>JAFEMH010003664.1:22500-253022 GCA_022495995.1 Adenophora triphylla var. japonica
GTTGTGACTTACGTCCGAACTCAAATCGAGATTTCATTTAATTTCTTTGTTCTATTTCTGATTATAATAGGCTTTAATTGGGAAATGAAGATTGTTCTTGGTTTAGAAGTTGGTTAGAACTTATTTTAGCATATTAATCTTTTTGTTTCACTTATTATTGTTTTTTTCTGTAAAACAGTTTTTAATAGTGAAAACCTTTTTATACTTAAAGCCTTGTTTGTTGGGATAGAATCAGTAAAGGTTTAATTCTTTGTGTTCTTTATTTTATTTGTTTGCCGCTTTATCACAGGTGTGTACGTGTGAACAAGCTTGTAACTCACATTTGTATCTTCACATCCCGTAATCTCGCTTGGTTGAAACTAATTTCCTAGCTAGACTAAACATTCAATTGCACGTATCGTGAGCCAAACTCCTCGTATTACAATATTACCGAGCGTGTTGATCCTAAAGTGTAAAGTTAGTAATGGAATGTCAAAATCATCAAAACAAACCTTACAGTCTTGGATGGTACAATTACAATTTTTGGAAGTCTAAGATGTGTAACTACATCAAATCAATTGATGATAGAAGCCGCGGATTGTGGCATACTTGTTACTTGGCAACCTCCCACCGTGGAGAAGAAGCATGCATCATGTATTGGGTGAAACTATTTTTGAAAGAAAACTCCGAGGAAAGATGGGACCCTTGATGAAATCACCTCGAAATTATAACTCTAAAGCCATCATCCGTGCTATTTCCACCTATGTTTCTCGGGAATATGTACAAGATTATTCACCAACGAATGTATTGATAAGAATGATTGAGATATCTTACGTATGCAATGTGAGGATTTCAAGTGTTAAATCTACTAGAATTAGGATCTTAATGGATAGATTTGAAATTCTTATAATGGAAGAGACATAAGATATTGTCTCATATGCCAAGCTAAGATCCAACAGATCTCTAATGAATCCACTGCTCAACTTGGTGAGTCTATCTCTGAATGCCACACTAGTGATAAAATCCTTGAGGACCTTTACCTCGAAAGGTTCAACATAAAGGTTGTTGTCATGTAGGAGACTAATGACACCAACACAAGAAGGTTCATAGACAAAAATTGTTGTTATTTTAACTCAACAAGGTATTGAGCCAATCTTGAGGCCTCGTAAAAGAATAAGGCCACAAGTCTTCAGACTCAAAAGCCATGCAAATGCTACAAAAGAACTCGGTTGAGATCTACTCGTAAATTGACAAATCAAGCTCTCGAGGATGAGGATTTGGCCCTCATCTCCAAAAAAAAGTTTAGCTCTATGCTAAAAAATAAGAGGATGAGCAAGTTTCCGACTCGCTCCAACCGTTGAAAAACCTAAGGTTAACACCGAGAATGGGCGCAGCCAGTATTAAAAGGCTACAAACCTAGAGAATAAGAAATCCTCTCAATACAGGCAACGTAGAGCATGTCGTTGCCGTCACTATGCCACGAGTGTGTGAAATTATCCGGATCGCGCTGACCACAGCTGAGCCGGTGTTTTTGTCTTTGGACTTCATCTAAAAAAGAGAGTCGCCACGCCGTTTTGTATTATGAGCCTAAACTTTGAAAAAGGCTGGTTTGAAAAAGGAGGTCATTTTGATTGGTAGCCAAAACTTAGGAAAAGGCTTTTTGAAAAGGAGGTCGTTTTGATTGGTAGTCAAAACTTAGGAAAAGGCTTTTTTGAAAAGGACGTCATTTTGATTGGTAGCCAAAACTTAGGAAAAGTCTTTTGAACAGAAATTGTTAGGTTTGGAGGTCAGGTTACGTTTCGGGAAGAGTATATGGAGATCACCCGAAATGTCTCGCATGACGAGTCTTTCTACCTTTCTCGAAAAGTGTGCATGTGTGTGTGTGTGTTCGTGTTGCTTTTGAAAATGAGCTTGAATGACAAGCTTTAATCTTGGTTTGAATGACAAACATTGATTAAAAAGGGTCATTTGAATGACAAACGTCGATTTTGAGTTTGAAATGAGCGTTTGAATGACAATATTGAAATTCGGTATCAACGGATCGAACGATCCGAACGATAAAAGTATGATCGATGAGCCAAATGACTCGAATTTGTAAAGAGCGTAAAGTAAATGCGATATCAACGGATCAAACGATCCGAACAGTAAATAGCAATCAACGAGCCAAACGGCTCAGACGGTAAAAGTGCGATCACGAACCGAACGGTTCGGACAGTAAATGACATAAAAGTAAAAATGGGACTCAAACGCCGTTTTAACTCTAAATTACTTCTCTCGAGGGAGAGAAGATGATAGAGGACTAAAACGTATCAAGTCCCGTAGACGGCGTTTCGTCTACATTTTGTAAACTTTGTTCGGATCGAAAGTAGCGTATGACGCATAAAACGAGGCAAAGCGGAGTTTAGAGAGTGAGAGTGTTACCAATGGCTAGGTGTTGACTCTTTGGCTTGGGAGAACGTATACGCGATACGAAAAGGTGTTTGAGAGGTGTTTCAGAAGTGTTTGGCTCGTGTTTGGTTGGAAAACGTGATTTTCACGCAAATCGAGGCATTTTTGGGGCTCGAGAGGGGGTTTTGGTTGCTGGAACCGTGGGGTTTTGATGAGGAGTAATATTTTTCACCCTTATTTACTGAAGGGGAGGGGCGGTATTTATAGGGGGTGAAATGGGAAAACAGGCCGTCCGGTCCTTTCTTCAGTTTGAGGGACATTTGAGGTATTTTTAGAATTGCAGAGGATTGTTGATTAATCCTGAAGAACAGGCCGGCCGGCCAGTCAGTCAATTTCAAGGATATTTTTGTCTTTTCACCCTTAAATCTGATTGATGGAGATGTGGGGAGGTTGCATGTGTGCCACGTGTCCTAGCTTAGTCACAAAGATTGGGTTTTTGCTCCGTTAATCCCGGTTTTGACTGTTTTCTAAATAACTGTTCGGATAAATGTCCGAAACAATCCCGGAAAGTCCTGAAAATTGCGTTTTTGGGGAAAGTGATATTTTCACGTGTACGAACGTGGGATGAATACACTTTGGAATTTGGATGCACGGGGCAGTCCTGGGAAGTCTCGTTAATCTCGGGAAGGAGAAGTTAACGGATTCTCGTTAACTTGGGAAGTGCCAGTTAACGGATTGTAACGATCCGGATTTGGGTACTTACAGTAGCCCCTCGGCGACGTCACTTTCAAAGGAAGTGGGGTCGTTGAAAAATATAAGGATCCCAAATCGAGGAGATGCCTTATGGAGAGACCTGGACGGTCAAATGGCTCGACCCTATAGTAAGGATTCCTACGTATCCACTGGGGAATCAAGCCGATCATAGTTCACGGGTGCGAGGGCAATTCGCGGGGGCCTCGACCTGTGGGGAATGATTAGGAGGAGTTCGTCATGATTGAGACTGTTTTGAAGGCGTCTAAACCTGAGGGAGACTGTTTGGAGGCGTCTTAACCTGAGGGAGACTATTTGAAGGCATATATACCTGAGGGAGACTATTTGGAGGTGTCTTAATCTGAGGGAGACTATTTGGAGGCGACTTAACCTGGGAATACTGTTTGGAGGCGTCTTAACCTGAGGGAGACTATTTTGAGGCGTCTTAACCTGAGGGAGACTGTTTGGAGGCGTCTTAACCTGAGGGAGACTGTTTGGAGGCATCTTAACCTGAGGGAGACTATTTGAAGGCATCTATACCTGAGGGAGACTATTTGGAGGCATCTTATCCTAAGGGAGACTGCTGGGAGGCATCTTAACCTGAGGGAGACTCTTTGGAGGCGTCTTATCCTAAGGGAGACTGTTTGGAGGCGCCTTAACCTGAGGGAGACTATTTGGAGGCGTCTTAACCTGAGTGTGACTATTTGGAGGCGTCTTAACCTGAGGGAGACTGTTTGGAGGCGTCTTATCCTAAGGTGATGAGGGCGTGTGGCGCCTCAGACCGATCTTTCTGAAAGGAGATGAGAAAGTTCCGCCCCCGACGGAGTTTTCTGAAAGGATATGAGAAAGTGAGATCTCATGCTAGGGATTTGGCAGAAGTTACGGGAATGGTTCTGTTAAACTGGCATTTTTAACAACACGGAAGGATTGACGTTCTAACAGTGGGGTTAGGAACAGAATGTGATCTTGGGAGAGACTGATATATTGCTGGGGAAAAGCATCCAGAGTTCTAACAAAGCAGTTATGAACTGAGGAAATTAATTGACGTTCCTTTTAGAAGGATGGACTTAGGATCCTGCTGGGGAGGAGGGTTCGGGCTTACAACGGCGGCCGAAGAGATGTTGTTGCACGGGCTTACATTGATTGCCGTTGAGATGGGATGGTCGGGCTTACGATTGACGGCCGAAGAGAGTTTGTTGTACGGGCTTATATTGATTGCCGTTGAAAGGGGATGGTCGGGCTTACGATTGACGGCCGGAGTTTAACCTCAGGAGAGGGGCCGTTAGAAATGTCTAACTGGAATTTAACCTCGGGAGAGGGTTGTTAGAAATGTCTAACTGGAATTTAACCTCGGGAGAGGGGTGTTAGAAATGTCTAACTGGAATTAGGGGCGTTCGAAATGTCTAACTGGAATTTAACCTCTGGAGAAGGGGAATTAGAAATGTCTAACTGAAATTTAACCTCGAGAGAGGGGCGTTAGAAATGTCTAACTGGAATTTAACCTCGAGAGAGGGGGCGTTAGAAATTTCTAACTGGAATTTAACCCCGGGAGACACTACCAGAAACTGAGGCTTTAGCGACGGAATCAACAGCGACGAAATCATTCCGTCGCTATATAGCGACGGAAATTATGCTATAGTGACGGAATAAGTTTGGCGTCAACTTTAACGACGAAATTGAATTCCGTCGCTGACTTACGTCGCTAAAAACGAATATTCCTCGAATATTCGTTTCATTACCACCACTAAATTGGCACCTGATTTACCGACGGAATATTTCGTCGCTAGTTCTTTCTCAGCGACGGAATTATTCCGTCGGTGAAAAGTTAATATTTTTTTATTTTTTTAAATAAATCAGCGACGGAATATTTTCGTCGGTGATAAATTAATTTTGTTTTTTATTTTTTTATTTATCAGCGACGGAAATATTCCGTCGGTGATTATAACATTTTTTTTAATTAATCAGCGACGGAACAATTCCGTCGGTAGAAATTAAATATTTTTTAATTTTTTTTAAATAAAACACCGACGGAATATTTTCGTCGGTGATAAATTAATTTTTTTTATTTTTTTAATTTATCAGCGACGGAAATATTCCGTCGGTGATAAACAATTTTTGTTTTTATATTTTTTTTATTTATCAGCGACGAAAATATTCCGTAGGTGATTATAACATTTAATTTTTAATTATTTTTAGAACTAATTAACAAAATAACTAACTGAAAAAATTAAAAAATTTAACTGGAAACGTTAGAAAATTGACTGAAATTTCAAAAAACTTACTGAAATTTTGAAAAACTAACTGAACACGTTAAAAAACTAACTGGAAACATTAAAAAACTGACTGAAATTTCAATAAACTAACTGAAAACGTTAAAAAACTGATTGAAAATGTTAAAAAACTGATTGAAATTCTAAAAAACTAACTGAAATTTTGAAAACTAACTGGAAACGTAAAAAAACTAACTGGAAATGTTAAAAAACTGACTGAAATTCTTAAAAACTAACTGGAAACGTTAAAAAACTGACTGGAATTTCAATAAACTAACTGAAAACGTTAAAAAATTGACTGAAAACGTTAAAAAACTGATTAAAATTCTAAAAAACTAACTGAAAACGTTAAAAAACTGACAGAAATTCTAATAAACTAACTGGAAACGTTAAAAAACTGACTAAAATTTCAAACGGTTATAAGTGTTTGAGATTTAGGGTTTAGGGTTTAGGAGTTAGGGTATAAGTATATGAGATTTGAGATTTAGGGTTTTTGCTTAGGGTTAGAGTTTAGGGTTTAGGGGTATAGGGTTTAGGGTTTAGGGTTTAGAGTATAGGGTTTAGGGTTTAGGGTTTAGGGGTTAGGGTTTGGGGGTTATATGGTTTAGGGTTTAGGGTTTAGTAGTTATAGTTGTTTTAGTGGTTGTAGTAGCAATAGTGATGGTAGTGGTGATAGTGGTGGTAGTGCGTGGTGGTGGTGGTAGTAGTGGTTGTAGTAGTAATAGTTGTGGTGGTATAGTAATGGTGGTAGTGGTAGTGATAGTAGTGGTGGAGTAGTGGTGGTAGTGCATGGTAATAGTGATGGTACTGGTGATATTGGTGGTGGTGGTAGTAGTAGTAGGTGTGGTCGTATAGTAATGGTGGTAGTGGTAGTGATAGTAGTGGTGGAGTGGTGGTGGTGGTAGTGGTAGTGATAGTAGTGGTGGAGTGGTGGTGGTGGTAGTGGTAATAGTGATGGTAGTGGTGATAGTGGTGGTGGTGGTAGTGGTAATAGTGATGGTAGTGGTGATAGTGGTGGTGGTGGTGCGTGGTGGTCGTGGTAGTACGTAGCGGTGGTAGTAGTAATAGTTGTGGTGGTATAATAATGATGGTAGTGGTGATAGTGATGGTGGTGGTAGTGGTGGTAGTGGTAATAGTGATGGTAGTGGTGATAGTGGTAGTGGTGGTGCGTGGTGGTGGTGGTAAAGACGTCAAGGATTAATGGGTAGTAGTAATAGTTGTGGTGGTATAATAATGGTGGTAGTGGTAGTGATAGTAGTGGTGGAGTGGTAGTGGTGGTAGTGGTGGTAGTGGTGTAGTGGTAATAGTGATGGTAGTGATGATAGTGGTGGTGGTGGTGCGTGGTGGTGGTGGTAGTACGTAGTGGTGGCATGGTAGTAGAAATATTTGTGGTGGTATAGTAATGGTGGTAGTGGTAGTGATAGTAGTGGTGGAGTTGTGGTGGTGGTAGTGGTGGTAGTGGTAATAGTGATGGTAGTGGTGATAGTGATGGTGGTGGTAGTGGTGGTAGTGGTAATAGTGATGGTAGTGGTGATAGTGGTGGTGGTGGTGCGTGGTAGTGGTGGTAGTACGTAGCGGTGGTAGTAGTAATAGTTGTGGTGGTATAGTAATGGTGGTAGTGGTTGTGATAGTAGTGGTGGAGTAGTGGTGGTGGTAGTGGTGGTGGTGCGTGGTGGTGGAGGTAGTAGTAGTGGTGGTAGTAGTAATAGTTGTGGTGGTATAGTAATGGTGGTAGTGGTTGTGATAGTAGTGGTGGAGTGGTGGTGGTGGTAGTGGTGGTAGTAGTGATTGTAGTGGTGGTAGTTGCGGCGGAATAATTATGTCGGTGTTAATTAGATTTTTTTTTAAGTTTGTTTAGCTCTATTTTTATTTTATTTTAATTTATGATTTATTTATTTTTCAAAAATAATATTTATTGACTCATATTTATTTTTTTGAGAGTAATTTAAAATAATTTTATTTAAAATAATTTTCATGTTTTATATAAATAAAAATAATGATATTTATTAAATTAAAATTAATCAACATCAGCGACGGAATAATTCCGTCGCTAAATATTAATTCTAGCCGCGAAATTATAATTCCGTCGGTAGATTATTTTTTAGCGGCGAAATTATTCCGTCGCTGGTGTTAAATATATATACACATTTCTCCTCTCTGAAATCGTTTACACGCCCTAATTTCCCTCTCTCTCTTCCCGCTCTCTCTCTTCCCGGCGATCTCATCTCTCTCTCTTCCCTCGCTCTCAGACCGCCGCCGTCCACCCTCTCCACACCGCCACGAAGGTTCGCCGTCCGTCCACCTCTCCACCGTCTCCATCTCGAAAAACAGTGGCCGCCGTCTCACTCGCACACCGGCGTCCTCACAGCCCCAGCTTCCACCATTGTTTCTCTCTCTTGCTCTAATCAAGGTAAATGTTTCGATTTCTTTCAAATACGTAGTTCTAATTCGAGGATAGTGTGTTAATTTGTTGTGAATGTGATTTCTTTTCTATATATTGAGCTGTTGAAAGAAATATAAATTGAGTTGACTCAAATTTCTGTGATTCTGTCGAACATGATCCGAAAATTTGTGCCTTGAATATTTCAATTTTCTGGATTTTTAGGGACTAGTGTGATTTTTTTATGCTTTCTCTGCAATTATTTTCTCGAGAAAACATGGGAAATTGATTGATTTTCTTGCTTTTCTGGGTTTGGGATTATGCACTAGTTATAGTGGGTCTTTTGTGTTCTCTGTTTGGTTGCTGGGAAAGCATGTGAAAGTAAAAGAAAATTTAATTATTTGAGCGTTATGCATTCTAGGTTATTTTAGATTAGGGTTATAAATGTTCTTTTGATATGTTAAATGCAATTTTTCTTGCCAGTTTCTTAATTCCATCCATTTTTTTAATTTTAATTTTTATTAAATATGCTATTTTCTGTGATATTCTGACTCTTCTAAAGAAGTGGGCGCCAACAATGTGAGTGCACAAATATGCTTTTAGACCCATCAAAAATCAATATGGATGTGGCATTTATGGTTGTGCTATCTTAAGAAAATTGTCTCATTTTACAAGTTAATCTTTTTTAGAGCACTTGGAAATTATAGATTGAATTAATTCTTTCTCAACTCCTTTATTATAAAATTTGTCCTAAAAATTTATCTACACTTGCAGTTAATGGTGTTTGCTTGAGTTTCTTCTCGGATCCATAAAGCGATGTCACTGGGATAGTTCATCTTCCTAAACATCTACTCTAGGACCGAGAGGTTTCTATGGCTTCTCTTTGGGCCTTAGCTAATGGTGCTTTCCAGGGATTGCCAATCAGTCCTTTGTATATTCTTTCCCTTTAACTAATATACTTCTTTCCTTATCAAAAAAAGAGAGCCATACCAAGTCAAAGTCTGATTCTCACATTAATTTCTACCAACTCACATTAATACAAGGTGAACCTTCAGTGAAACTGAACCAATGATCTATAGAATAGTCAGCAGATTCTCAAAACGTTTAACCACCTCTGACGAAAAAAATAATAAATTGAAGCCAAAAGAAACAATAGCTAGAGAAATAAACAACCGTACTCATAATCAACATAATTACCACCCATAACATAAATGGAAAAAATGAAAAATGTGATGTATATAAATTAAGTTACTAAATATCTAATTTTAATAATTTCAACACCAATCAATACATTAGATAAGTTACTAAATATCTAATTTTCAAGTCTTTTAAAGTTAAAGGGGGAGGAAGGGGGGTGAATGTCTCAATAATGTAACATATTCAACCGCACACTTCCTTAGATATATTCATGTTGCTCATTCTGTCTGCGCACTACTTCTGCGGCTACATCGGAGTGTGTCCAGCTACGCTGTTAGAGATCATCAGGCAGCTGAGAGGTGATCGAGGAGTTGACATCCGTCATATTCAATCTGGACAGGGAGCGATGGACATCATTCCACTGTTGCTAGCGGAGACATACCACGGCGTTGATAGATTAGCCGAAGGATCTGAGTACATGGGAACAATGTTGTCTTGTTCAATTGTGATTGGCGAGATGCTGTGCGAGATGGTAAGAAGCACGCCATATTTGACCTCGTCGATGTAATGGACTCGTCCAGACATAATGGCGACGACGTCTTCATCTTAGCATCTCAAGCACAACAGGTATACATGACTCCCTACCCTCGTCGGCGACCCAACTGATGGTGGGCTGTCTGAAAGACCAAGGCTAGGAGCATGATTGACAACCTACCCTCGTCGACAACTACAGAGTCGTCATTAGAAACACCCTATCAAGAGGATGAAATACCAGTGCCACCTAACGTTTCATCAGCTAATCATCCATTAGATGATGTCACTCATATTCCTCAAAATGTTGATGAACCCGAGGAGGATTTCTTACCAGTGAATTTGCCACCTCCTCCGCCTCGTTCAGGTCATCTCGCGCACATTGAAATTGATGAATCAGAGGAAGAGGAAGAGGAAGAGGACGTCGAACCCGAGTTTGATTCATCAGAGTTCGAAGACAAAGATGAAGAACTTGAGTTTTGTAGTAATTCAGAGTCTAGTGATGATGATGGGGACGAAGATTAATAATAGTTTAAAGTTTTATATGTATTGTGAATGCTTTATATTATTAGAAATTTAAAGTTTTATATGTATTGTGAATGCTTTAGATTATTAGAACTTTAAAGTTTTATATGTATTGTGAATGCTTTAGATTATTAAAATTTGTCAACGATTGTTTTAGTTTATTTGGTGAGTGTGCTCTGTCAAAAAATAACACGATGGATTGGATTAAAATTGAATTGAATTGAAATAATGTGACTGTGAGCGAGAAACATACCTCTTCCTCGTGACCTATGAGTCGACAGCTTAATTGATACTCTGTGGGTAATTGATTTCCATGAATCGGAGACTAGTCTCCGATTACAGCATAATCAGACATTGGTCTCCAATTCATGGAAAACGATTATCCGGAGAGTATCAATTAAGCTGTCGACTCATAGGTCACGAGGACGAGGAAGATTTCTCGCACACATTATTTCAATTCAATTCAATTTAATTTTTAATCCAATCCATCGTGTTAATTTTTGTTTTTTCTTGAACATTTAATCTCAAGGAGCTATATGTATTGTGAATATATTGTTTTCTATTGTTAAAATTGTATATTTTAATATTTTTAGTGTATTTAGATATGAGTTCTAGTAGAGCGGGCAGGAAGACACGCCCCGTGTACACATCTATTACTGGGACGTAACCGTCCCGATCTGATGCTACCGGTACTGATGATGTCGACCCTACACTTAGTAGTACCAGCTCCACCTCTGGGGCCGATACTCCTACTCCTGTCGATTCTGAGGAAAGGACGTTTCTCCAGATATCGCCACATTATGTACAGTAAGTAACTCTTCATTAATTTGATATAAGTTGGTTTTTTTTTTGTTTTATATATAATTCATTATTTAAGTTAACATGTTATTGTATAAATATACTTGGCAGGTTTGTAGGTGCATACCCTATCCCAGGGACAAAGATTGGGCAGTATTGGCGGTCTCGGGTCATGCCAGAGTTTTGGCCCAACTGGAAATCATTGCCACGGGAGAAGAAGGAGAATGCTTGGGAAGAGTTTAAGGTAATGTGTTAATGATTTTTATTTAAAACTTAAATGTTAGTTTGTTATTAAAATGTTATAATTAATAATGATTATACTCTTTTAGTTTTGTAATGTTATCATTATATGTTGTAGTTGAAATTTACATGGACGCCGGATATCGACGAGGCGTCGGTTAAATATGTTTTCAAGAAACAGTGTTCGAAGTTATTTCGGGATCATATTGGTAACATATTTATCTATCCTTAATTAGTTTAATTAACAATGATTATACTCTTTTAATTTTATAATGTTATCATTATATGTTTACGAGATATTCATATTTTTATAGGTATGACGAAGTCTAAATTTTATATTAAGCGGCTCGCGGCGGGATTAGCGCCCTTATCACCTCCTTGGATGACCGAGGAGGTGTTTGGTAGCTTTTGCGAACATTGGTCGTCGGGTGGGGCGAAAGCTATCGCCGAACAGGCTCGGGCAAATAGAGCAGGCTCCACGGGGTCGGCGACAAAGCATACGATGGGGACGATACCAGTCGACGAGCATCACTACCGTATGGTATTTATGTTAGTTTAAATGTAATGTATGCATGCTTTTAAATCAATTTATGTACGTATGTTAGCTGGGAGCCATGTTGATGCTATGAAATCCATAGTTTTAGTGTAAATGTAGTGTATGTTTTCTTTTCTAAGATTACCCCTAAATCCTAATGAATTAAGTAAATATTATACTCACAACTTTAGTGATTAAAGAGAACATTTTTTTATCACAAGAATAATATGGGAAGCTAAATGTTGCATTTATACAATTTCAAAATAATAATCTCGCTTCTTTTATTTATAGGAAAAGGAACATGGCCTGGATGTCAGTTTTTTGGATGTTTTCGTTAGCACCCATGTTCGACCTCCTACATCGCCCGATCAACCACCGCAATGGGTTGACGATCGCTCTGCTAATGCCTTTGTAAGTAAATTTATTTATATTTAAATGACTTGATTTTGAATATGTAAATTTATTTATGTACATTGTGTATATGATTATATTTGTTTGTTTTATTTTGACAGAGTACATATCAAGCCGCCGTTGTTCCCGAAGGTACTCCTCCCGGCCAGCCCGTTCCTTTCATGCCTGAAGTTTGGCGCTCGGTCACCTCGGATGGACATCCAAAGAGAGGAGACCGAGTGTTAGGGATGGGGGATTACGGGCTGCAATGCCCATCGACGTCGATCGGCCGTCGCGCGAATGTTTTCACGCCCGATCCTCGGTATGCTTCGAGGATCGACACTCTGGAGGCTCAGCTGTCTGAGGAGAGACGCGTGGCTGCAGAGGCTAGGGCACAACTTTTGGAGGCTTTGGAGGCTCAGACGCAGCATCAGGCGGAGAGTGATCGGCGTTAGGTGGATAGTGATCAGCGTCATGTGGAGAATGAACGGAAATTTGCGATGTTGATGGCCCAGATGCAGAATCTGCAGCAGGGTAATTATTTCCAGCCTCCCCAATCCCCCCCGAGTTGATTTCGTACTATTTTATACTTGTTTGTAATAACATTTGTGATATTTGTTTGTATATTACATTTTGGGTACTGGGATGTCCCCGCCCCGCCTCCCCATCGATTTGGTACCCGCGGGAGCCCAAGCCCCCCGATTTGGTACGGTGATATTTGGTTTTTAGTTTGGTACGCTGATATTTGGTTTTTAGATTTATAGTTTTAGTTTTATCATTGAATTGTTATATCAGGTACAAAAAAATTGATTTATTGATATTTTAAATTATTATTTTTTATTTTATTGCATTATTAGCGACGGAAATTTCCGTCGCTGTATTAATTAATTTTAATTAAGTTTTTATTCCAGCGACGAAAATTTCTTACGCTATGTCAATTTATTTTAATTTAATTTAATTAAAATTTTATTTTCACCGGCGGAATATTCCGTCGCTGGAATAAAAATTTAATTAAAATTAATTAATACAATGACGAAAATTTCCGTCGCTGAATTAATTTAATTTAATTAAATTTTTATTTCAGCGACGGAAATTTCCGCCGGTAAAAATAAAATTTTAATTAAATTAAATTATCTCAACGACGGAAATTTTCGCCAGTGAAATTAAAAATTAATTAAATTAAATTATCTCAGCGACGGAAATTTCCGCCGGTGAAAATAAAAATTAATTAAATTAAAGTATCTCAGCGATGGAAATTTTCGCTGCTGAATTAATTCATTTTAATTAAATTTTTATTTCACCGGCGAAATATTCCGTCGCTGAAATAAAAATTTAATTAAATTAAATTAATTCAGCGACGGAAATTTCCGTCGCTAATATCAAAAGATCACCGACGGAATATTAATTCCGTCGGTAAATCAAAAGTATACCGACGGAATTTGGTCCGTCGGACCACTGGGGCGGGATGATAGCGGCGGACCACCGACGAAATTTTTCCGTCGGTGTTGAAATTTAGCGACGGAATATTGACTTTAGCGGCGGAAATTTTCGCTGCTAAAACATATTTTTTTGGTAGTGAGAGGGGCGTTAGAAATGTCTAACTGGAATTTAACCTCTGGAGTGGGGCGTTAGAAATGTCTAACTGGAATTTAACCTCTGGAGAGGGGGCGTTAAAAATGTCTAACTGAAATTTAACCTCGGGAGAGGGTTGTTAGAAATGTGTAACTGGAATTTAACCTCGGGAGAGGGGCCGTTAGAAATGTCTAACTGGAATTTAACCTCTAGAGCGGGGGCGTTACAAATGTCTAACTAGAATTTAATCTCTGGAGAGGGGGCGTTAGAAATGTCTAACTGGAATTTAACCTCTGTAGAGGAGGCGCTAGAAATGTCTAACTGGAATTTAACCTCGGGAGAGGGGCGTTAGAAATGTCTAACTGGAATTTAACCTCTGGAGAGGGGAGTTAGAGATGTCTAACTGAGAATTTTGACCTCGGGAGAGGGGGCATTAGAAATGTCTAACTGGAATTTAACCTCGAGAGAGGGTTGTTATAGGATGAAGGCGGTTTGGGCTTCGAAAGAGCTTTCGCTGGACTGGGATCTTCTGAGAGCTGCGGCTCGTTTCTGGGATGAAAGGCGGCACGTGTATAGTTTCTCATATAATGAGATCACGCCCACACTCGAAGACTTTCGGGCTATCATTGGAGAACCTGAGGTGAAGCAGATTGTTCTTCCTTTGACGGGCGGCATGACCACTGTTGAGAAGTTGATGTCTCTGTTTGGCGTTTCTGCTGAAGAAGCATACGGGATGCTGATATCGAACACTGACCATGTTGACATCTCGGGGCTGCCAAATAGGTTTGCAAGTGCTAATAGGGGCGTTGCTGCGTGGGACGTTTTTGCTCTGTGCGTGATTGCTACTTTGTTCACATTCACGTCCTTAGGGGTGTGCCACCACAGTGTTTTGAACCTGGTGAGGCAGTGCCGAAGCGGAGGAGATATTGTACCCTTGATCTTGGGCGAAACATTCCATGGCATAGGTCGGATGGCGACCGGTAGCCGGTACATGTGGGGAGGAAGTTTCGCTATGCTTACTTTGTGGTTGAGGGAGCGGTTGCAAGTGATGGCTGAGGTTCCAGTGACATGTGATCCTTGGTTCTTCTCTCGGCGACCCTTGGTGATAGGGGGCAGTCAGACTGACTTGGAGCTTTGGA
Organism: Adenophora triphylla var. japonica; assembly: GCA_022495995.1. NCBI lineage: Eukaryota > Viridiplantae > Streptophyta > Magnoliopsida > Asterales > Campanulaceae > Adenophora > Adenophora triphylla. Next base: position 37,135 of record JAFEMH010003664.1, read on the forward strand.
TGGCCAAACTCCGCACGCATCGTCTGCGATGGTGGGTTCCTCACTGGAAGTTGCAGACTTGTCGGACCATTCAGGAAGGTCTCCTCATTGTCAGAGTTCCGGGGCTGTCCCAGTCTTCTTTCTATATTCCGTCTTTGGTGCTGCGGCGGTTCGGGTTGGAGCAGGTTCCGTTGACGGGCTTGAGTGATGCCGCTACCTTTGAGGTGGGACCGCTCTTTATAGATGATCCTTCGACGTTATTGCTTTTCATGCGGTTGTGGCAATATGCATCTTTTCCTGCCAGGGTTCTCTTTCACCGGAGAGGGGGCACTGTTCTGTCTACTCGATATTTGAACTGGTACGAGGAGTGTATAGGGGAGACACAAATGGCTCTTCTGTGGAGACGAAGTGAGCTATTGGGCCTTAACCGCCGTGACAGCTCGACTTTGAGGAGGGCCGAAGCGATGGCTAACCCTCAGGATAGTACTGGGGATGATATGGCTGACTATGAGGTCAATGCTAGTCGGTTGGCCGATCAGAGCACGGATATGGCGACTCGAAGAGAGGCAGCTCGTGATAGAGCTAGGGAAAGGGCTGCGTTGGCGGCCACAGGTTTGACAGAGGCGTCGGGAAGGGTCCCAGAGCCAGGTAGAAGGACTACGGGGATATTTCCTGTGAAGGCAAAGAATACCCGCCGTGGGAAATGGAAGGGGAGGAAAGATGAAGGACCGAGTACGAGTGGCTAGGTTGACCTTGCCGTTCGGAATATCCACCCACTGTTATTGCAAACACATTAAGTTGATTAAGATTTTTATGTTGTTTTGCTAGCGTTTAGCGAATCTAGAGTAGACTGTGCTTGAACTCATCAAAGATTGTTTTAACCGTAATGAATCTGTGGGTTAAATTTAAGAGTTTTTCGAAACACAAGCGATTGGTGTTGTATTTGAAATTTTATTTATTTTTGAGAACGAATCAATGATGGCTGCCTACGTTCCCCTTTTACAAATGGACTAAGGGGCTCAGGTCACCGTAGTTTGACACTTTTGAGAAATTTGAAGAGAGATGAAAAGTGCGACCCTGTTTTTTACCTAGATAATTTCGAGATGCATCTAGTTGGGTATTACTCTTTTAGCACTTTGATTTTACTGATTGGCGGTGTATGGGGAGAGAGAGTTGACTCGTGTTCTTCCTCAAACGAAGTATCTAGGGAGCTTGCTTCCGTTTACTGGGCTGACGAAAGGGTTTCCATTCAAATCTGCTAACTTCATGGCTCCTCCGGATAAGATTCTTTGTACCACAAACGGGCCTATCCAAGTAGGTTCCCACTTTCCGAGGGGATTGGTCTGTATAGGAGGCTTTTCCTTAAGCACCAAGTCGCCTTCTCTGATGTCTCGGATCTTGATTTTCTTATCGAATGCTTAGGCCATTCTGCTTTGGTAGACACGAGTATGTTCCATGGCTTTCAATCTTCGCTCGTCGAGTAGAGCTAGTTCGTCATGACGGCTTTGGAGCCATTCGACTTCATTGATTCCGTTTTCCAAGAGGACTCAGAGGGATGGAATTTCCAACTCAACTGGTAACATTGCTTCCATTTTGTATGTGAGTGCGAAAGGAGTCTCCCCTGTGGCAGTTCTGACTGATGTTCCGTATCCCCAAAGTGCTAGATGTAGCTTTTCGGGCCAATCCCGACCTCTGACGGCCATCTTTTTTATTATTCTTGCAAGAGTCTTGTTTGCTGCCTCTACTGCACCATTAGTCTGTGGTCTGTAGGGAGAAGACTTGTGGCGTGTAACTCTGAACTCGGTCAACAGCTGGTCACAATCTCCTTCAAAGTGAGTCCCATTGTCGGATATGATCTCGTTGGGTACCCCATATCTGCACATGATGTTCTCTTTGATGAACTCGGCCACCTTCTTGGAATTCAGTACTTTGTATGATCTGGCTTCTACCCATTTGCTGAAGTAGCCGACTGCGACTAATATGAACTCGTGATCGTTGCTCCCTGGTGGAGTGATTTTGCCGATGACGTCAATTCCCCATGTGGCGAAAGGCCATGGTGTAGTCATGCAGTAGAGCTTGTGAGGAGGAATGTGGTTGAGGTTGGAGAACCGTTGACATTTGTCACAGCTTCTGACGAACTGGATGCAGTCTGTTTCCATTGATACCCAGTAGTAACCCATACGGAGGATGATCTGTGTCAATGCTCTGGCATTCATGAGCGGACCACAGGTTCTGTTGTGAACTTCGTTCATCAGCTCGCTGGCCTTTTCTTTGCTTACACACCGGAGGAGTGGTCCTTGGTAGCGCTTCTTGTATAACATACCCCCTAGAATGACGAAGTGGGATGCCAGGCATTTTAGAGCCATCATGTTTTTGGCTTTGATCCCTTCTTTGTACTGTCCATCTTCATTTGTGAAGGAGGCTTCTCCATTTTGGAGGTACTGGAGATTTGATTGTACCAGAGTTCGTCGATCGGTTCATGTTCAACTTCGATCTGACAGCAGTAGGCTGGGGTTTCCCGTCTTCCGATTCTGAAGAGTTTTACTGATTTCCCTTCGAGAATTTCAACAAGGGATGCTAGGGTGGCCAAGGCATCTGCGAAGCGATTCCTGTTTCTTGGCAAGTAGTGAAAAGAGATGTCCTTGAACTGAGCTATGAGCTCCTCCATAAATGCATGGTACTTTTGAAGGCCAGAGTCTATTGTCTTCCATTTGTTGGACACTTGATTGATGATCAATGCTGAGTCTCCGTATACTTCCAGTTCTTTGATGTTGCGTTCGAGAGCGAGGCCGGCTACGCAAGCTTCATATTCTGCTGCATTGTTTGTTGCATCAAAATTCAGTTTGATGGCTATGGGAGTGTGCTCGTCTTTAGGATCGACCAGGAGCATTCCAATACCATTTCCCTTCTTGTTGGCTGCCCCATCAAAGAAGAGTCGCCAGCGGTTTGCGCTGTTAAGTGAGAAGATTCCGTCATCTGGAAACTGCGGATCAGGACCCTTGAGTTCACTGCTTGGGAAGTCTGCCAATTGATCTGCCATTACTCGACCCTTTGTTGATTTTCTGATCATGTATTTGATGTCGAATTCAGCCAGGAAGTATGACCACTTGGCTAATCTCATTGATAGAGATGGCTTGTCGAAGAGATATCTGTTGGGGTCCATCTTGGAGACCAGGAGCACTGAATGTGACTGCATGTAGTGTTTTAGTTTCCCGACTACCCATACCAAGGCGGTACAAGTTTTCTCTAATGCTGAGTAGCTGAGTTCACTTCCCTGAAGCTTTCGGCTCACAAAGTAGATTGCATGCTCAACTCTGGAATCTTTCTGTTCTTGCGCCAGCATAGCCCCAATTGACGTGTCAGTCACTGTCAGGTATAGGAGGAGTGACTTATCTTCATGTGGCGGGCACAGGATTGGGGGATTCACCAAGTATGTCTTGATTTTCTCGAAGGTTGCTTGCCATTCGGAGTCCCATTTGATGTCAGTATTTTTCTTCATTAGCTTGAACATTGGCTCACAGAGAGATGTCAGCTGGTTGATGAGGCGGCTGATGTATTGAAGTCTTCCCATGAAACTCTTCACTTCTGTCACTGTCTGCGGTGGCATCATGTCGATGATGGCCTTGATTTTCTTGGGATCTACTTCAATGCCTCTTTCTATGACCATATACCCCAGTACTTTGCCTCGTTTGACGCCGAAGGTGCACTTTGCAAGGTTCAATCTCATGGAGTATTTTCTGAGTCTGTTGAAGAACTTTCTCAAATCTGTCAAGTGCTGCATGTCTGATCCTTTGGAGTGGATGATCATGTCGTCGACGTACACTTCAATTTCTTTGTGAATCATGTCAGGGAAGAGGGCTGTTGTCACCCGTTGATAAGTAGCCTCAGCGTTCTTTAAACCAAACGGCATGGCCGTGTAACATTATGTCTCCCACGGAGTGGTGAAAGCAGTCTTGGCTTGATCTTCTTCGGACATCTTGATCTGATTGTATCTGGCGAATCCGTCCACAAAGGATTTTACTTCGAAATTTGCCGTGGTGTCGATCAGCATGTCGATGTTAGGCAGTGGGAAATCATCTTTAGGGTTGGCCTTGTTGAGATCTCGGAAATCTACACATCATTTGACCTTTCCATTGGCCTTGGTGACCGTTACAATGTTGGAGAGCCCTGTTGGGTACTCAATTACTCTGTTGAAGTAGACGTGGAGCATCTTCTCAATTTCTTCATTCACTTGCAGAGACCATTCTGGCTTGATCTTACGCAGTTTCCGTTTGACAGGCTTGGATTCTGGATCCAGAGAGATTCGGTGCTCCAGGATTGAGGGGTCGAGTCCTGGCATGTCTTGGTATGACTAGGCGAACACGTCAACATATTCTTTGAGGAGATTTATCAGGGCTTCTTTTTCTACACCGGTGAAGAAACTGCCCACCTGTGTCTCTTTAGGCTCTTACACTGATCCCAGATTCACTTTAGTCATAACCTCTTCAGCAGCTTGGGCCCGATTGTCCTCTTGGTCAACTATACGCTTGAGAACTTCTTTAATGTATTGTTCGTTTAGTGTGTCTGCTTCTTTATCAAGTGAGTCATTATTAACTTCTTCTAAGTTGTTCGTTAACTTATCAGTTGTTAAAGATAATCCGAAAGGTCGAATTTTTCATTTAAGACGAACGGAAATACATTGTTAGCTATATTATCATAGTCTTCCGGCGTGAGGCTGTCGGACGACTTAGAGGACTTGACTTTGACAATGACAGACTCGGAGGGTTTAAGATTGGGTTTAGGGAGATATGGGAGCAGGCCCAGTTTGTCTTCCATCTCGCTCTTGCTTGCCCTTGGTCCGGTGAAAGTCATCTAGTTTTTCAGTGGCATTGCTGGATGCTTTGGTGAGGGTTCGAGGGTCGAGAGGCTTGGCTTCTGCTATCCAAATCATGGAGATCACATTGTTCTCGGAGCCCAGGTCAATCAGGTTTGGCACCTCCATGACTTCTTCGAAAAGATTCTGTAGAGCGGGTCCACTAAGAGCATCTTCCACGAATTCTGGTTCTTTCTGCTTTGAAGTCACTGTTTCGAATGTGGCCTCGTAGGCTGACCCGAACAGTCTGTTTCCCATGAAGAGTGTCTCGAGCTGTTCTTCTATGTCTGGGATCCCTTTGAATGAGTACTCATGCTGAACTGTGGTGGCAATTGGTCCAGGTAGAGCAGTGATGTCGAGGAATGCTCCCCTTATCGGATTAGCCTTGAGTCCTCTGAAACGCTTGAGGTCTTGTGCCAGCTTTCCCATCCTTTCTGTAGTCTCTGTACTGACTTTTCCTGATCCCTTCTCATATTCATCAGTTCCGCTGTTGGTTCCCTCATTTCTGCTGTCGGTTCCCTCAGTTCTGCTGTCGGTTCCGCTATTGGTCCCCTCATTTCTGCTGTCAGTTCCCTCAGTTCTGCTGTCGGTTCCGCTGTCGGTCCCCTCAGTTCTGCTGTCGGTTCCCTCAGTTCTATTTTTGGTTCCCTCAGTTCTGCTGTCGGTTCCTTTGACGAAGTAGCGAGCGAGGTCGAAGCTGTAAGGTCGGAGGTTGGGTGTGCCATAGGAGGTTCCCCTTTTGCGGGCTACTGCTTTGGTGTTGGCAAGCCTCTTGTCTTCCCTGATGTCAGCTGGTGTTGGCACATAACCGAACCCCTGGATTGTAATGTGTTCCTTGACTTCGATGACTTAGTGTTGGCCTTGTAACCTTTTGCCGAGCCCCAGTCCCGGGATGAAGTTCATGAGTTTCATCATCTTCATGGCATGAGGGATTTTGTCCCAGAATAGTGGAAGGTCCACACTGCATATTTGGACTTTGGAAGTTTCCAATGTGAATCCAGTTAATGCCATATCGTTGTCATGCTTGATTTCTAACACTGGAATGCCGTTGGTGCAGGTCCCTTCGGTGGTGACTCTATCGCCGTAGACTATTGTCAGCTTGTTGCCTTGCATGAATTTGATACATTGGTGAAGGTTGGATGCCACGCCGTTCATTTGATGCAGCCAGGGTCATCCTAGGATGGCTGTGAAAGTGATAGGAATATCCAATACTTGATATTCGGTAGGGATCATCCTTTTACCAAACCATATGTTTAAAGTAGCAACCCCGAGAACTGTGCGGGAAGTAGAATCATAAGCCTTGACAGTGTGGACTGAAGGCTTCAAATATGTGGGCTTGATGTCAAGCAGGTCCATCATCTTGGTGGGCAAGACATTCATTCTGGAGCCTTCGTCTACCAGTACGCGGGGAAGGCGACGCTCATCTAACTGAACAATGATGTAGAGAGTCTTATTGTGATTAGCCCCAAATTTTGGCAGGTCCAAATCTGTGAAGGTGATGATATTTCCATAGTGGATGTTGCCGATCATCTGGATTACTTCTTATGGAGTTGCGTCCACGGGGACCATGGTACGGGCCAAACTTTCCTCTAGCTTGAGCTTGTGAGGGTATGAAGATGTGAGCAGGGACCATAGGGAAATGTTCGCCTGGGTCTGCTTGGGTTGAGTGAGAGCTAGCGCTTGCTGAGCAGGCTCATGGCATTCTGGAGTTGAGACAAGCAGTAATCATGGTTTGCTAAATTTCCTCCGCTCTTAGCCAAATCTGCTCACTTGTAGTCGAGCCTTCGTTGAGAGCTAGCGCTTGCGTTTCTTCCCAGGTGAGAATAGCCAATGCTTCTTTGAATCGTATGCGGCAGTCTAGATAAACTTCCATCGGGGAGAGTTTTCTTTGTTGCTTTAACTGAGTGGCGGGTATGTCGGAAGGTGAGTACACGGCTTCCCGGACATCTGCCCATGTGACTGGCTTTTGTCCCAGTTGATCGTTTCTATAAACGAACACTGTAGTCTGTGGAATCTCCTTTGGCAGTAGTTGGAGATGTATTTCCATCTTTCTCTTCTTTTTTAATAGACCTTCCTTCTTCAGTTGTCCTTTTATCTTGAGAACGGAAATGATCCGTTCCCATCCTCCCAGGACCCTTGGGATTCCTATTTTGTTGATGCTGTGAGTTGCTTTGAAGAGTATGATTTCATTGTCTTCGTCGTCGCTTTCACAAAGGGCTTGCTTCTATCAGGGAGATAAGCGCTTGTATTCCTCATGTTGCTGGGCTATGTATTCCTTGTGTTGTGCCATTCCATCTCCTAGGTCGTTGGGACCGTTGACCGCCCTCCCTTGCCAGAGGGGGTTTGCTGAGAAGTGATGGTAATCCAGGAAGTTATCGTGGGCAAAACATTTGAGGTCGAATTGGTCTAGAGTAGCCTCTAGTTGTCTATCCGAAACTGCTTGTGACGCTTTAAGGGCTTGGTCCCTGTGAGTCTTCCGAGCTTTGTTTTCGTCCCAGAGGTGATTTTCTTGCGCAGCTAGTTCCAGGAGGGCTTTTCTTGCGAGAGTTAAGCAGTCTCCGTAGGTGTGCGCTGTCTGACTGGTGTCTAGAACTGTCATTACATCCAAATCTTCGAATGGCAGAACACTTGGATTACATTGACGAAGGAAGTTGTGCTTGGACATTCCATGCGGCCTTCTTTGATCTCGGTCACCAAAAGTCTGCCCATATCTGTTTGATCAAACTGACGGGCGTGTTGAATTCTGCGATGCTGATGGTCTCGTGATCTCGTTCGAGAGCCAAATCTATCAGTGCTGGTAGCTCGCAAGCGGGCTGTCTGGATCCGTGGCCGTGATGGCTGGGAATAGGACAGAATCTGAGCATGTTGATGCTGAGGTGATCGTTCCTTTCTTCAAAAGCTTGATCTGTCTTGCTGGGAGTAATTTCGTAGATGTTCTCAGGGTGGCTGCTGGAGGCGTTCCTGAGGCTGATCTGGCTTGTAGCAATGTGAGGAGCTTTGTCTCCTTCGCCGATGCCTTCGGCCTTGGCGGCGCTCTTGGCTGTGAGTTTGACTGACGGCACGGGCCAATTGCCACCGGGGCAGATACTTGGAGATGATGATGAGCCATGAGCTCTCTTGGCAAGGGCCTCATTTACCATGATCAGGCAATCGTCGAGGGTAATTTTCACATCGCAGAATCTGACAATAAGACTGGATCCTTAGTCTCGTCGGGATATCTGGAGAAGATGATGTTGACGAAGTCGTTGTCGGTTACATGATCAGATGGATTCTTTGTCATGTCCACCATTTGCTTCCACTCTCCGAATAACTGTCTGTACTGGACATTAAGTTTGACGATTTCCATGGTGTTTGAGCTTTCATCATAGGTGACCTCATCGGAACTGGTGTCATCCCCGAATCTGAACATGTGTATGTAAGGATCTTCCTGCGGATCTGTCGCGTCTTCTACTCCGGAGAGTTCTGATTCGTTGGTTCCTGACGGTTAACCCAGATCAAAGGGCGTCTCGTGCCCTATTACGAAGCTAGTACTGCTAGAAAGACTTCATGTCCCCTGCTTGAGCACATGGGCTCGTTGGGAAATTCCATGTGTAAAACATCCCAGACGACTTCTGTGACGATGTTGAAATTCCAACTCGCAGAGAAAATTCGATTTTTCGTTTCTTTGAAAACCAAATAAAAACCGGAAAACGGAGTCGCCACGCCATTTTTGTTTTAAGGCCCAAAACTTTGAAAAATGCCCGAAATAAGAGATTTGGGTTCGGAGGTCACGTTACACGCCGGGAAGAACGTTAGTGTTCACCCGAAATGCCTCGTAAAACGAGTCTTCCAAGCATAAAAACCATTTGTGTGTGTGTGTGTGTGAGTTACTTTGGCCAAAATAAATTGAAACTCAGAAAAGTAAAAATTGGGAACTCTTTATTATACTTTGAAAAAATCCCATGATTTTTGGTGTGATTTTTGGTTTGAGTTTTGGGACTCAAAGGATTTTTTGAAGTTGAAACACATTTCTGCCAGAATGAAAAAGGTAGTGGACACTTGACTTTGAAATGGACTTAAGGGCTTCAAAACTTCATAATCTGAGAAAACTCAGAGAATGAAAGTTGTTCCAGACACCTTAAATAAGATTTATGTGAAAGAATTTTCCATTTTGGAGATGATTTGAGGACCCAAAACCTTCTGGAAATCTCAGATATGAAATCTGGACTTCCAGAGACTAAGGAACTGACCTTTAGAAAAAAATTTGAAAAAGGAAGTTTTACTCACGCAAAAAATAAAGTAAAAATATGTCTGGAAATCTCTGGATGTTGGCTACAAAAAGTGTTTTGTAGTCAACTCCAAATTACAAGTTTATCTGTGTCCAAAAAATTAGACCATGGACTGGGGTCTTAGAAAATTGCTACTGGACAGCAACTTCTCAAGAAGGAAAACATGATTTTAAAGGGGGTTTTGCATCCATGCTTGTCCCCATTTCCCTAGGTTTTGATTAGTGATCACTTGACATTTTAGTGGTGAATCAACTATATCAAACCATCTGTAATATCCCCCATCCCACATCGAAAATATGTGGGAATTCAGTGTGATATATAGAAGGCCCATACACTACTACTAAGCATCAAAATCATCCATTGGACTTTTGGAGGCCTGTGATGGGCTGTGGTTGACCCAATTGAGGAGGTGCTTAGTGGGCCAGTGTGTGGTGCCTACGTAGCGGGTCGGGCTACGGGCTCGGGTCGTTACAAATGGTATCAGAGCAGAACCCCGGCCTTAAGGCTTGCGAGCTAGCCCGGGGGTATGATCTGGGTATTGATTGACCTTGCCAGGGACGGCAAGGGTTTGAGTGGGGGAGATTGTAATATCCCCCATCCCACATCGAAAATATGTGAGAATTCAGTGTGATATATAGAAGGCCCATACACTACTACTAAGCATCAAAATCATCCATTGGACTTTTGGAGGCCTGTGATGGGCTGTGGTTGACCCAATTGAGGAGGTGCTTAGTGGGCCAGTGTGTGGTGCCTACGTAGCGGGTCGGGCTACGGACTCGGGTCGTTACATATATAATGATTAGAGGTCTTTTTTTTTTTTAGTAAAGTAGCATCTAGGGACAAAATTTTATTCACATAAATGTCATTTATTTTGGGGAAAAAAAATTGTTAATGCACTGAGGGAGTAGTACACTTTGACATAAAAATGTATGATGATTTGGTAGATTATTGCCCATGTAATGCTTTAATAAGCCAGGAAAGAGTGTTATGAAACAAAAGTATAGTTTAAATGTTGTATTTCAATAAGTTAAACACGTATGGTTAAGAAATATAATTCTTAAAAAGAAGCTATGGTGCATGTCTTATTAAAAATTGATCAACAGTTCTAAGAGGATGGAGATCCATGTTAGGGATACTCCAATACTTTCTCATATTTAATAAGGAGATTTTTTGTTTTAAGATTACATCTAGAAAATGCACCCCATATTCAAATTTCTTCTCTAGCTCAGTTGGTAGGGTGCAAGGTTTTAAACCTTGTGGTCCTACATTCAAGCTCCATTGTAGGCATTATTTTTTGCTCTCTTTGAACCTTGAAGTGTGAGGCTTTTCTTAAGCTTTGTAGTGTAATTCATGCACCCACTTGGAAACATCTTGAGTCCGCCACTGCAAGCAATATTTTGAATTTACACATAGTTTTACCCCAAATAGAAATCTACAGTTTGTTACACTAAGATCACAATTCACAAGAGAGTGTAAAACCACTATCCAACTCAAGAAAAAATGAAAAATAAAAATCAACTTTACCATTTGTTTTCTCTTTGTCAAGAGGGGTTGTCTGTTGTCTCTCATCCTCAACATCCAATTCAAGCAAGGCAAAGGCATTTGAAAGTTCACTCATGTCTAAGTAGAAGCCTTTGTAATCCTTCAACCATCAAGATCATGTTACAAAAATTGAGCAAAGTGCTTGTTTATATAGTGGCAGCAAAAAGAAAGTGACAAACTGTAGATTTCTATTTGGGGTAAAACACTGTGTGACAATTAGTTTTACCCATTGAAAAAGTAAAATTACTATCAGAATATTTACCACTTCGAAACAAAGTGATCTGATGCTTTGGCAACACCCACTGACCAATTTCCTCTGTTTCTCCCTTCAGCATAGTAGTTTGATTTGCAACTCCAGCCTTGTCTAGGTCAGTGTCCGGATCAAAGTCCGTAGAAACAGCAGACTCAAATTTTTGCAAGGTATTTGCAAGAAAGCAAACATAGCTTTATCACTTTATGCCTAGATTATAACTTCGAATGTAACATAAATAGAGACACATAAAGTCTTGTTTTTATACTTGCATTTCTACACAAATATGTAACTCGGACCTTCATTTAAGCACATAAATTTTTAAAATGGAACTTAGTCCAGATGATGTGAATGTAAGTATACTCAACAACTACCAATAACCATTCTCTAGCAATTACCAATAACCATTCTCTGACTTCCCTATCTGTTATTTGTCAATTGTTGTGATATCCCCCATCCCACATCGGAAATATGTGGGAATTTAGTGTGATATATAGAAGGCCCATACACTACTATTAAGCATCAAATCATCCATTGGACTTTTGGAGCCTGTGATGGGCTGTGGTTGACCCAATTGAGGAGGTGCTTAGTGGGCCAGTGTGTGGTGCCTGGGTAGCGGTCGGGCTTCGGGCTCGGATCGTTACAATTGTCATGGATATATTTAGTTACCTCCTAAATTTGCAGGACCAAAGCAAATAATCAAAATATCAGGTGAAAGCAGTTGGTTATAAATTGTTCTAAGATTTGAGAAAAGAAAGATACCTGCTCTGCTTAGCTCAAGAATGAATAGTCGAGCTAAATCCATTAAGTTCACCGCCAAGAATATAATCGCACAAATATGTTGCCTGGATCAGCAAAGAAACTCAAAATATATTATCCATATGGGCGGGTCGACATGGATTTGAACTAATTGAGGACAGAAGAATCATCTTGATTGTGGAAAATATAGCATGAGAAGTTATTTATAAGACACCAGAAATGAGAGAAACTCCCTACGTCCCATAAAGATGTTCCCATTTGCCCTTTTTGCTTTTTCCAAAAAGATAGTCCCATTTTCATAATAATCATTTTTATTTTTTTATTTTTTTGGCGAAAGGAGACAGTACTCTCTAGATTTTATTAATTAGAAAAATCAAAGTACAAAACATGGTGCGGGACATGACAACCTCAACCACCGGAAAAACCAAGAAAGAAAACGGAGAGCAACACCATAACACCATATATACCTCTGCCATATATTTTACTATGCAGTACTTTCTAGCATAAGATGCTGTAGCTACAATCTCCTCATGAGAATATTTTCAATGGATTATTGAAGTATAATCTCCCTTGGTATGCTTGTCAACACTATCCCAAACCTTCATACAAAAAAATACACGCAAATCTCAGAATATGAGACATACTTCTGAAAGGATTTAAGAGGCAAGAAAATAAGTTTAAAATGCAGATCAGTTTTCAAAAAAGATACCTTGACCCAAGGGCAGGTTGTATCAACGATCTGAACGTTTTTCTCATGCAAAAGGTGCGTTTCATTTACAGCCGCCCCAATAGCAGGCAAAACCACAACATCAAATTGTTTCTGCCCTTCCTTGATTGGGATGTCGGTTATTTTCTCTATCCTCTGTGAGATGAAACAAAATTGGGCTTTAATTATATTTATGAGTCATGTTTAGGATATAAACTTTAAAGAAGAAAAGATATCTACTAAGTTTGATATTTTACCGGAAGTCCCACTGTCATGCCCAACAAGGCTATTTGATTAGTTCCGGGCCTCGAAAGTCACTGGTTTTGAAAAGAGAAAGGACTTTGCAGCAAAGATTCCATGTCCAAATCCTGAAAGATCATTGAACTCTTAGTCAGCTCTCTGTCATATACACTGTCACGACCCTAAACCTAGGCACATTTTGGTCACATGGGAAGCACGTGGGGTTGGTTGCATTGCATCTCATCCCTTATTTGTTGGCATTTGATTTGATTACGTGTTCATTTTTTGGCATTGTTGTGAACTACGTGAAGTTAAATGTTGTTAAAATGATTATGAATCATATAATGCCTAAATGAAGTAAAAAGGGAAATTGTGTAGTAAAGTTTATACTACTTGGAAATTTGATTTGAAAGTGTTGTGGAAGTGTTAAGGTGCTTAGGTGTAATTATAAGTTCAAGGTAGTTATAAGTTGAATTTCAATCTTGGAGGAGCTTCGTTGAAAATTTTGTTATATAAATCCTTTAAGGCTTCTTCAAAAAACCATAACACGTTTCCTCAGATTTCTTCTTCTTCTCTCAGTCTAGAACAATCCATAAACCCTAGTTAACTTCAAAAATTCCCAGAAATTCATCCTTGGATCTGTTTTTGATTCCATCTTTGAAATATTGCAAAGGAAGGTGAATAGAGCAAGTTTATCCGATTATATCTTCTTTTCCTTGAGGTAAGTTGTTATGGTTCTTTGCTATAACTGTTCATGCTTGGTTTAAAGATGTTATACTGAGTATGTGATGTATCTCTGATGAGGTTTGACAAGTTTATGGCTTGGAATTGATGAAACCATGGACTGAATAGGATTGGGTTAAGAGGGGATATATTATGGGTTGATGATTGATCAAGAAAGCTTGGTTGAATTGTAAGGTTGTTGTCTAGATGTTATGAGGTATAAAGAGAGCATATTATGGGGCTAAACAGGTCTGAATATTGTTGTAAGATGACTTGGGGTAGCTGAGAACAAGGGTTGCAGTTTGTTGCTGTTGCTGATGTTCAACCCAGCTGGGAAAAATCTGCAGCCTTGAACCATTTTCTAGGCTGTGAACAACTAGGTTAACTAATGTATAATGGAACACTCTTTAACCCTGAGTCTAGTACAACTTTAGTACTACATTGTGGAACTTGAAATGGTCCAATTGGATAATGGGAAGTGCTTTAAATAGTGTATTGAAACGGTTGAGAGGCAAGTCTGCAGCCTTGAACTATCTTCAATCTGCAGCCTCGAACCTTTTTCTAGGCCTTGAAAACCTAGGCTAAACAACATAAAATGGAACACTCTTTGACCCTGAATCTAGTACAACTTTAGTACTACATTATGGAACTTGAAATGGTCAATGTGGATAATGGGAAGTGCGTTAAATAGTGTCTTGAAAATGCTTGGAAGGCAATTATGAAACTTGAACCAAAGTTTATAAAACTTGGAAAATGAACTTGGAACCTTAAGAGAAGGTGTTTAATATGGTATTATGAACGTGTAGGGTTACTTATATGATATTGTAGCCTTATGTGATGACCTATGTAGGGGTATTTGCTCTTATAGTGCCTCAAATGCGTTGTGCACTATTTACTTGGTTTGGACAGGAGTGGTAGTATCCTGTTACTGGTTTACATATTGTGTAATGAATGTGTAGTGCTTACGTGATATACTTTGTGTCATACGAGTTTACATATTCATAGCTAACTGTGCACATAGTGTTAAATACATGTTGCACTGTTTCAATTGTTTAACATGAGTTGCAGTACCATATTGTATATATATGTTGATGTCCCATTGGGTGGACTTATTTTCAAGTATATGTGATGTACTTGAATATGGTATACCAGTTGATCTTCGGGGGTATAGGGAATGCAACCACTTATGAGAAGATATTTCATAAGGTGCTTGGATGTCCTTATACTTGGACCGTTCACCCCCTTCTGTGGCCACGGATTGAGGGGTTCAGCTTCTATGGATATGTGCAGTCATGCCATAAGATAGCGAGGCAGCTTATAGGGATCTCTGAAAGGGGTCGTATAAGATGTGAATGTGCACTAGCAGTTCACAAAATGAGAGGAGTATGACTCCCACCGTAGTACTACATATGATTCAAATGGAAAAGGTAAAGGGAAAGGTAACGTAAAGTGTTTACTGTTTTCCCAATGTGATTATGAGCAACCTGTTTGGTGTTGAATATTTGTTGAGCAACCTATTTTATGTGTTGCATCTTGTATGGCATATTGTTGCATACATAATGACTTGTTGAGATTTTATCTCACCCCTTCTCCCCTTATTTTTTTTAGATCCCGCTGAGACAGGCAGACCGGACTAGTGAGGCCGGCGAGGAGTTTGGTCATCTTTTTGGTTGTCGGGGTATGTGTGGTCTTGGGGAGTTGGGATTGTTATGGTGGTTATTCTTTTGGGAAATGTTTTGTATATAAAACTTTCAGAAGCTTGTTTCTATTGAGTTGTGTTGTAAGTAAACTTGAGTTTGGTTTGTTGTATGGATGGCTTGTGTAAGCCTTTCCAGTTGTATACTTTGTATAAACAGGTTGTGTTTGGTTTAAACAGGTGTATATATCGCCTCCGTGTAGAGAGGTTATTTTGAAATTGTTTTTAAACAGGGTTGTATACCTTTCAAGTAAAAGTAAAGAAAAGTTTTTTTTTAAAAGGTGTATTTTGGGACTCTCCATCCTGGGACACGAGTTTATAGGTCTCGGGAGTTGGGAGGAGCCCACATACACTACTCAAAAATATAACTTTTGAGACGGCAGTTTACAGTCTTTAATAGTTTCTAATATCGTCTCTATTTGAATTAGGATAGAATAGGGATTAAATAGGGGTCTCATTAAGTGAATGTCACAAATACTTTAGAGTAAGAAATTACCAGGATACATATTATATGGTAAAATAAGGACCATTAGAAATTGTTGTCCCAAAATAGAGACTATCAGATAAATGATGTCCAAAAATAGAGACTATTTGAGAAGTTATGTCCCAAAATTGTTTCAATATGGACTATCAAAGATTGTTGTCTCGTACAAATAGACATTTTCCTATTAGTGCTATATGTAGTTTTTTCTCTTTCATAGTATGTGTGTGTGTGTATATTTTCTTACCAATATATTCGTTGTTTACAAATGCAGCCATTGCATAACCAAGATTTGCGATTTGGAGAACGGGCAGGATGTCAGACCTCATTGGTAGGTCATCTTTATCGAATTTTATGTTGGTACCATACCACAAGTAGTCTGAAGCATCTTTGGTTGCGCTAGTAAGTTCCGATGGTGACTTGTTTCTTAATCGACATCTCCTTAGTGCTTGGAACGATTTCCTTATACATCTCCCATTTAAGATTACTAGCTTTCTTTGAAGGATGGAAATTCCTTGAATTATGTTGTGACATAATCTGTGTTACAAAATGAAGTCAATGAGCAAACGATAATTAGTCTGCTCCAAGTTCTGGGACCTGTCTGGACGAGACAAGTCCTCTTTTGAACTATAACCAAACAGTTAAGGTTACAGTTCAAAACATAGCTTTTATGGGTAATAAAACTATGTTTTCTAAAGAAAATGCAACATTTACCATGTCAGAGTTGAAAATGAGTGTCTTGCAATCAGGAAGAATGCTCACTGATCTCCTTGGAAGCATATAGTTTTTACCCCGAAAATTAACTATGGTTGGCGCCTTTTTATGACTTGCTCAATAATGCAGCACAAATACCAGTCCCCGGCTTCTCATACGTAACAATCTGTTGAAAAAATTAGCCAAAACTTTCTTTCAGCGACTCGAGGATAATTAATTACATAACAGGACTGAGTGAATAGTAGTTAAATCTTGCCTGAACATGCTTGTTGATATCTTGAGTCTTAGGAGTTTCCAAAAGCAAAGCTTTCTTCGCCAATGTCATTGTCTTGTGTAAATCTCTAAGGTGACTCCATTTTGGATTTCTTAGTTGTTGGTCCCAAAGGTGGCAACAAGGGTGAAAATACAGCTAGAGGGGAGGTGAATAGCTGTTACAAATTTTTCGTCCTCTTTTAAAAACTAAACCTCTAAGCTTACAAAACCGCTTGCAGTTGATAATAGACTGCAAGTAGAGATGTAAAATGCACAGCGAAATAATAGAGATACAAAGCGGTTTTGAAGAGGCGGTTTGTAAAGCGGTTTGATGGTGCGGTTTTGATAAGTGCAGTTTTACAAACACGTGTGGTTTTAACAATGTTAACTCCAAACACAATTCTTAATAATGGATAACTATAAATAAGATCAAACGAAGACAGAGATAAATAATTAGTAAGCTCAAGAAAATAAATGCAGAAATATAAGAACACAATATTTGGAGTGGTTCAATTGATAAACGATCTACGTCCACTACCAAGATGGTTAGTCTTGGATTTCTAAGAGAGATTTTATATTGAGTATGAGATATTACAAAGTACAATGAGTAATACTCAGATTTAAAATATTTTCTATGAAGAACAAATCCTAGACTATAATCAGTGTATCTCAAATGATTAATCTATGTGATTAAACAAGTGAGGTGTGTGTGTGTGTTCAAGATCAAGGCTCTTTAAATCTTTGAGATGTAGAGCACAATGATTCTTGATGTGTATAAGGCTTGATTTCTGGGCTGGGATAAATTTCTTGAAGGTTGAAGATGAAGATTCAAAGGGTTGAATAATTTTTTGGTAGAGCTTCAGCTTCTTATGAACACAGCACTTTAAATTTTCTCAAGCAATCTTCAAATGGTGAAGATTAGGGGTATTTACACCCAAGCATCCAAGATATAGTTGTTGGACACAGCTGTTGTAAGAACAGTACTTGATGCTTTCCCATTGGTCCACAGCAACCACTTTTGTCCTTTGGAACTGTTGTTGCAGGTAAAGCTGACCAGACCTCAGCTGCAATCAAGGTGGTTAGGACATCTGTCACCTTTTCAAAATCCTTGCAGATCTTGTCTGAAAAGTAGTCACGTGACAAGATATGGTGGTTGACATTTGATATTGCTGATGTGGATTACAACGGATAAATGAGGTTCACTTCAAGTCTCAATCATTGGAGCGGTTCTGGTGTGGAGCGGTTCCAAGTGCGAGCGGTTCACCAGAGAAGGATTTCCATATGTGCGGTTGAGGATGGAACTGCAATGCAGTTGCATGAAGCAGTTCAAAGGTTATTTGCACATAGGAGTTCTGACGCAGCACGGAAGCCGGATAAATTTCGTGATTAGCGCACTAATCACAAGAACCCTTCAAGCAAAGGATCCTCAAACACAATACTGGAATCCACCAGTAGAAATCTGGAATCCACCAGAAATAAAGAGAAAAACTCTTCAAAATTAATAATATCAAAAGTTCATTTTCGGATTACACCACTAGGCCTATTTTATAGTGCCCATAAAACTTGAAAAACAATCCTAAACCTTCTAAAATTACTCCTAACCTATATGATAACTAAATAGGACTCAAAAACTAGTAAATCTTCTCAAAATCTACTCTAAAATCATCCCTAATCAACCTATTAAAATTAATGACGAAAATAAGCAATAAAATATAAATTAAAACAAATTAAGTCCTAAGATAGTAATTAAAATACAAAATTAATTGATATATTTGACTTCGTCAAATATCCTTTCTTGGTGCAGATTCCTTCCTCGGTTCCTCCTACATAAGTCACCCATTCTTCAAAAGAACTCGACCCCGAGTTCACATCCGATGTTTGAAAGGAGCCATTCCATCGAAATAAATACTTGGAATAAATTCGCCCCTTTTGCAAGATTTGATGTAAACCAATTTTGTCCGGATAAAAATTAAAACTATCAATCCCATACATCCGTTGATCGTTCGTCCCATCTTCCTCAGAGTCAACAATGAATGAAAAATTAGCGTCCTCCATGAACTCTCCCACAATCTCCCCATGATCAATAATAAAATTATCATCATATTTAAATTCTTCTGTCCAATCAATAACACCCACAACAATATCAAAAGTTGATGGTACAGACCAAGTAATACCACCCGCATCGTCATTTATGGGCTCAACTAGGGCATGATCATGGACCATAATACTTGAAGGAATAATTTCACTACATACCTGAATAATTTCGTATTTTGCACTTAAATCTTCCCTTTCCTCAACCTTCTCTTGATTCGGACAAAGGGAAGCTATTTGGAAGGATGGATTTGTCAACTTCTGAATTTAATTCTCCTCCGTTTGAATTTGATCCTTTCTTTTCAATCGTCTCAACGCGGTGGAGGCTTTCTTCGCAACTTTCTTCTTGAGCACAATTTTTGTTATTACGCAGCAAGACCTCGGGCGCTCAGACGTTCTTCTTCGGCACGTTCATAGATTGCGGATCTACGCGCTTTCGGTTTGAATCTTGGCAGTGTAGTGATCGGCTTTGTCGGCATAAAAATTGGCTTCCATCCTATGTTGCTGCCTAAGCACTCGCTCCCTTGATGCTCGATTCAGATCTCTGATTGATTTATATTTCTGCACAAGTCGATCATGCTTGTCCGCTTCGTCGAGTTCTTCTTCCTCTAACTCTAGAAAATATTGTTTCTGTTGTCGAGCACGATCCAATCGACGATCTATTTCGTGAATAACCTTGTCATCAGATCTTGTTACTTGAACCCCCATAAAGAATCAGCGATGAAAAGACAGGATATGGCCTGCTTTGATACCAACTGACGCAGCACGGAAGCCGGATAAATTTCGTGATTAGCGCACTAATCACAAGAACCCTTCAAGCGAAGGATCCTCAAACACAATACTGGAATCCACCAGCAGAAATCTGGAATCCAATAGAAATAAAGAGAAAAACTCTTCAAAATTAATAATATCAAAAGTTCATTTTCGGATTACACCACTAGGCCTATTTTATAGTGCCCATAAAACTTGAAAAACAATCATAAACCTTCTAAAATTACTCCTAACCTATATGATAACTAAATAGGACTCAAAAACTAGTAAATCTTCTCAAAATCTACTCTAAAATCATCCCTAATCAACCTATTAAAATTAATGACGAAAATAAGCAATAAAATATAAATTAAAACAAATTAAGTCCTAAGATAGTAATTAAAATACAAAATTAATTGATATATTTGACTTCGTCAAATATCCTTTCTTGGTGCAGATTCCTTCCTCGGTTCCTCCTACATCAAGTTCAGTGGAGCGGTTTCAGACAGTATTTTGCCAAGCGGTTCCAGGAGCGGTTCTGCTTAGGCGGTTTTGACAGGGTGGTCTGAAACTCTGAACTGCAATCCTCAGATCCAATGAGTCTTGTATCAGTTTTCAAGCCTAATTTAACCTATTCTATAAAAATGGACTTAGCTAAAAAATTGAAGTCTAAGCTTCATTACATAGGGTCCTAAAGTCCTTAAAATAGACAAGAGGTTATGGTATTAATCAAATCTAATACAAAATAGGAGGGTTAAAATATGCATACCCAACATTAGTAACCCTGAAAAAAAATATACGAAAATTTAATCAAATTCTTAGCACTTTCTTGAATAAGAATCAATTTCATTCAAACATAGCTAACCAAATTCATCTAAGGGAGCTTCGTTGTAGTAGCAAGTAGTCACGTAAGATGAACTTGTCCTACCAAAGTTCGTCCCACCATGGTACTGATATCAATAAATAGAATTTGTACGTTAAAAATCCAGCGAAAAAACTATGTACTCAATCCATAATTTTGATAAAAATACTGAGAAAAATGATAATATATGTACCATATAGTAATTTGTCATGGAACCGTTCAATGCAAAGAATCGAGCAACTGAGAATGCAATATCTTCTGCTGATCTTTGCGATGGTGGATCGCCAAAAACTCTATATCTGTAATCATACAAATGTTCAATCCATTATGGTCAAACTCGGGTCAACTACAAATAAACATAGCCAAACCGAAGAGAAAGAACGATAATACTCACTGAGCAGTCCAATTCTCAGTCCACAGAGTAGGCTTGTTGGGGCTATTTAGACCTAAAAATGTTTCTGCACAATGCCTTCCGTTGCATGTATTAATCTAGACACAGAACCAAGTAACTTAGATAGCTTTTTAAGAATAATCCATCTGTTTCCTCATTAAAAAGATCAAAGTGGGTATCTTTCATTTGCTAGGATGGATCTTCTAAAGACAGCCAATTTAAGGTCCTAAAATGCAATAAAACAAAAAATACTCAAATCATACCCCAAATTCAGATTGCATAGATTATAAGAGGAAGATATTGCAACATGAAATAAAAAAAATAAAAAATAAAACGAATTGAGGGGGTTTGTAGGCTTCAAATAGGATATTGAACTCCAAAGCGAATGGAGAAGCAATTTGGGTTCGTACTTTGTAGATTGTAAAATCGTTGTAGCCATGACGGAAGAGACGGGATTCCGTGGAATGATTTTGATGAAAGATACGGGATCCCGTTATCTTCCTCGGGGAGATCGGTCTTACGTTTGACTGCCGTTGATGATTTTGATGAAAGAGACGGGATTCCGTTATCTTTCTCGGGGAAATCGGTCTTACATTTGACTGCCGTTGATGATTTTGATGAAAGAGATGGGATTCTGTTATCTTTCTCGGGGAAATCGGTCTTACGTTTGACTGCCGTTGATGATTTTGATGAAAGATACGGGATTCCATTATCTTTCTCGGGGTGATCGGTCTTACGTTTGACTGCCGTGGAATGATTTTGATGAAAGATACGGGATTCCGTTATCTTCCTCGGGGAGATCGGTCTTACGTTTGACTGTCGTTGATGATTTTGATGAAAGAAACGAAATTTCGTTATCTTCCTCGGGGAGATCGGTCTTACGTTTGACTGCCGGGGAATGATTTTGATGAAAGATACGGGATCCCGTTATCTTCCTCGGGGAGATCGGTCTTACGTTTGACTGCCGGGGAATGACTTTGATGAAAGATACGGGATCCCGTTATCTTCCTCGGGGAGATCGGTCTTACGTTTGACTGCCGGGGAATGATTTTGATGAAAGATACGGGATCCCGTTATCTTCCTCGGGGAGATCGGTCTTACGTTTGACTGCCGGGGAATAATTTTGATGAAAGATACGGGATCCCGTTATCTTTCTCGGGGAGATCGGTCTTACGTTTTACTACCGTCGAATGATTTTTGATGAAAGATACGGGATCTCGTTATCTTCCTCGGGGAGATCGGTCTTACGTTTGACTGCCGTCGATGATTTTTTTGGTTAACTTGGGTCAACTCTGTTAAGTCTAGGATCAAATTGCAGAGTTCTGAAATTTTAAAGGGCAAAAGGGTCATTTTGACCCTTACAAACCTATCCGCACGGAGGGGTCTGATTTCCAGACAGGTTTTAATGAGGGCCAACGCCCTTCGTCTTCCCCAAGCAGTTTTTCAAAAAAATACGAGAGAGAGGAAGAGAAATCGCCCAAGCCGCCATTGTTGGCCAAAAAGCTCCAAAATTCTTCCATTTTTCTTCGATTTTTGAGCGATGGAACACGGGGGAGTTGCTTTTCAAGGCCAAGGACGCGGCCCGGTAGCGGAGAGGCGATTGGAGCTTGTCCGAATGAGGAGGCACTAATCTCTTTCGCAATCGATTGCGGAGGAGCATTACCCCGATGCGTGGCAACATTGGGCCACTGATCCGAGTCTTCGCACGGTATATTTCGAATTTTTTCGATCCCTTTGTCGATTTCTTGCTTGAAATTGATTTTTTTGGTGATTTTTGATTTTTTTTTTTTTTTGCATTTCGAATAATTGATGTTCTTGGCCTTGGATTTTGATTTTGATGCTTTGCATGTTGTAATGAATTTGTGGGTAACCCAAATGTGCATTTTGTTTGAAAAAAAGAATTGGCATTTTCGCCATTTTTTTGTATCCGAAAATTTCAATGAAAAATTCGAAAATTATGACTTGAATTTCGAAAAATTGTGTTCTTGACACTGAAATTGGATTTTTGATGTTGTGCATTTTGCAATGAGCATATGGGTAACTCAAAATGTGCGTTTTGCTTGGGAAAAGAATTGGCATTTTCGCCTTTTTTTTTTGAAATATGAGACTATGATGAACAATTTCCCGAATTTGGGACGGACTTCTTTTGTTGCAATGTAGGATTCTTGCAATGTTGATATGAATGTGTGCATGCTCCTCTTTTTTTTTTTTTTTTGAAAAAGTGGGACGGATTTATTGACTCCGTGTATGAATGAATGTACGCATGATGCATGTTATTTTATGAAAAATGGGACGGAGTTTTTACTTCCGTCGACTCTTTGTATGAATGAATGTTGGTTGGGATTTGGTGAAAACTGCTTTCTCTTGTGCAAGAAAAATGGGGCTAGGTTCATTGCATGCTGTTATACTGCCGAATTTTCTTCAAAACTTTGTGTTGCATGATGCATGTATATGCTTTCTTTTATTTTTATGCAAATGCAAAAAAAAAAAAATTTTGACATTTTCTTTTTGTTTTTCTTTTATTGCAGGGCGGAAACAACTACGTGACGGAGCAGCTGAATAAGATGAAGACTCGAGGATCAGTGGAGTCTGTAGTTGACCTGTGGGACCGGCTTCCGATTGCGGGCCGAGGAGCTTTGATGAGTCCGAGACAGATTGTTGTTGAGACCGGGCTATACGAGTTCATTGAGTGCTTGAGGGGGTTGGTTAAGTTCCCTAAGAGCAAGGGCCTGATGTTTGCTTTGGCACAGCATTGGTGGGATGCGACCCACACATTTCACTTCTTCTGGGGCGAGGCTACGGTTACGCCTTCCGACTACGCTGCGATCACGGGTCTGTCCTTCAATGGACGCATCATTGAGTGGCGGGACGGCTACAGCGACGTGGACCTGCAGGCTCTTCTGGGCTTTACCCCCATTCCCAAAAAGGGGATGGGGATGGAGTATGCCGTGGTTTATGGGAAGATTGTGGAGATCATCGGGAGCTACGAGGCTGGGGATGAGAGGATAGGCGCTGAGCAGATTGCTAGGGCCTTTTTATGGTTTGCTTTTTCGAGCACTCTTTTTGGACACACCGAGGGGATGGCGGTGTTTGCTTTGCTGAGGAGTTTGGAGGATGTGGGGATGGCTGGAGAGGTCTCTTGGGGAGAGGCCGGGCTGGCAGAGCTTTACTTTGCTCTTGACAGATACCGGAAGAGGCCGTGAGCTCCTTCTACCGCTTCGAGTTTGCTCACGGAGGTATAAGCTTTCTTTTTGCTTTCCCTTTTCCTTTAAGCACGCATTCTTTTCCGCACTTAATCGACTTTATCTTTCGCAGCATGGTTTTGTGAGTTCTTCCACGTCACGATGTGGCGGCGGCGGCAGGGAGTATATCGGGCATATCCGGCCATGCGCTCCCGGTCCAAGCATGCCCGAGAGAAGAAAGGTTCTAGGGGCGCACGACCCTCGTGTACTCGGATTGCCTTCCTTTGATGAGGGCCGAGACGGATGAGGAGATGATATTCTATCCCCGGGATCGTTTCGATGTGGCGCACCCGAAGGGCGCCGAGATTTGGACCGTGCAATGAGGATTTTGAGGGGCTTGACTTGCGACGCCTATTATCCGGGGAGAGGGTGACGCGCCAAAGATGGCGTGAATTCGCCTTGATGACACCGGTGGAGCCTCCCGCCGACATGATGCATCCTAGTGAGAGATCTCGTGACTGGGATGATTACCGGGCGGCCAAGACTTCTCGGCATTCGTGGCGATCGAGCCGTATCCGCATTTGTCTTGAGGATGCCGAGGACGCCCAGTTCCGGATAAAGAGGGGTTAGGGGTCCCGCGGTACCCTCGGACGGACTTTTCATATGTCCAGGATGGGGTCCGATTGTGGGTGCAGATCCTCACCCGAGCGGCTTCCACGAGCTTTCCGACCTCGTCCGGTATGAAGGTACGGCTTCTCTTTCCCACCTCTTTTTGCTTCCGTCTTTTCTTTTCTTTCCCCGTCATCATTTTTTTGCTTCAACTGTTTCTGACGCTTTTGCTCTTGTGCAGTTTTCGGAGGTGGTTGTGGAGAGGCTGACGAAGCAGGTGATCGGGGCTAAGAGATTCATCAGGCAGATGGTGGCTTGTAGAGCCCCTCGGGCTAGAGCGAGGCGACCACGCCTGGCGCCCCCGTCGCGGGAGGCTTCCCTATTCCTTCGTAGACTTCTTCCGAGACTCCTCTTTCTCCTCTCCTTGATCCTCGCGTGGTACTACCTTCTGACCACGTCATTCCTGAGATCCTTACGGGCAGTGGACACGTCCGGGCAAGATGGTGGATCTTCTTCGCACGTCCAGAGTCTCGACGCATTCACCTTCGGATATGATTTCTTCGCAGATCTTGGCTTGCCCTATCAGAGCGTGCCAGTTGGTCCTGACGAGCCTTCTTCCGGGGACGAGGACGATGATTCTGAGCCTGAGATCTTCATGGCTACAGAGGAGGCGGGCTCGAGCCGCAAGAGGGACCGGGGGGAAGGCCCAGCCACCGAGGACTCTGACTGACGATCCTTCGAGACTGATTTTTTTGAGATTGAGACTGAGATTGTATTTAGACATATACAGTTTATTTTTATGCACATCATTTTTTTTGCTTTTCTCTTCTTTTTTTTTGCTTTTTTTTTTCGGAATGTAATAATCTAGGATTATTGTTATTTTATTTTTATGAATGCAATGCAGTATGAATACAATGTTGCATGAGCCTAAGTTTTTTGGCAAAGGTGTAGATGTTTGGTGTATGAACTGGTTTGGACAGGCTTTGGCTGGGACAAAATATTCCTTTGGTGCAGCAGTTTGGACTGTTGCAAAGATTTTTCTGATGGGAGACAATCATGTCCGCGCGGATAGGACCTGCATCTGACATTGTCCTTTAATTTTGCTTCAGATCTGATCTCCCTTTATTTCAAATTCAAATACCTTCTTCAACCACCAGTTCAAACAGCCATTTTTGGGGAGAAGGAGAGAAAAACCATGGAGATAATTGTGAGCATGAGAAATCCACCCAAATTATCCCAAAATTCTCAAATGCAATTCTTCACCAAGTTTAAAGGGTGGTCTCGGGATATTATGCATGAGAGGAGGTCATTCTTTGAAGAAAGGTACAAGGTGAAGTGTTTATGGTCCCTCAAAGAATTGATTCCGGACTACGACCTCTTGAGAGCTTCTTCATCATTTTGGGATACTAGAAGGCATGTTTTTTGCTTTTCTTATAACGAGGTTGTTCCGACCGTGGAAGAATTTCGGGCTTTGCTTGGCGGTCCGGAGGTGGAAGAGATTGCGGTTCCTTTGCCCGGAGGGGCCTCTTTTGTTGATAGATTGTGCAACCTCCTTCATCTTTCCCCAGAGGAAGCACAAGGTATGATCTGTAGTCCCGATCACTTTGATATTTCCGGTCTCCCTGATAGATTTAGGGGCTTAGGCTTGCTTGAAGATGCCTATTGGGATGCCTTTGCACTTTGCATGTTCGGGACCTTGTTCATGGTCTATTCTTTTGGGATCTGTCATCGGTCTCGCCGGATATTGTTGTTCATTGTCGCTGACGTAGACGTTGTACCTTTGATCCCGGGGGAGACTTTTCATGCTCTCGATAGTCAAGCTACGGGAGACGGTATATGCACGGGGCAGCCCGTTCCTCTTGACTCGTGGCCGATGGAGCGCTGGGATTCTTCGGGAAACTCCCGATATGATCAAGCCTCGACATTCGCCAGAGAGGGGTTGTCAGTAGATTTTGATGATCGTGGCTCATGGGAGCGTTGGATGGCTGGTCGCCGACGTAAGATATCGATGGTCGCGCCTTGTTGGCAGTGGAGACTCGCAGAGTACTTCAGACGGGTCTCATGTGGTTATGCTTCCGGGCTTTCTCACCCAGCCTTTACATTCCGGCTTTGGTTCTGAGACGCTCGGCTTGGAGCAGTTCCTTTGGAGGACTTTGATGATATAGCCACCGTGGTGGTGGCTCCTGCTTCTATGGATGATCCTTCGGTGTTTTCCTTTCTTTCCCGAGCATGGAGGTATGACGTCTTTCCTCCTCGGGTTATCCTCAGCGTCCGAGACCCGTGTTCTTGACCACTTGGTACCTGGATTGGTACGAGAGGCATTTTGGAGAGACTCGTATGGCTATTTTGAGACGGCGTGAGGCCATTGTGGGTGCGGAGGACCCGACAGCTTCCGAGAGGAGGAGGGCCGAGGCGAGGGCCAACCCTCATGACAGAGCGGAGATGTGGTGACCGACTATGAGGCTTATGTCAAGAGACAGGAGAGGAGGACTCCTATGCTACCGCCTAGGCTACAGAGATGAGAGATGACGCTAGGGCTACTAAGGCCCCGACAGAGGCCGGTTTGATAGATCCCGTTCCTATACCAGAGCTTGGTAGGAGGAAGACCGACATTTTTCCCCTGCTCGTAAGAAGAAGACTCAAGGGGGAAGAAGAGGGGAGAGGCCAAAGAGTGGCTTGGAGTGACTCTCGAGGTTTCCGAGTATCCCTTTCTTGTCGCAGCAGACACATTAGTTTGATTATGTATCTTAGTTTTCTTTTAGCAAAGGTTGCCGCTGTAGGAATGAACCTAGCTTAGACTCATCAAAAAGTTTTTAACTTGTAATGAATATTTGAATTGCTTCGTAGTTTTTCGAGACGCTTTCATGGTCTCGATCGTTGTATTGATGTCGAGTATGACTTTTATTTGTGCTTTAGACCGAACCGTTTCCGCCGCCTACGTTCCCTTCTGACAAAAGGAGCTCAGTCTCCGTAGTTCAACCCGGTCGATTTTGTTGTTGTTTTTTTGTTTTTGTTTTTTTTTTGTTTTTGTTTTTTTTGGTGCAACCCTGTTTTTTACCTAGGCCGCCCTTTTCGGGTTTTCAACCTAGTTTGGTATTACTCTTTTAGCACTCCTTTTTTTTTTCTTTTTTTTTTGACTCTTTTTTTGTTTTACGCGTAGTATCTGCGCAGCCTTGTCACCATTCACCGGGTGTACAAAGGGATTTCCGTCGAGGTCTCGCAAGTTGCATGGCTCCTCCGGAGAAGATCTTTTGGACGATGTATGGCCCGACCTGCACAGCTCCCATTTGCCAAGCGGGTTGACACGGACCGGGGCTTTTCTTTCAAAACGAGATCACCTTCTCGGATCTCCCGATGCTTTACTTTCTTGTCGAAGGCTCGCCATTCTCCCTTGGTAGGCTCGGATGTGTTCCATTGCTTTCAATCGTCGCTCATCTAGTAGGGCCAATTCATCATGGCGACTTTGGAGCCATTCGACCTCGTTGATCCGGCTTTCCAACAAAGACACCTGAGCGAGGGGATTTCCAATTCGATTGGGAGCACGGCTTCCATTCCGTATGTGAGGGCAAACGGTGTTTCCCGCTTGCCGTTCGACCGATGTTCTCAGAGCCCCAGAGTGCCAGTGTAGCTTCGGGCCAATCTCGCCTCGGACACCATTTTCCTGATGATGTTTTCCAAAGTCTTGTTTGCCGCCTCGACGGCTCCGTTGGTTTGGGGCCCGTAGGGAGATGACTTGTGACGGGTTATTCGGAATTCTCGCCAAGCCTCGTCGCATTCCCCTTCGAAGTGGGATCCATTATCTCGAGATGATTTCGCCGGCAACCCGTATCCGCATATGATGTTCTCTTTGATGAAGAGGGCAACTTTCTTTGAGCCGAGGATCTTGTAGGATTTTGTAAGGCATCCTTTCCAGCTTCCTTCAAGAAATCACCAATCTGCGTCTCTTTAGGCTCTTCCGCAGCTCCCTGATTCACACTCGTCAAAATCTCTTCTGCAGCCTGGGCTCGATTTTCCTTTTTTTCCGAACAACCTCGCTAAAGATTTTTTTTTTTTGTTTGATTTTTTTTGTTTAATGTGTCTCGTTTCTTTATCTAATGAATTATTATCAAATGTTTTTTTTTATTAATTAATTCATCATTAGTTAAAGTGGCAATCAAGGGATACTCGTAAAGGTTCGTCATTTCATTAGGAACGAAAGGAAATACAAAGATTTGCTGCGTACTCGTAGTCTTCAGCGTAAGGCCATCTGGACGACTCTAGAGACTCGACCTTAACAATGAAAGACTCCTGAGGACTTTTCCTAGATTGACACAAAGGGACGGAGACCAATCCAGCTTGGTGATCATTTGTTCTTTCGTCGCGGACGGGCCCGAGAGAGTTTCCCGATTCTTTAATGGCATCGCTGCCGTTGATCTCATGACTGGGAATTGTATCGTGCTCCTTCCTCGATCATTGCTACCATTTCTTTGATCGAGCCGAAATCAATCGTCCGGCACTGATCTCTTCCCGAACAATCGCCGCATGATCGACCATCCCAATCATCTCGAAAAGACTTCGTGGCTTTGGCTTTCGGCACGGTCAATTCAAACTCGTGTTTCTGACCTTCCCGGGCGTAGGAATTGTGGTTGTGAGCTTCTCGAACTGCTCCACTAGGCTTGGCACGCCTTTGAAAGTGTACTCACTCTTCATGGTAGTGGTAGCCCCGGTATCTTGGGTAGGTCCAGAACATTCTACGGACCGGGTTAGCTTTGGCTCCCCGAACTTGTTGAGGCTATCCTCGTAGCTTCGGCCACCCTTCGTAGGAGCGGGCTCGTGATGTTACCCGGTTGTGTGGGACCCTTTACAAAGTAGTCACCAAATTAGGACCGAAGGGAGAGATTTAGGGTCGTCGACCGGGACCCTTCCCGTGATAGCTTCAAATCTTTTTCCTTTGCAAAGTGTCCACCGAGGAGGCCTCATATCCTGTGCCGTGGCGAAGTTTTCTCGTCCTTTCACCTCGATGAGCTTGTGAGTTCCTTGTTGGTGCTTCCCTGCATCGAGGCCGTAGATAGCTCATCTTTCTCATCATTTTCAAGACCGGAGGGATTTTATCCCGGTGATTGTCGATCTATGTTGCACACTTGGGCTTTGGGAGGCTCGACCGTGAAGCCCGTTAGCATGAGACCTTCCTCATCATGTTTGATTTCCGTAATAGGTATTCCACCCGTATCCGTGCCCTCCAAGGTGACTAAATCCCCATAAATGGTTGTCGTCCCCATTCGAGACGAATTTCACACACCGGTGGAGGCTTCGAGGCGACCCTTGACCTCGGTGCGCCCAAGGTCTTCCCAATAAGGCATTAAAAGTGATCGGATGTCAATAACCCGGAATTCCACAGTATCAATTTCTCGTCCAAAACCAGAGGTCCAAGGTAGCAACTCCAAGGACTGCCGAGATGTCGAGTCGTAAGCTTTGACCGCGAGGGAGGAAGGCTTCAAGTCCGTGGACTTGATGTCAAGGTGCTCATGATCTTTGCCTAAGAATATTCATTCCGCACCCATTATCAACCAGACCCGAGGGAGGCGTCGTTCATCCAATCGACCGTGATGAAGAGAGGCTCGTTATGATCAGCCCCAAATTGAGGGAGGTCGAGATCTCGTGGAAAGTGATTATGTTCCCCGTAGTGGATGTTTCCAATCACCGTACCACGTCATCGGGAGTAGCATCAATAGGGACCAAGGTGCGGGCTGCTTTCTTCCAAACTTTAGCTTGTGGGGATAGGATGAGGTGAGCAGGACCATAGAGAGATGTTGGCCTCGTGTTTGCTTCAACCGGGTGAGCACGGGATCCTCCTTTTCGGGGTCGAGTTTCTACTGCCTTAGCATAGGGGCGGCGGTTCTCCTCGTGTGCTTCGATCTCGTGGCCTTCTTATCTCGCCTTGGGATTCCCTTGAAGATTTGCCCTGATCGGGTCAACAGTTAACTTCCTCATCGCTGCTTCTTGACTAGATTTCTTCAACGCCGCTAAGGTCAACGGGGAGCCTTTTGGCTATCGGCCACCGGTTCCGACGGAGTCTAGCAACGGTGAGGGGCCGAGCTGCACTGGCTCCTTCCCGGGCGGCCCTTATAACCGCTTCCCAAGTCACAAGCTTTGAGTCCGGGGTTGTGTTGTTGCCCTCGGATGGCCCACGCAGCTAGGGCATCCTCCGATTCGCTCCCATAGCCTCGCCTTGCTCATAGTTATCATACAACAAGAGTCGCTATTGTCGGGGCTCGGCGGCTTTTCGATCTCATCCCTGTATAGTGCAACCATTCTCGGTTCCTTTCGTAATACTCAGAGTTGGAAATGATTATAGCATTCTCGTGTGGGAGGCGCATCCGGTATCATGCCGGTTTCCGTGACTTCTCTCGAGAGCCGACATACATTCGGGGAAGGTGACCTCTTCTTGGGTAACCCCGACAAGGAGTGTTACTTTGTTCTGGGGTGGATTTGATCTCGACTCATGGTTATTTTCTCATTTGGGCGGATGGGAGTTAGTTTCCTCTCTCGATCGATCTTCGACTATCGCCCGGATCGGATGCCCGAAAACCCTTTCCCCAAAGCATGGTAGGCAAGTGTTGAATTCTAAGACATCCACGTGCTCGCACCCAGAAACTTCATGGCCTTCATGTCCTCGGTTTCATATTCGTCTTCCGAAGTGTCTTCGTCGCCGCTTGCCGACAACCAACCATTGTGCCCGGCTCCCATGGGCTCATTTCCGCATGATTGTTCCGCATTGATTCCGGATCTGGGGCCTCGCTGACTCTTCGCTCTCGTCATCATCATCATCGCCGCCGTCATCGGAATCATCTTCCCATACTACCGGGATTTCGCCGAGAGGGAACGCCGATCAAAACCCGTTAGGGAATATGGGTGCGTGCAACCGCAGAATTGTCATATGCTCCCATTCCCGGAAGTGATAGTTGCGACTCGCCTTCTCCTCCCGTAAACCGCGGGGAAGAGTGAGAGGGGGTGGCACGTATTTGACTCCCGACAGATATAGAAGGAGTCCTCCTCTTCCGATTCTTCGCCGTTCTCTGGATCATATTCAGCCTCTCCCAAAGCCAACTTGTGTGTACTAGCTCCGCATGCTCCTCGGCCTCTTTGCCGATAAGCCCCAAGACAGCGCCCGCCGAAAAGCTTTCTTGCTCGATTCTTCTTGATTGTTCTAACCATCTTGTGTAAATGGTTCTCTCATGTTTTGACCTAATGTACCCAGCTTCTTCAAGACGCCTATCCCTTCCTCTCGAGAAGTAGCGAGTTTCATATTCTTGCAGGAAATCTCTCGACATGAGACCAAGATGGGTTGATTCGCTCAATATCCTCAAGGCCGAGGGGAATCCGAATCTCAGATCCTCGACAAGGTTGGCCATGGGTATTTGGGGACCTTCATCGCATCTTCCCGGGCATGCGAAGGTTCTCCGCATTCAATCATATTCACCTCGATTATGGTTCCTCGCGAGGATTTTTGATCGTATTAGGCCCTTCTAGGCCTTCCAACTTTCCTTGCTCTATCAAGCCTTGGATTGCCTTTTTCAGAGTGAAGCGCTTGTCGCCGATGTCCGTGAGCTTGATGAAAAGCACAATACTTTGAGGTATCCACAGGAGCATTCGGATTCCCGGGTTGGAAATTCTCCAAAGGCCGCAAAGAAGCCTTCTTTCACCAGTCCCCTAAAGATGTCGTTCAGAGGCATTCCAAAGTTTTCGAGGTTCATGACCCGTGGCCCGGGCTCGACTGGTTTTATGGGAGCGGAAGGAGTTGTGTTATTACATTCCTGTCCAGCGTAGTTAATCATTTCTTTGCCTTTAGCAGAAGCAGGGGCAGTGTTTGAAGGAGGAGCCCGATATCTCGTAAGGTGTGCAAAGAAATTCTGCCGATTGTAAGCCTTTTCAAACTTAGCCGCGGAGTTAACCATGGCCCGTAAGTCCGAGTACGGGAAGTGACCGAGGGAGGCTCTCGATGTGGTTTCAGTGCATGACCGGAAGATGTCCAGCTTGTTCCTCTTCGGAAGGAGGGATGGCCATTTCACCGAGTTTCGTATTCCACCGCTTGTAGAAGTCCCCAACATTCTCATCGGACGCCGCACCGTTGTTTGTAGGTCAACTCTATTTGTTTCCCATTCCAAGTTGGCCTTGTACTTTTCTCGTGAAGGCATTAGTGATCTGGTCCCACGTAGCCCGGCTTCGGGTTTCAAACGAAAGAACCATTTTAAGGCACCTGATTTCAAAGATAGATCGAAATAGTCACCAACCGCCGATTGGTACACCCTTTGGCCTTCATCGCCAAGGTATATGTGTCCAAATGGGTTTTCGGGCATGCAGTACTATCAAAGAGGTCCAGATTCGGCATAACAAATTTGTGGGGCAGGGGAACAATGGAGTCCGGGTCCGTAGGCCGGAAAGCAGACTTCTTGGCCAATTCGCCGATCCGCGCTTTCATTTCCTCGTGTTGTTCCATGAACCAGCGATGAGGGTCTTGTGGCGGAGCCATGGCATTTGGCCGAGCTAGAGAGAGGGGTTACCACCGGAGGCAGATCGGTGGATGGAATGGCCGATCCGGGACGTAGGTGAAAACCTCGTCTTGCCCGAGTTACCCTGGGAGCATGAGTAGGACCCCGAGCAAAGGATAGAACCTTGCGGCTCGCCGTTGATTTTCAACCGGCAAAGTAGGTGGAGGCATTCCCGATGTAGCCGGGATAGCTTGGATTTCCTGAGTGGGGCCCATAAGTAGGCTTAGGTGCGGGCCGCCGTCCCCGATCGTTGAATTGCATGGCCGGGCCGAGGCGATGGTGTATAACCCGGGGTACTGCGGTCCCGGTGATTCGATGAAACCGGGATGGAGGTTTGGCAACCCATCGAACCCCGAGTGAGAAATGGGTTTGTGAAAGCCGTGGGAGGAGCAAACGAGCTAACATCATTCTCGAGGAGGGGCTCCCGACGGCCGCTGAGGCATGCCGAACCGTTGTTGTGGCCCTCAACCGTTGCTGCGAAGGCCCGGATTGATCGGTTCCAAACCGAGGCGGGATCCCAATTAGCCGTGGCATTCCGAGATAACCCCAACCATGAGAAGACATTCCGTATCGGCTTTGTCCCCACCGAGGAACCGTGAACCGATTTGTGCCGCTCTGCCGCATGGATCCGTGGTCTCAAGCCGGGAGCCGGGCCGACCCGAAGATCGAGGAGCATGGGTTCTCGTAGTGGTACCATAAGGAGGTGGGTGGTGGCATCCTGGAGTAATCGTGGCGACCGAGAGTGGGATTGGCATCCTCGTCTTCTTCCACGGTGAAGGTGCCATCGGGATTGAGGCCGGCGGCCAAACCATGGCTCTTAATAGCCTCCATAAGGCTATTCACCGTGCTTCCTGCCGTAACCTCATCTCGTTCTCGCTAACCGATTCCACCGTTGTTCTGTCTCGAGGGTCCCGGAGGCGGAGTGACGTTGTCCCCATCATTACCGGCCGATGCGTACATTCTCAAACCCGAGTCGGAACAAACGGCGAAGCCGATGACGCGCTTGACTCTTCCCAACTAATCAAACGGTGACCCTGTCCGGAACCAACCTTTGTGAGGAGTCGCGGGGAAAAGGTACGAGGGTTCGTATGTCCGGGAATTGAAGGAGGGTAAGTGTTTCGGGCTTTGGGCTCATGCAACATGCGTTATTTGTTCACGTTTACTTAAAACATGTTTTATTAACCTAATCGGTTGGAAAAGATTGCTCTTCTTTTTCGCAAACTACTCGGGATCCCGGATCGCCGGCCCCGTCACTACGTCTATAAGCCCCTCGTATTCCACCCGTATTTCGACCTCCCAGGTGGACAGCCCCGGCGAGGGTCCTATAGGGCAAGCGGGTCCCACCGACCGAAAGAAAACGATCCTAAAAGTCCGGCGGGTAATCGAGTCTTAACGAGCATTCGATGTAAATTACGGACAAAGCTGACGTCAAAAGTCAAGATCATGTCCGAGGGCTCGACGAAAAGTCGGCATGATTTGGACTGATAAGCGTCCACAATTGATCTTGACTTGTCGTCAATTAGGCCGTAATTAGGCATGGAATAATCATTAATCCTTGATGACTCAATGTCAACGCCGGGAGTCGATGTATAATTTGTGCCGCCGAGCCGAAGTCAAGGCGCCTGGCCAATATCTTGGTCAAAGTCTCGCGGCGGAAAACCGGCATGAGCTTCGACCGATTAGTGGTCCCCGAAAGATATTGAGTCGGTATGCCGACAAAGGCTTGAAAGGAAAGGTCTATACACGTACAGGCATGACACGCACTCAAACTAAAAACCAACCGGGTCTCGGACAAAGTGTGTCACTGACAAGTGCATGGTCGACACGAGGCTCCATGGGATGTTTGGGTAGTCCCGTGCTTGCACCGAGAGGCGTAATAAGACCAAACGGGCCGCGACAAGGATTTCCAGTTAGGGACGTAGTGTGCGTAAGGTCACGTGCACGTAGTGTGCAAGCAAAAATATCTTCTTTTTCCGAGTAAAATATAAATTTTCGCATGTGTCTTAAAAATATGATGCATGATTTTTTTGTTGAAAATTTTCTTTTTTTTTTTGAAAATTTTTTTTTTTTGAATTTTTTTTTTGAAATTTAATGAACATATAAGCACATAAGCACAAAAATTCCAACAGCTTAGGGACATGATTCCGACAAATAAAATTTTGACTTTTTCTGAGGCGGCCAAAACAACACGAAAATGTGCAAAAATCAACACACACAACAAATGATTTTTAATGCCGGGACGGAAGCTTGACCCTCAAAAGCTTTTTTTTTTTTTTTTGAAAACAATGATACCGGTACGTGGGATTGTTAAACCACAATTTATCCCCGACTCGTGTTAGGAGGCGATAACGGGAAGTTTAATGGTTTCCACCAATATACCAAATATCATTTTTTTTAAAGCTTATTTTATCCCCAGCGGAGTCGCCACTGTGACGATGTTGAAATTCCAATTTCCCGAAAATTTGAAATTTTTCGTTTCTTTGAAAACCAAATCGAAAAAGACGGAGTCGCCACGCCGTTTTTGTTTTAAGGGCCAAAACTTTGAAAAATGCCCGAGATTAGAGATTTGGGTTCGGAGGTCACGTTACATGCCGGGAAGGACGTTAGTGTGCACCCGGAATGCCTCGTAAAACGAGTCTTCCAAGCTAAAAACCATTTGTTTGTGTGTGTGTGTGTGTGTGTTGCTTTGGCCAAAATAATTTGAAACTCAGAAAAGTAAAATTGGGAGTTCTTTATAAGACTTTGGACAGATCCCATGATTTTTGGTGTGATTTTTGGGTTGAGTTTTGGTACTCAAAAGATTTTTGGAAGTTGGAAACCATTTCTGCCAGAATGAAAAAGGCAGTGGATACTTGATTTTGAAATGAATTTAAGGGCTTTAAAACTTCATAATCTGAGAAAACTCGGAGAATGAAAGTTGTTCCATACACCTCAATTAAGATTTCTGTGAAAGAATTTTTCATTTTGGAGAAGATTTGAGGACTCAAAACCTTCTGGAAATCTCAGATATGAGATCTGGACTCCCAGAGACTGGTGATCTGACCTTCAAAAGAAAATTTGGAAAATGGAGTTTTACTCACGCAAAAAATAAAGTAAAACTATTTCTGTAAAGATATGGATGTTGGCTACAAAAAGTGTTTTGTAGTCAACACCAAATTACAAGTTTATCTGTGTCCAAAAATTTAGACCATGGACTGGGGTCTTAGAAAATTGCTACTGGACAGCAACTTCTCAAGAAAGAAAAACATGATTTTAAAGGGGGTTTGGCATCCATGCTTGTCCCCATTTTCCTAGGTTTTGATTAGTGATCACTTGACATTTTAGTGGTGAATCAACAATATCAAACCATCCTTGGGGTACATTAGGACTAAGCACTTCATTTGCTTGGGAAGGGGAATTTTATCCTTTGAAAATGAGATTTGTTGTATGAAAATGATTTTTAGGGTTTTGAAAATCTGTTTTCTTTGCAAGAAAGTAAGAACACTTTGAAAATAATATTGATCCTTGTAGAAGATCATCCATGGAGATGAGCTTCCATGGTGATCTTCTTGGATCTAAGACAAGAAGATGAATGAACTATATTTTGTAGCTTGAAAATGCATGCATGGATGAGAGATTTAGGATAAGAAGAGGGGGGTTATACCTATCTTCTTTGTGTTTTGGAGTTTTTGGCTTGAAAGTAAGAGTGTTTGAGGCTTGAATATGAGAGTGTTTGAGTGAGTGTGATTTTGGTTGAATAGTTGAGAAAAAGGTGACAATTCTATGGAATTCTCATTGTTTTCTCTCTATTTTTGCCAAAGTGCAGTTGAGGAAATGTGTTCTTCTCTCTTTTCATTTCTGAGACTGAAGGCCTCAATTTATAGCCCTCTGAAAATGTCAAAAGTATCCGCGCGGATATGTCCTTCAGCGTGCACTGTTCATTAATTACAGCTTCAGGCTTTGGACAGGAAGAATAAAATTCAAAAATCCAGCAGTTTATGTTTTTCAACTTGCCCAATTCGGATTTTTCCAATTTCTTTTGCTTTTTTGATTCCTTTCCATGGTTTATCTTTTTTTGGCAATCCCTAATCTACCCTTTCTTGGTTAGAAATGTTAGGAATGTTAGGAATTGTTAGGAATGTTATAACTTTCGTTAATTTTCTAACGAAAATACTAACAAGCTCAAATTGGAGCACTTACAATACACGCATGTTGGTATTCAACAAAACGAGTATCTACTAAAGCAATACGAGAGAACGTAGGAAGTCCTTTTCGGCCATGAAAAGTGAGAGCTAATTTAACAGCTCCAAAATGGATATGAGTATATCCCTGTGCAAGACATGATCTGGGAAGATCACTAGGAAGATCTAAAGAGACTAGGTGTTCACCAGAAATGGCGGGAAGTTGATAGCTATCAAATCTAGAAGATTGTACATATTCTTTAACTTGATGGGGAGCGGAAGAACCTAATATTTTTTTGACTTTTCTGGAAAATGATGTATAAGGTTTAGAAAACACATGGTAAGGATTTACTATAGGTAACTGGGTAAGCGGAATTTTAGAATCATCTGAATAATAAGAAACTTCATACAACTGATCTATCTTAGAAGCAGAAGAGCTATGAAAACTAGACGATGAAGTACTAGACGATAAAGATCTAGACAACAAATATTCTGGTTCCATATTTTTGGAATAGAATAAAGATTTCAAGACTTCTAAAAGATTTTGGAAATGGGATAAAGATTTCAATACCCAGCGTTGGGCTCCTTTTTCACCCGGATGGCTTAACTGCGACCTCTTGTCGTCTTACTTGAGCCGGTCGGTCTTTATTAGGAGCTTTAATAAGTATTAAAACTTTTAACACAAATCTGAAACTAAAGAGGAATTAGAATCTTTAAAAACAACCCTGAATATGAAGACTGAAAATTTGGAAAATAGATCTAATCGTATAAGACTGGGATCGGACTAGAATCCATCTTTATAGGTAACTGAATATGTTTTGGATAGAATCCATACACCTCCATCTTTATAGGTAACTGGGATAAAAATGTTGAACCCATTCAGCGTTGGGCTCCTTTATCCAAAATTTGTATAGATGCACCTATACAAATTTTCATTGTTTTTAAACCTGAATATGGTTGTTTTTTCCAAAGATGTAGAACATTTTTATCCCAGTTACCTATAAAGATGGAGGTGTATGGATTCTATAAAGATGTAGAATTTGTATAAAGATGAAAATTTGGAAAGATGAGGGGAGGTGTATGGTAGATCTATAGAAGACCTATAAGAACAACAAAACAAGAACACTTAACAAGAATAAACATATAAGAAGAACAACACAAGAACACTCAACAAGAACACTCAAGAACATTTCAAGAACATTAAAAACTTATGACTTTGCTAGAGAGAATTGAGAGAGGAAATAAGAAAGAAAGATTTTATTTCTTCAAGGGATATCTTACAATGAAAACCTTCACCCCTATTTATAGTACTTAGGGGAGAATACAAACAACACACTTTTTTACATGGAGATAAGCACTAACTTATCTTTATTTAGCACTATCTATTCTTTATATTACAACCACACATAATGCTTTAAAAAGAAATTAAAAGCAAGCTCCACTAGGAAAAGAAAATCAGCCCTCTTAATGGCCTAAGTGTTTCATGACGTAAGCGCTTGCATCATTCGGGTAATGACATCATCATGATGTATGGTGTATGTCATTAAATCTGATTTTACTTCCATCTTGAATCCGGATGAGACGGATCATCTTCATACGGGTCAAAGTAGCATCCTTCATTATCACTTTCATCACTATCATACTGATATGCAGTACCATCTGGTGTCAACTACTTGGTTAGATGTGATTCATTCCAATCTGCTAGCGCTTTGATCCATTTTGCCGCTACCGGGTGATCTTTCGGCCAAACTTCCGTCCCAAATAATATTGATTCAGGAATTGAGGCTGGATCAATCATATTTGCTCTTGCCATTTCTGCTCTCATACCAATATGGACGTCACGATACTTCATGGAAATCTGGATATCATCACTGTCTAGATTATACCATTCGTGGATGAAAGCGATCGGGGCATGATAAACAAACGATTCTCCTTGATTGTTGATGATTGCCGGTGTAAGGAATGAGCATTGGCTTCGAAATAAAATCACCACATGATCCTTGCACTTCGGGGTGGTAAGCATTTGCATCCATTGATGAGAAGGGAGAAACCATTCGAGGAGTTTGAACAAATTGCGGGAACTGTTGGGCGTTCGGTCAAAGTGGCATTGGAGGATGTATGATTGGAGTACTGCATCGAAAGTGATGGCTATAGTATACGATTCGAATAAATACCAGAAAAAGCAGAGTGCTTCTTTTGGAAGGTTAAACAAGTCGTATATCCTAAAAATGTTAAGGAAAGGGTAATCGGGGTAAAACTTGTAGTTGTCCATGATGATTCCAAACTTACGGAGGATGACAGTGAAAAGGGCTTGGTGGTTTGGGATGGCTCTTTGGCTGAGTGTCATATCTGCGATGACTTCTGTGACTTCTTCAGGAAGTTGAAGGACAGGGAAAATTTCGGGGCCTTTTGTGGATGAGGTATTTGGGGTAGAGGAGGAAGAGGCTTTGTCTAAGGTGGAGGAGGAAGATGTTTCATTTACAGTGAACACCATTGGAAGGATTGAATGGTTTATCTGGGAAACTGGAGAGGGAGTGCATTTCCTTTTATAGTCACCGGGCCTTGAAAGGAAATCAGCAAGGATGTTTATCGTACCTTTGATATGCTTCACAGTAACTTTCCACTGGGAAAACCAATTTGCCCATCGTAAAAGCTGTGGCTGGGGAAGCACCTTTTTCTTGAATTCTAGCATGCGTGGAAAGGATGACATGTCCATCTCGATTTGGAATTCGTGCCCGATTAGATGGAACTGGAACTTTTCTATTCCTCTTTTGACTGCAAGAATCTCTTTGAAAGTGGAGTGGTAGTGCTTTTCTGATTCCAGTCTTATAGGTAACTGAGATAAAGATGAGCCCAACGTTCTAGTCCAACGCTGAATGGTATAAAGATGGGGTTCAACATCTTTATACGATTAGATCTATAGAATGGTATAAAAATGTTGGATAAAGATGAGAATTTGGATAAAAAATACACCTCCATCTTTGTATAAAAATGTTGGATAAAAATGGGGGGAGGTGTATGGTAGATCTATAGAAGACCTATAAAGATGTAGGTCTTCTATAGATCTACCATACACCTCCCCCCATCTTTGGTATCAGAGCCTAACGTTCTAGTCCGATCCCAGTCTTATACGATTAGATCTATTTTCCAAATTTTCAGTCTTCATATTCAAGTTTGTTTTTAAAGATTCTAATTCCTCTTTAGTTTCAGATTTGTGTTAAAAGTTTTAATACTTATTAAAGCTCCTAATAAAGACCGACCGGCTCAAGTAAGACGACAAGAGGTCGCAGTTAAGCCATCCGGGTGAAAAAGGAGCCCAACGCTGGGTATTGAAATCTTTATCCCATTTCCAAAAACTTTTAGAAGTCTTGAAATCTTTATTCTATTCCAAAAATATGGAACCAGAATATTTGTTGTCTAGATCTTTATCGTCTAGTACTTCATCGTCTAGTTTTCGTAGCTCTTCTGCTTCTAAGATAGATCAGTTGTATGAAGTTTCTTATTATTCAGATGATTCTAAAATTCCGCTTACCCAGTTACCTATAGTAAATCCTTACCATGTGTTTTCTAAACCTTATACATCATTTTCCAGAAAAGTCAAAAAAATATTAGGTTCTTCCGCTCCCCATCAAGTTAAAGAATATGTACAATCTTCTAGATTTGATAGCTATCAACTTCCCGCCATTTTTGGTGAACACCTAGTCTCTTTAGATCTTCCTAGTGATCTTCCCAGATCATGTCTTGCACAGGGATATACTCATATCCATTTTGGAGCTGTTAAATTAGCTCTCACTTTTCATGGCCGAAAAGGACTTCCTACGTTCTCTCGTATTGCTTTAGTAGATACTCGTTTTGTTGAATACCAACATGCGTGTATTGGTACTATCCAAACCACTTTGAACGCTGGCACAGTCTTTGTTACCTTCTACCCAAACTTCAATATGCCTCTAAATGACCCCTCGCTGTTTACAGCTCTCAAGGTCCAGATCCAGATTGGAGGTACAACCCAGGTAAACACATTCCAAGGAACCATCCATTATCAAATGGTTTACCGAGTACAAAACCACTGTCTAGACCTCATGGTTCCCGGTCATGAGAATTCAGGA
The DNA here is from genome assembly GCA_022495995.1 of Adenophora triphylla var. japonica. Taxonomy (NCBI): domain Eukaryota; kingdom Viridiplantae; phylum Streptophyta; class Magnoliopsida; order Asterales; family Campanulaceae; genus Adenophora; species Adenophora triphylla. The sequence goes on from JAFEMH010003664.1 coordinate 78,276, forward strand.
GACGCGCTGCTTCTTGATATTGACTCAAATGCAACGCCGACTTGCACTTATGTTCCGAGACAACCGACGGGCGAGCCGCTCAAACTCCTCCCGGAGAAATGGGTAACCGATTATGAGCAAATTCACCAAGTACCTCAAGCTCCTGTTCATACCACAAAGCACTGAGAATTTGTTCGTCACTCTGATGGACGAGTTGAAGTGAAATTCTCATCTCCTCAAGAAGAGAATTCTGATGTATTCCCTACAGGTGTACACATGATTGAATCCGAGCCACCAGATCCACCGGTTGTCAGACACATATGGTGGGATGTTTGTGATTGTCCTGCCTGTCTAGATGAAGATTTCAAAGTTGAAGCAGATGAAGATATTCCCCCAAGAAGAAGAAGAAGAGAGTCCTCTCAACAGAAGTTAAAGAGGAGATATGAAGCTGGTGACACCACAGTTGGAACCCTTGGAGAACCATCCGGAAAATTTGACTATTATGTCACTTATCCAAACAAATCTCCCCAGCCTGACCTGCCTCCTTCACCATGCAAACCCAATCTACCTCCATCACTTCCCCCATACTACCAAAAGGCCCTTTCCATAATCCATAAAAGCCCTTTACTTCATCCACCACCAGACACTTGCCACATGATTTCTCAAAACCCTGGCCTAGATCCAAAATCGCAGGAATATCAAGATGAGTTTCCTCCACTAACCTCCTTTGAATTTCCCCATCAAAGAACCAAGCATGAATGGAAAATCCAAAATCCTACGTCAATTGGTGCATCTGGAAATACAAAGTCGATTAGCCCAGCCGAAGCAACTCTAAATTGGCAAAGTGAAAATGCAGTCGCTCAGAACAAGGCTTTAAATCATCTTATCTCTCAGCAAACCAGGTTTGTGAGAACCCAAGAAAGCCTTTCTTCAAGGATCAAGAACCTAGAAGGAATGATTGGAGAAATTCGCCACAGAATTCAGATGCTACACCAAGAACTGCTGCAGATCATTCAGACTTCCCCAGCATCCCAGGCCGCTGCTCTTTCTCAAAAGGAAGCAGAAATGAAGTTTCTCAAAACCCAACTTCAAGATCTTGAGTGGCAACACAAGCAACAAAGGGTGTCAACCCTACTTGATGATCCTTGGAGGCTACCCACAACCCCTTTTGTCAAGCCCGCATATGATCCACAGCCAATTCCAACTTCTTCCCTGAAAGAATCATCCCCTTCTCTTTCCCTTTGGGCTTCAGTACCCTTGCCTGTTACAAAGCCAAAAACATCTCCCATGGATCCATCATCTTCTACAACCTTTGCAGCCCAGCCTACCCTATATAGCCTTCCAGATACCCGTACCTTCCCAGAAGACCCAAGTATCCTCCCGATAGAAAAAATGAACCCATTTTCATCTTTTCTACGCTATCTAACCCAAGATAAACCCGTTCCAACATCCAGTTCAGCCTCAACCTTTATTGGACCAATCATTGATGATAGCCCTGAATCCCTTGATGCCTTCGAACACTTGTTCATGGCAGAACCAGAGCAAACCTTCCAAGGAGAAACTGAACTCGTTGATTCAGACCTAGATGAATCCACAAACCAAAATCTACCGCCGAATAACCCGAAATCCAAGACCATTCCTCGAGCCGACACAAAACAGCAATTTACCTTTGATGATATCTCACCCTCCAAATGGCGAGAAAGAAGTGTTGAAATGGTGACATGGTGTTCTGCTGAACTCCAGTACTATTCCATAGAGATAGTTATCAAAAGATTTTTGGCCCGAATTCAAGGTCGCCTTCGGGACTGGTACCTTAGCCTCGGAGAATACCGACAACTGCAAATCCAACAATGCCCCTCACCTGAAGAATTCATAAACATCATCTATTCTGAATTCATTGGAAATCCAGTTGAACATACGATCCGTGCAAGAGAAGAATTTTTGAAAATGAAGTGTTGTTCATTCCAAAAGAAGGATCTTGAGAAACATTACAATCGCATGTCTCAGCGATTCTATTGCCTCAATGGCATTGATGATATTAATCTCAAACAGGTCTTTCTCAACTCTTTCCCGGAGTCCCTTGGGAATGAAGCCTACAGAGCGTTAGAGGCAAAAAATGCAACGGTGGCACAAACCTCTCTTGGTGGCCTTTACCAGTTGATACTCAATGCTGTAGATAAGTTGTGCAACCAAAAGAAATTCCTTGTCGAGTTTGAAAAAACTGGCAAGCATCTTGGTTCAGCGTGTGATGATAAGTATCTTCAGATCAAATGCAAAGATAAGTCAAGTTGTAGCTGCAGCCATACAAAGAAGAAGGCACACTCAAAGAAGATCTCCAGATCAAGCTTCTCTAAGAAGTTTTCCTGGAAAAATCCAAAGGCCAAAAAGAAGTGGAAGTTCATAAGGAAGAAACCCCAGCATGGCAAAACGTCTGATAGATGTTATATTTGTCAAAAGAAAGGACATTTTGCGAGGGATTGTCCAGACAAGAAGAAATCCCAAGCATTAATCCAGACGCTCAACCAGATCGAGCCAGTTGATCTTTGTGACCTTGAGTCTCTATACTCACTTGATGACGAGCCCAGTAATTCTGCCATTTGCACAATTGCTTATCCTGACTCCTTATCAGATGAGAGTTCTGATACAGACTCATCCTATGGCCACCCAGATCTACAAGTTCTCATGGTAAATCCTCTTCCTCACATTCCCCACATCCTCCCAATTCGAGAAAACCAGCCTGTTCCATTAGCCAAGGTACATATTCTCACCTCCACATATGCTAAGCCCATCCAAGTAGTTGCTTTCTTTGATACAGGATCTTCAGTTTCCCTACTGAATCCTAAAATCCTTCCCCCAAGTTTCTGGAAACCGCATCATCAAACATTTCTCGCAGCCAATGGAGAAACATTCTTGATAGACAAAATCAGCGTCTCAGTCCATATTCGTCTCTTTCCCAAGTGTGTCATAAAACATAAGTTACTTGGTTCAAGTTCTCATGGAAAAGACCTCCTTATTGGTTTTGATATCCTTCATAAGTTACCCAACTTAAGATGGACACAAAACGGTCTCTGTTATAAAAGCTTTCTAAACCCTTGGAGCCCAGTTTCACACCTGTTCATGGTAGCTGCCAATTCCATTCAGTCACTAAAACACCAGCTTATCCAAACCTTGTGTGCCTCTTCCCATACTGAGTTCCTTTCCAAACACTCATCACCTTTGTGGCTAAACCCTTCTTTCTTTGTCTCCCTGCCCTTCAAGTAAAATGAAGATGTAAACCCTACCATGGCCAGCCATCCCAGTATGAACCCAGACCATTACCAACTTGCCCTTCAAGAGTGCACTGACCTTATTGGCCAAGGTGTTATCAAGCCCACTCAATCTCCATGGGCATGTGAAGCATTTTATGTCAACAAGCGAAGTGAACAAGTTCGAGGAAAACTAAGATTGGTTATTAATTATCAGCCATTAAATCATTTTTTGGCAGATGATAAATTCCCTCTTCCACAGAAGAAATCCTTGTTCCAGTCACTCTCAGATGCAAAGATTCTCTCTAAGTTTGATCTCAAGTCAGGGTTTTGGCAGCTAGGAATCACTCCTGAAGACAGACCAAAGACAGCCTTCTGCATACCTGATCATCACTACCAATGGAAAGTTATGCCGTTTGGTTTAAAAAATGCACCTTCTGCTTTCCAAAAAGCAATGGTAACCATTTTTGAACTTATACTTTCTAATGCCTTGGTTTATATTGATGATATCTTGTTGTTTTCTGCTGACGAGAAGTCTCATATAGACTTACTCTCAAAGTTTCATGCCCTGGTTACGAAGTATGGTATAATGCTATCAAAGAAGAAAATGGAGATTGGAGTATCGTCTATCAATTTTCTTGGCATGGACATATCCGACGGCAAATATCAGCTTCAGCCCCACATAGCTCAAGAGCTGCACAAATTCCCAGATGAGTTGGCCTCTCCAAAAGCAGTTCAACAATTCCTTGGACTAATCAATTATATGGCTGATTTCTTACCCAAGCTATCAAGTCATACAGTGTGGTTATTCCCCATGCTCAAAAAGGATCCCCCCCCCTTGGACAATAAGACAAACAGAAGCAGTCAAGGCAATCAAAAAGCTGACTGAAGTGATGCCCCCTTTAAAGATTCCTACTTCTTCAGAAAAGAGAATATTGCAGACCGATGCAAGTGATGAGCACTGGGCAGGAGTATTATTCGTCCAAGATAAAGACAAAAGATCAATATGTGGATACAAGAGCGGCACGTTCAAGCAATCAGAAAAGCACTACCACTCCACTTTCAAAGAGATTCTTGCAGTCAAAAGAGGAATAGAAAAGTTCCAGTTCCATCTAATCGGGCACGAATTCCAAATCGAGATGGACATGTCATCCTTTCCACGCATGCTAGAATTCAAGAAAAAGGTGCTTCCCCAGCCACAACTTTTACGATGGGCAAATTGGTTTTCCCAGTGGAAATTTACTGTGAAGCATATCAAAGGTACGACAAACATCCTTACTGATTTCCTTTCAAGGCTCGGTGACTATAAAAGGAAATGCACTCCCTCTCCAGTTTCCCAGATAAACCATTCAATCCTTCCAATGGTGTTCACTGTAAATGAAACATCTTCCTCCTCCACCTTAGACAAAGCCTCTTCCTCCTCTACCCCAAATACCTCATCCACAAAAGGCCCCGAAATTTTCCCTGTCCTTCAACTTCCTGAAGAAGTCACAGAAGTTATCACAGATATGACACTCAGCCAAAGAGCCATCCCAAACCACCAAGCCCTTTTCACTGTCATCCTCCGTAAGTTTGGAATCATCATGGACAACTACAAGTTTCACCCCAATTACCCTTTCCTTAACATTTTTAGGATATACGACCTGTTTAACCTTCCAAAAGAAGCACTCTGCTTTTTCTGGTATTTATTCGAATCGTATACTATAGCCATCACTTTCAGTACAGTCAGACTCCAGTCATACATCCTCCAATGCCACTTTGACCGAACGCCCAACAGTTCCCGCAATTTGTTCAAACTCCTCGAATGGTTTCTCCCTTCTCATCAATGGATGCAAATGCTTACCACCCCGAAGCGCAAGGATCATGTGGTGATTTTATTCCGAAGACCATGCTCATTCCTTACACCGGTAATCATCAACAATCAAGGAGAATCATTTGTTTATCATGCCCCGATCGCTTTCATCCACGAATGGTATAATCTAGACAGGGATGATATCCAGATTTCCATGAAGTATCGTGATGTCCATATTGGTATGAGAGCAGAAATGGCAAGAGCAAATATGATTGATCCAGCCTCAATTCCTGAATCAATATTATTTGGGACGGAAGTTTGGCCGAAAGATCACCCGGTAGTGGCAAAATGGATCAAAGCGCTAGCAGATTGGAATGAATCACATCTCACCAAGCAGTTGACACCAGATGGTACTGCATATCAGTATGATAGTGATGAAAGTGATAATGAAGGATGCTACTTTGACCCGTATGAAGATGATCCGTCTCATCCAGATTCAAGATGGAAGTAAAATCATATTTAATGACATACACCATACATCATGATGATGTCATTACCCGAATGATGCAAGCGCTTACGTCATGAAACACTTAGGCCATTAAGAGGGCTGATTTTCTTTTCCTAGTGGAGCTTGCTTTTAATTTCTTTTTAAAGCATTATGTGTGGTTGCAATATAAAGAATAGATAGTGCTAAATAAAGATAAGTTAGTGCTTATCTCCATGTAAAAAAGTGTGTTGTTTGTATTCTCCCCTAAGTACTATAAATAGGGGTGAAGGTTTTCATTGTAAGATATCCCTTGAAGAAATAAAAACTTTCTTTCTTATTTCCTTCTCTCAATTCTCTCTAGCATAAATGTTCTTGAGTGTTTCTTGTTGAGTGTTGAGTGTTCTTGTGTTGTTCTTCTTATATGTTTGTTTTTGTTAAGTGTTCTTGTATTGTTGTTCTTATAGGTCTTCTATAGATCTACCATACACCTCCCCCCATCTTTGGTGCAGAATGCATTAGGCTTTTTTTTTTCACGATGAGTATGGAAAAGTCAGTCATATTTGCAATTCTTGAAGACTTTTCGCAGTGGTGGTATCAATGCTAAGCATTTCACTACACTTTTCTTTTGAATCGTAAACCCCCCTCCCTTCCCCGGTTACCACTTTTCCATCGGTAAAGGCAATGATTTGGTACTAAAAAGTGGCAAAGCTAAGTATATTTGGAAAGGGGGTCACCGAGAGTGGGGATTGACTTTACCACTGGGTTAGAAGCTTAGAACTGATAATTTAGAGGAAATAGTATTATTATTTTCTATTTAATTAGGTTAGTGAAAACTGAAATCACCAACTTATGTTAGAAGTTTAGAACTGATTTTCTTTCGTTGTTGGCTATAGACAACATAATTTTCTTATTTGTTAATGGGTATGGATGTATGGTTCAGGATTGATGTGGGAAAGACTTAAATGGCTGTAGAGTGGGAATTTATGTGAGAACGACAAAATTAAAAAGGGTTCTTTATATTTTCTACGCCTGACCATCATGTATACCGTCCCGTGCCATTGGCACGGCATCTGAGTACTAGTTAGTATTATTATTAAGTATTATTACTAATTATATGATAATATTATTATTATTGATATTAGGCATACTACTTTAACTAAAATTTTGGGTAAATCAAATAAAAGCATGTAAATATTTTAGATAACTTTTTGTAAATTTCAGTAATAAAAAAAGTCTAAAATATTAATTAATTAATCAATTATATAATTAATAATTCATTAATAAATATTATTGATAATAAATATTATTATTCTTGATATTAGGCATAAATATTTAAGTTAGCATATAGTATAGTGTGAAACAAATATAAGTATGTGATGTGCCATTGTTTGATTGGATTTCAAAATTTCACGCGGATCATGAGTCAAAGCAAGATCTGGCCATTCAATACATTCAATCCAACGGCCCACAATATTTCAAACAAAACCACTTCCCTTTTTTCTCTTCCTCTCATTTTTAACCCTATTTCTCTATTTCTCTCCCTTCAACAAACACAAACAGCCTCCCCATTCCCTATTATCTCTTCACCTTTCGCCGCCACCACTACCGTCACCTCTCGCCGTCGTCACCCTCTGCCCTCCATCACTCTCTCTCTTTCTCCATTTTTAGTCTCTGTCGGACCTCGGTAGGAGCCATTGGAGGAGCAGGTGGAGAAGCAGCGGCAGATCCGGCGACCAAAGCAAACATTAACACAACAACGAAGGTAGAAGACGCCATTGTTATCTCTCTGTATATGAGATTCGAGATCTAAAAATGAATTTGTTTGATTTGTTTTTCGATTTGTTTTCGATTTGTTTTTCGAAGGTAGAAGACGCCATTTTTAGTCTCTGTCGGACCTCCATCACTCTCTCTCTCTCTGTTTTTCGATTTGTTTCTTTGTTTGATCTGTTTTTCGATTTGTTTTCCATTGTTGGGTTTGGTTTTTTAGTGGTGTTGTTAGTGATGGTGGTGAATCTGGTGATGGTAGAGGGATGGTGGCGCCGGTGATTGAGACGGTGGTAGGGTGGTTGGTGGTGGTTAATTGTGTTGGAAGTATGAAATTGGAAGTGGGTTTTATTGAAGATGAAATTAGATTTAATTTTGAAGAAGATGAATGGAATACTTCTCTACATTTCATTAAATATTTAACTCATGTTAGTTTATTTAATGGTAAAAGTTTGTGAGGACTGATTTGAGTATAAAAGAAGTTTAGGGGAGCAAAGTGTAACTATGAAATATCAAGGACTGATTTAAGATTAATAAAAATTAAGGGACTGATTTGAGAATAAGAAAAGTTAAGGGACTGATTTAATATATATTTAAAAATATATATTAATATATTTAAAATATATATCTATATATATATATATATATATATATATATATATATATATATATATATATATATATATATATATATATATATATATAAAAAATGTCAATTTAGCGACGGAAATATCTGTCGCTAAAATGGTTCGAAAATAAAACTACAAATTAAATAGAGACGGAAAATCCGTCGACGTACATATCTGTCTCTAATTTAGAGCAAGGTTCTAAAAAGCGCTAGGCGGATGCTAGGCGGCGGAGCCGGGCCTAGCGCCTAGGCGGGGACTAGTCGGAATTAGTCGGGACCTGGGCGGGGCTTAGAACTAGGCGTTGGAGAGGGGCCTAGCGCCTAGGCGGGGCCTAGGCGCCCTTAGGCGGGGTCTTTTAGAACACTGATTTAGAGACAGACATATTTGTCTCTAATTTAGAGACGGCCATATCTGTCTCTAAATTAGAGACGGACATATCTGTCTCTAAAACAACTACAAAACAGCGACGCCCAATTTAGCGACGAGCCTGCACCCACGGAATAGCTACGAAACAAATCCGTCTCTAAACACGATTTAGCTACGGAATCTTCATTTTAGCTACGGAATTTGCCGTAGCTAAAATCATTTTTCCTTGTAGTGATATGCCGATACAGGCCGCAAACTAACGGCACAGTAGAAGCAGTAAACAAAACCCTCGAAAGGATCATTCGAAAAATGACAGTACGAGGACGAGATTGGCCCGAGAAGCTGTACCTGGCACTTTGGGGCTACTGAACATCAGTCAGGACCGCCATGGGAAAAACCCCATTTGCCCTGACCTACGGAATGGAAGCAGTACTGCCCGTTGAGTTGGAAATCCCATCACTCTGAGTGTTGTTGGAAAATGAAATCAATAAAGTGGAATGGCTCCGAAGTCGGCACGACGAATTGGCCCTGCTAGACGAACGCCGACTAAAGGCCATGTAACACATTCGAGCCTACCAAAGCAGAATGGCCAGGGCTTTCGACAAGAAAGTCAAATCCCGAGACATCCGGGAAGGCGATCTGGTGCTCAAAGAAGAGCCTCCCACCCGAACCAACCTGCTTGGAAAATGGGAACCAACATAGATCGGCCCGTTCGTGGTCCAAAAGATCTTCTCTGGAGGTGCCATGAAGCTAACAGACCTTGATGGAAATCCCTTCATGAATCCAGTCAACGGAAGCAAGCTTCGCCGATACTTCGCCTAAAGAATATCGACTTTTCTGTCTCCCCTTCACTCATAAAAAAAAGAGTGTCGAAATACGGAGACCTGAGCCCCTCAGTCCGGGGGGAACATAGGCAGACTTCATTGGTTCGGTCTAAAAACACACAAAAATACAAAAAACTGGATGCCATCAAGGCTCAGACTGGTTCGGTCTAAGAACTCACAAAAATCCAAAAAATGGATGCCGTCAAGGCTCAGACAAAAAGAAAGCAAGAGATCCTGCGTCTCGACGAAAATTTAAAAGTAAATCACAAATCACTACAACTAAAATACTTCTTGACGAGTACAATCACGGTCTACTCTCAAGCTCATAACATGCCAAAAGACAACTTAATACATTTAACAAATAATGTGTCTGCAAATGACATGAGTGGATACTTAGGAGGTCATTCCGCGCCACTTGCGCTCGTCCCCTCGCCATTCTTCCCTTTCTTCCCTCGTCCCCGGCGATTCTTCCTTCACTCCACATGAGCTAGCTCTGTCTCTCTCATTCTGAGATCAGGGGTCCTCCCTATCGAGTCAAGCAATCCAGTAGCTCGCAGAGCTTCATTCGCCCATGCCTCGGCTCGGATCTCTTCCCTGCGAGTCTGCAAAATGGGACCTCTCTCCGTCAGTCGGTCAACTCTAGTTTCATAGTCAAATAAAGCGTCTCCCGTGACATCCTGAGGGTTAGCTCAAGCTTCTTCACTCCTAAGGCTGTAGCTGAGACGACAATCTTGCCCAGAATCACTTCCCGCCTACTCCCCAAAATCACTTGGGTCTGCCCAATATGCTGCTCGTACCAATTCAGGTACTCGGTGTTCAAAACAACACTCTCCCGGCATCTAAGGAGGACCACAGGGGGAAGGCGAAATACTTCCATACCCTTAGAAAGAAAAGGATGGCATCTGGATCTGTCATACAGAAAGAAGCTACCTCCATGGTGGCAATGTCGTTCCAGCCCAGCAAAGGCTCCTGCCTCATCCCAAACTGTCGAGAAACGAACGACGGGATATAAAAAGAGGACCAAGACAATCCCGGAACTCTGACAACATAGGAACCTTCCTGAAAGGCCCTCCTAGTCTCAATCCCCCAGTGAGGAACCCACCAATGGATCTGATGCGTGCCAAGCTGAGCCATCCATCTCTCCCAAGCAGACTGATCCATATCCAAGACAAGAGGCCGCTGAGCAAACGTCCACGGGCTGAAAGATGACGGAGAAACATGTATAGCTTGAAGCCTCTCCCGCAACCACAAGGTGAGCAAAACGGGACTTCCCCCTCGCATGAACCTGTCCCTCATAACCAAGCAATCAATGCCGTGAAGGGTTTCCCCCAAAACCAAAGGAGAAACATCCTCACCGGCTCGGCAGTGCCCTACCAATTGTCACAGGAGTTGTCGAGTTTTCTCCAAAAACACGCACCTGCGCGGCTTGCACTTGCACCAAGTACAACATCCCTCTCTTTTATCCTCATTTTTCTAATTAAGGTAACAACATAATGCAACAAGGCAGCAGTAATAAAGCATACAAACAGCAACGCAAATTTACAGGAACGCCTTCCCAACCTTTATTGCTCAATCAATACAAGGAATACAAGAGATTTAGGCCAATGCCCTTCTACAATGCCTATCTATCTCGAGTGTGTGTGTGCTGAATATATCAACTCTAAAACTTGTGTTTACAATCTGTATTTACACTAATTAAATAACCAGCCCAAGTCTGGCCAAAACTGACCATGAAAAGCAATGCTATCACGCATAAAGCAAACGCACTCCACGAGACATCACTCTCGTCATCACCCATGAATCTCTCAGGAAAGGAAGACATATCAATATGACCAGAATCAAGTGTTATACCTTGCGCTTCTTCCAAAGAAGCCCAAAGAAAGTATGCGAGCTTCACGCTCACGGTCGCACCCCCGACCAAAGGAAGCGAGATGGCCTCCACCTCCGGTCCTCCAAGAAATGCCCAAAAATCCTCAAAGGTGGGCATAATTTCATTATGGGAGAAGCTATACACATGCCTCCTAACATTCCAGAACCTTGCGGCCCCCCACAACAACTCCCAATCAAGAACTAACTCCTTAAGGGACCAAACGGAGCGAAGTTGAAATCTCACCTCAAAAGCCCGCTTATTGTGCCTCATGTGGTGCCTCATCCACATCTTGAGCCGCTCAAGGAAATGCACTTGCCTCTCCTTCGAAAGCATCGGGAAAACTCTCAGAACTAATGATGAATCCATGGCAAAAATAGAGGTTTTTTGATAAAATGGGGAAGAAAGGTCGAAATGGCTGTAATTTGGGGGGGGAGATAATGAGGACAATCCAGATTTTCAGCAAATCTTATCCCCTCTCCAAAAGCAAGAAGTGTCCGTATGGACCACTTTGCATGCAAGAAGTGTCCGTACAGGCCACTTTGCACCCTAGCTCAATTTTTCAGCAACCAAAAAATAGTTGCTGCCCGCAGCGGCATTTCGCACCCGACTGCTCAAAAACCCTGTCAAAGTTGTTTCCAGCCCCCATACACTAAACACAAATGCATTCCCAGCTCATGCGACATGCACAAAAATAAAATAAACTAGAAACAATTCCTAGGTCAGTCCCAGTAGAATTACAAATAAATAGTGCGTTACATTACAATAGTAAAATGCTTCATTCGTCAAATACAAGTATTTTATTACATTGATACCAAAAAAAAAAGAAAAGTAAAAGGAGTCCTACTCCGAATCATCACCATCGCCATCACCCGACGGGAACCCCTGCTCACCGATAAACCCGACGGCCACCTCCTCATCATCGGAAAGCTCGACCCCTTCTTCGATCGAATACTCCAGATAGTCCGAAGAAGTGAGCCCGGCAAAAGGATCAAAGAAGGGAAGCCAGGACGAACCCTCACCCTGCGCACTCGATGGAGGGAAGAACCGATGAAAGGTTTGCGACCACCGGCCCTCCGAAGAAGTCCCCGCATCGTAGCTATGCTGCTCTCGAGTCAGCATCTCAGGCTATGGCTCCGTCTCGGCCATAGAAGAAGGAGTATCCACAGACCTCCTCGAAGGCATTGGCTCGAAAGCCGCCGCACTCCGTGAAGACCCGCAGGACATCCTCCTCAAGAGCTTCTTCATAAAAGCCCTCAGCCCCACATACTGGCGGGTGAGCACGTCTACGGTCCGCCCCGAGACCTGCACAATAAACAATAAAAGAAATGCTCAGCGAAAGAGATAAAAAAATACTCGATAAAAGAGAAAAATACAGAACAAGATGCCAAGGAGGAAAAGAGTAAACAAACTCACCACAACATCCGGATCAACCCGGTAGGCGGCAGGAGCCTGCTATGGGATGGGCACCGACACCCTTCTCCTAGAGTCCCCACGAACGTAAGTGAAGTCCGGCCCAGGTACCGGTGCATCTTGAGGACGCGACGAACCAGTCCGCCTCTCCCTCGCCAACAACTGAGGCGTCCTCAACTTCCACCTGACGAAGGCCGCATACTCCTTGCCCTCCAGGACGAACTCCTCGGCACCCACTCGAGCCCGGTACCTCTCGAACTCCAGCATGTCCATCTCAGCAGGGCTCATCATGCGGAAGGGCGAATCCCTCGAAGCAATAGGGGGAATATCGGCACCATGCTGCCAGAAGACCCTCTCCCCCAAGTACATGGAGTCGCAAGTAGGGCCCCGCAGAAGCTTCTTTTGCCGCGTGATCCCGGGGGCACCCTCCAGCTCATCCTCACCGTACCAAGACCAAGGGTACAACTGGCACCCAGCCGGGCTATCCCTCTCCAGAAATCGCTGCACATCCATGTATGTGACAGTGATCTTCCCCCGACTAGTCCTCTTCCTCAAAGAGCAAGCCCAGCACAACATGGCGGGATACCCAAACATGGTCTCATCATGCCAGTCCCACGGCTGGGACCGGAAGATCTAGTAGCACCACACCTGTCACAAAAAGCAGACAATGCTCATAAAAAGAAAAGGAAAAAGAATGACATTACAAAGCTACAAAAGTAGTAAAATCATACCTCCAAGGCAAAGTCGAAGCACCCCAGGGAGTTGACCGGACCCCGGCTGAATTTGTCCAAGGAAAAGTAGAGCTCGGCCAAGCCCACCTCTCCCCAGGCGATATCACATACCCTCTTCGAATCCACCCGACTCTCGAGCAGAGGGAAAAGAGAGGTAGAAGAGTGATTCGAGAACAAAGTCTCGGAAAGGGTGAACCACAAAAATGAGCGTGCCAGCTGCTCCGCCAACACTACCCCAGTACCCCGACGGTACTCTCCGATGTTAGACGTAACCATTGCCTCCACCTCGTGATACAACATGCCCAAGCCCTTACGGGGCCAAGGCGCAAAGCCCAGCAGCTCAGTCAGGTGCTCATCAGATATCCGATCCCGCCATCTCACTGACTCCCCCTTGAAGGACAACCCGATGATAGCCGCAAAATCCGTGGGAGTCACCGTCGTCTCCCCCCAGCTGAAGTTGGAGGTGTGCGTAGTGTCCCACTAATACTCAGATAAGGCCAGAAAAATGCCTTTGTTCTTATGAGTCTTCACCAGCCCGACCAGGTTCTCCACGAACACGTTCAGCCCAGAATCAATAACTAGCCTCTGAGAGCTAGGTCTCCCATCCTAGGAGATATCGGGCATGCTCCTCAATACCTCGGTCACGGCCTCAAGGGACACATGTGACTTCATCTTTTTCGCCATCCAAAATGAAGGCACCTCATCCTGTAGGTAAACACAGCAAAGGTACGTCAATAACGATACTTAACTGATGAACCAAAAACAAAAATGATGACACATATCATTTACAAACACAAAAGTTCGTACCAACATGGCACACAAACAACAAAGGGTCCGTCCCTACACATACACATTTTTTCACAAACAAGGGTCCGTTTGTAAGTACCCAAATCCGGATCGCCAAAATCCGTTAGAAGTTAATCGAAATCCGTTAACTGGCCCGCTCCAGGTTAACCGGAACCCGTTAAGCTCCCCGTTCTCAAGCCAATGAGACGTTTCGGGACTGCCCCGTGCATCCCAACGTCGAAGCGTACTCAACACACGTTGTCACACATAAAAGTACAGCTTCTCCTGAAAAATGCACTTTCCGGGGGCATTTCGGACATTTTTCGGACAGTTATTTAAAAAACGGACGAAATCAGGAATAATGGCACGATATTCCATGCCCTAGGTGAGTCACAGGACACGTGGCACGCATGCCACAACTTCCTTGTCAACCTCAATCAGATTTCAGTGTGAAAAGACCAAAATACCCCTGGGATGTAGTCCCAGTCCGTCCGGACTCCTTTGCAGAGAATCCAGAATTGCCAACAAGTCCCTCCAGTTTCCAAAGTTTCACAGAAACCCCTGGAATTCAGCCCAAGTCCGTCCGGACTCTTTTGCAAAATTCACCTATAAATACATTGGTATGTTAACATAAAAAAAAAAAAAAACTTACTCCCTTTTCTCTCTCAGCCACGGCCCAAACCCTCTTCAACCCCTTTCGAGCCCTGTTTTTCCTCGATTTGCTTGAAAACTCCGCGTTTCAACCAAACATGAACCAAAACACCTCGAAACACCGTTCCAAACACCTTTCAGTATCCCGTATACGCCTCCCGAGCCAAAAAAGTCAACCCCTAGCCATAGGTAACACTCTCTCTCCCTAAACACTCGTTTCGTCTCGGTTTACGCGCCAGTCGCTACAACCATTTCGGACGAACGTTGTTGAAATGTAGACGTCACCATTAACGGGGTCCGATACGTTTTAGTCCTTGATCCTCTTCTCTTCCCGTAAGAGAAGTAATCTCGGGTTAAAACGGCGTTCCGTTACTTTTAATGTCATTTACAATTCCGGATCGTTTGATCCGTTGATCGTCATCTACTTTTACGCAACTTTACAATTCCGAGCTGTTTGGCTCGTTGATCGCACCTTTAAAATCCGGGTCGTTTGATTCCGTCGATACTGCACTTTAAATACTGTCATTTACAAGTCCGAGCCATTTGGCTCGTGGTAGTATTTACTTATCAAAGTCCGAGTCGCAAAAACGATTCATTGATCGCATATCATTTAATGCTTTTTTCCCGTAAAATCGCTAACAATGTAATGCCCGGTTCAAAACCGGAGTTCGACATTTGAACTCTCTTTCAAAAACGCGCGAAATGACGTTTGGCATCCAAACGATCATCTTCAAACTTAAAATCCGACTTTCGACACTCAAAATCATTTAATGCTTTTTTCCCGTAAAATCGCTAACAATGACATGCCCGGTTCAAAACCGGAGTTCGACATTCGAACTCTCTTTCAAAAACGCGCGAAATGACATTTGACATCCAAACGATCACCTTCAAAAAATCAAAATCCGACGTTTGACATTCAAACGCTCTTTTCTTAAAAGTCAACATTTGACACTTAAGTTAAACAGCTAAAATCAGCACTCGTGTCACTTTTCCTAAAAAACTTCAAAACCGGCGTTTGTCATACAAACGCTCGTCTTTTCAAAAGGCATCACATAATCAACGTTTGACATTCAAACCAAGATTAAGCTTGTCATTCAAGCCCCCATTTTCAAAATGCAAACCCACACACACACACGCACACATTTTCGAGAAAGGTAGAAAGACTCGTCATACGAGGCATTTCGGGTGATCTCAAAATACTCTTCCCGAAACGTAACGTGACCTCCGAACCTAACAATCTCTGGTACTCAAAGCTTTTCCTCGTTTTTGCTACCAATAAAAATGCCCCCCCTTTCAAAGCTTTTTCCTAAGTTTTTGCTACCAATAAAAACGACACCGTTTTCACAAAAGCCGTTTCTCAATGTTTGGGCTCAAAATACAAAACCGCGTGGCGACTCCTCTCCTTCCCGAAAGCGAGGTCTCAGACACCAACATTTCCCGCAAAAGACAACCGCCTTTCGCCGCGCGCAAAATCCGGGTAATTTCAGTTGGCGACTCCGCTGGGGACTTGGATACTTTTTCAAAACTGCCGTTGTTTTCAAAAAGCCTTCCGTGGGTCAAACTTTTGTTTACCCTTCCTCGTTTTTGTGTGCGTGTGTTACTTTAAACCTCAAATGGTTTTTCAAAAGGGCGTTACATTTGTATCTTTTTTCAAAATCATAACATGTTCGTGCATTCCAGTTCATACTTGATTTTCATGCTACATTTTGAACTGCGAATAAAATCCTTTAAGACATATTCTGAAAAATCTCTGTTTTACTCAGAAAAGGAATTTTAGTGGCCGCACACTACTCGCACTTGCTGCCTCGGTACACCGCACTTCACGTGCACTTGCTGCCTCGGAACACTGCACACTACGACCCGTAACCCGGGATGACCGTTCAGTTGCAGCTCGGTTGGTCTGCCAGACACCTTTCGAGCGCGCACGGGGTCGTCCCAAACAGCCCATCCTAGCCCGTGTAAGCCATGCACTCTTTGTGTCACACTTCGTCCAAGACCCCAGTTGGTTTTTGGCTTAGTATGTGTCATAAAGCCCGAGTGTATGTTTTTACGCCGGGTTCCGTTACGAGTCAAGCTCGAAAGATTGAGACCGAAGGTCATTCCCGACCCGAAGTCTTGAGCTTTTCAGCCTTGACTTTGACGCGGAGCTCTGCCGAAAAATATACCCGAAGGTTCAATGTGACACCATGTCACCAAACCCTCACCGTATGCACCGTGCCAGCCACAACTTGGCCAACGCCAAAAGCTAAGGCCCCTCGCGCAAGCGAGTCAGGAGAGGTCATGCCGAAATTTTGGCACGATCCCCGCCTTAACTTATGGACGTTGACTTTGACTGTGGCCCGTGCGTCAAATACGTTGGAAGTTTGCGTGATCAGCTAGCCTTAAGTTCACTTTTTCCTTTGTCGGTGGAACTCGCTTGCCTTATAGGAACCTCGCTCGGGATTGTCCATCCCGAGAAGATGATCTACAAATGGAAATGAGGGGCTTATAAACGTAGTGACGATATCCACTTATTAGAGCCTTAGGTTTGTTGCGAAAAAGAAGACACGATCTTTTCCAACCGATTAGGACTCTGAGAAAATGCGTTTTAAGTAAACATTAATCGGTAACTGCACATTGTACTAGCCCGAAACCTTGAGCCAAATACCCTTTTCCGAAGCCTAAACCCTTCCTTTCGTTCCCTGCAGCGAGCAGAAAGTGGTTCAGAATTCCGGGCCAGCGCCTCGCCAGAGTCACAGTTACGGCAGCGTCAGACAGTTCTTCGGTTCCCTCGGTTCCCTCAGCCAGAATATCCGACATGTCTAGCTCACCGAGAAATCGTGACGGGGATGGACCCCCACCACCGGTAACAGATATGACATTGGAAGAAGCCATCCGGGCTTGTGAGGTTCACAAGAGGCAGAAAGAAGATCAGCAGAATTTCGTGGTAAAGCTTCTGAATGAGTGAGGTATAGCAGCTATCCTCCAGTCAGACGGTACTTTCGTCCTAGTCGAGGACGACGATTCCCCGTAACCAGTTCCTCAAACCTTCAACCAGGTTCCTCCCCCGCCAACTTACGGGATGCCTTCGAACCAAGGAAACAGCCGACCTAGGCTCCATGTGGCCACCTCTCAGGGCAACCCTATCATATACGGCCAAGCCAGTGCTGCTCCCATCACTCATTACAACCAGCGCACCGCTGGACCATCTCAAACAGATGCCAATATCCTCCAATACCCTCCTGGGTTCATCCCATTGCCTATACACAAATCCCAAAATACCGGGGACAAACCCCTATACAGTCCAGAAAAGGCCCCCATATATCCACATATATCAAGCCTTCCACCTCCAACCACTACCGCTCATATGGTAGCACCAGGCGCCGAGCCTCAAAGTCCACCACTGGACCCAACCTTAGCCTGGATGGTCGAACAGATGAAAGACCTGAAAGCCACCATGAGCAGCTCAAAGCAAGAAACGCTCAAGTCCACAGATCCGGGAATGGTCACGCCTCTCTCTGCCAAGTTCAGAATGCCGGAGATGGACCAATTCGACGGAACCGAATGTCCTCAAATGCATGTTGACACCTACGTTCTCGGCATGAGAGCGAAAGGAGCAACCCTTCAGCAAATGGCCGATCACTTCCAGCATACGCTCTAGAGTTCAGCGTTACAATGGTTCCTAAGGGTCAAGCCTGCAGAGCGCCACACCTTGGATCAGATCAGTAACATCTTCCTAGAACGGTACAGATCCAACTTAAAGTGGGAAACAAGTCGTGAGGACTTAATCACCACCGAGCAGAAAGCAGATGAAAGCGTCGGAGAATTCTACAAGAGGTGGAGTTGGAAACTCTCTGAGATCATGGAGCCACTCTCCAAGGATGAACAAATGCGGATCTTCAAGTCCTGCTTAAGACCATCCATCAGAACTCTCATCAGCCATCATTTTTTTCCCGATCTCCGAGCCATGGTCAATGCCGGCTCACAGTTCGAGAAGGATCTCAAGGAAAAATTGGCCACAGCACAGCCTTACAGATACCAATCAGCAGTTGCATTCAATCCCGCACCGGCCCCCGGCAAAGGGAAAGATACGTCTGTCAACTACATCCTTCAGGGACAGCAGTCGGGCAACAGAAACCCAGTTCCGCAAAGCAACAACTCCACTTCGAAGCAGCCTGCCATACACTTCGACAAGTTGGACATGCCGCTGAGTAAGATGCTGGAAGGTTTGATCAAGGAAGGCCTCCTCAAACCCGTTGCAAACTACAAACCCAAGAATCCCGTAGTCAACGCTGACAAGAGCAAGTACTGCGCCTTCCATCAGTATCATGGCCATACCACCGACAACTGCATGGGGTTACGGCACAAAATTCAGAATTTGATAGAGGAAGGGAAATTAGAGCGTCCCCGTGGACCCAATACGGTTGGAAACCCTTTTTCGAACAACAAAAGTGTGAATTCCATTGAATGGGTGCCAAAGAAGATTGCCGTAGAGCCAGTCCCTCCGCCTCTTCCAGCCAGGTCCTCATCGAATGTCCACATCAGTTACGATGTTTGTGACTGCTCTGCATGCCTTGAGTACGAGTCCCAAGACATGGTCAGGGGTAATCCTCCCAGGAAGCAGAAAAAGAGGTCTTCTCAATGGAAACTGAGAGAAAGATATGAAGCTGGAGACACCAGTGTGGGTACACTCGGAGAGCCATCCGGGAGGTTCGATTACTACGTACTCTACTCCAGCCAGTCCTCCCTTCCTCCAGGCCACGCAGCTTTAGAGCAGACAGGGGTGGGAAAGCCGAAAAGTCCTGCTGACACCAGAGTTCAGGCCTCAGGACACCGGAATACCTCAAATCTTGACGATCTCACTGCCAGTCAGAAGCCTAACCCCCCGCGGGATCAGCCAAGGTTCAATTTGCCCAGCTTCAGAGCACGGGCCGGCAAAGGAAAGTCAAAGTCAGCTTGGCACTCACACTCAATCAACGTGCTAACCAAGGGCGGCCACCACCACAAGCAGCCTCAACACAATCCCGAGGCACCACCAAAGGCTTTACCTCGCAAGAGGAAGATAGGAAACGGATGGCTTGATGACTCTCCTTCTCCGGAAAGAGATTAGATCTACGATTCCCGACTGAATGGCAGTATGCTCACCTTATGTGACGAAGACCTGCCAAGAGATGCCTCAGGGAACAATGAAGCTTTGTACATCACTCTCCGGCTCAGCACCATATCTCTCCCCGGGGTATTGGTAGACAACGGATCAGTAGTTAACGTCATCCCTCTTAGCATGATGCGAGCCCAACGCATCAACGAAGGCCACATGATTCTCGTACCATCCTGGGGACGGTAACTCTGGAGATCTGGTTCGAAACCCAAATGGTGCCAGCAAAATTCCACGTGATGGACATTCCGTCCGAATTCACAGCTCTGTTGGGACGCCCTTGGCTGCACCATATGAAAGCCATAGCCTCCACTCTCCATCAGTGCGTTAAGTTCATTAACCGGCAGGGAGATCTTGAAGTCATCAGAGGGGACAGTTTCCTTATAGGGAACGAAGCCGAGACAACAGCCAAGCGTGCCCGCAG
This sequence comes from Adenophora triphylla var. japonica, assembly GCA_022495995.1. Classification (NCBI taxonomy): domain Eukaryota; kingdom Viridiplantae; phylum Streptophyta; class Magnoliopsida; order Asterales; family Campanulaceae; genus Adenophora; species Adenophora triphylla. Next base: position 98,368 of record JAFEMH010003664.1, read on the forward strand.
CCAGGCACCGGGGCTACCTCCTTCAAGTCGACCAAGGGACTATCGGGGCAAATCTCATTAGAATCCCTCAGAGTCCGGAGATGCTAACTATATAAACGTCCTTGAGCAGGCAAACCCTGAAGCAGTCAGGTTCATCAAGTTCAACTTCCGCTTCCGACACTTGGAAGCAGACTGGAAAGAAACCCTGAGCATCGCCATGATGCGGGCACGTAAACCCCCTATCTCCAATCGAAGATTTGTCAGCATCCTTCAATCCTACTCTCTGGCCCCGCCAGGCGAGGAAATCTTCGTGATGAAGGTCAACAAGCATCGTCACACTCGTGATGAATGTATGGCAGTCGTATGGGATGTCCTCCATGAGGAATTGCCCGCTGAGCCCCTCTTCTCGAGCGAAGGGCAAGATATTTTTCTAGCAGCTCCAGCATCGCGGCAGGACGCGAGGCGTCCTTATATTTGGGTTGAGCCGTCAGACGACAACAAATCAGGACTCTCCGGAGTCGAGGACGCGGCAGATCCGCAGGAAGATCCCGACATACATATGCTCAGTTTCGAGGACGGCACCAGTTCCGATGAAGTCACCTACGACCAGGGCTCCAATACCATGGAAATTGTCAAGCTCAACATCCCGTACAGGCGGTTATTCGGCGAATGGAAACAACTGGTTGACACGATAAAGAACCCCTCTGATCAAGTGACTAACGGCGACTTCGTCAACATCATATTTTCCAGATATCCCGATGATACCAAGGATCCGGTCCTCATTATCAGATTTTGCAATGCCAAAGTCACCCTCGACGACTGCCTGCTCATGGTAAACGAGGCCCTGGCCAATCGAGCTCAGAGCTCATCATCACTTCCGACTACCAGCCCCAGTGGCAATCGGCCCGTATCGTCAGTCAGGCTTACAGCCACAAGCGCCGCCAAGGCCAAGGGCGCCAGCAAAGGAGACAAAGCTCCTCATCCTGCTACTAATCAGATCAACCTTGGGAACGCTTCCAGTAGCCACCCTGAAAACATCTGTGAGAGTCTTCCCCGCAAGACAGATCCAGCTTCCGATGAAAGGAATGATCACCTCAGCATCAACATGCTCAAGTTTGATCCTGCTCCCAGCCATCACGCCCACGGACTCCGGCATCCCGCCAGCAAACTGCTAGCTCTGATAGACTTCGCGATCCAGCGAGATCACGAGACTATCAACATCGCAGAATTCAACACCCCCGTGGGTTCGATAAAGCAGATATGGGCAAACTTCTTGGTAACCGAGATCAAGGAGGGCCGCATGGAATGTCCCAGCCCGACTTCCTTTGTCAATATAATCCAAGTGTTTCCGCCATTTGGGGATTTGGATGTGATTACAGTTCTAGACACCAGTCAGACGGCGCGCACCTACGGAGACTGTTTAGCTCTCGCAAGGAAAGCCCTCATGGAACTAGCCGCTTAGGAGAACCGTCTCTGGGACGAAAACCAAGCTCAAAAGACCCACAGGGACCAAACCCTTAAAGTGTCACAAGCAGCTTCAGACAGAAAGCTAGAGGCAACTCTAGACCAATTCGACCTCAAGGGTTTTGCTCACGGTAACTTCCTGGACTATCGTCTTTTCTCATCCAACCCCCTCTGGCAAGGGAGGGCGGTCAACGGTCCCGACGACCTAGGAGATGGAATGGCACAACATGAAGAGTACCAGCGCTTACCTCTCAGAGGAAAGCAAGTTCTCTGTGAAAGCGACGACGAAGATGATGAAACCTTTCTCTTCCAAGCCGATGAAGAAGTCAATAAAACCGGAATCCCAAGGGTCCTGGGAGGATGGGGACGGATCATTTACGCTCTCAAACTTAAAGGCCAACTGAGGGAGGAAGGTCTATTCAAAAGGAAAAGAAAGATGGAAATACATCTCCAGCAACTACTCAGGGAGATTCCACAGACTGTGCCATTCGTTTACAGAAACGATCAACTGGGGCAGCAGCCAGTTACATGGGCAGATGTTCAGGAAGCTGTGTATTCACCTTCCGACATACCCGCCACTCAGATAAAGCAGAAGGAAAGCTCTCCCTGATGGAAGTTTATCTAGACTGCCGCACGCAGTTCAAGGAAGCACTGGCTATTCTCACATGGGAAGAACACACAGGGGCTAACTCTCGATGCAAGCTCTACTGCAAGAAAGTTGATCTGGGCCAAGAGTGGAGGAAAATTAGCAAACCATGACTATCGCTAACCCAACTCCAGAATGCCCTGAGCATGCTCAGCAAGAAGGAAAGGAGCGCGGTATACCGTGAAGAGATCAAGGAGACTGTTCGCTTGAACCAAGAACTCTCTAACCTCCTCCGGAGGGTCAGCAACCCACAGTTCAGTACTGGCAACCACTGTTGCACACTGACGCTTGAGCAGTTGCGATAAACCATATACTCCCTCCCCACTGAGGCACCCAAGCCAGTAACCTGGGACAGAATCCGAAGAGCTGCCGAAGCTCCTAGGAATGCATCTACAGTCAACGAAGTGAGGGAGGACATATGGCCCTATGCTTCGAGGAATCCTCCTCTGACTATGGCTCAGCTCAGAGCAACATGTTCAGAAGAGACCAAACCTGATGTCAGTGTCCTGACCCGATCAGGTCAAATCCATTCATTACCACCTAAGGCCACCAAAAAGCCAGCACCATGGTCCCCTGGACGCCACCCCAGACGAAGTAATTCAGATGATCGGCAACATCCACTACGACAACATCATCACCTTCACAGATTTGGACCTGCCAAAATTTGGGGATGATCACAATGAGCCGCTCTACATCACAGTCCAGCTGGACGAGCGTCGCCTTCCCCGTGTGTTGGTAGACGGAGGTTCCAGAATGAATGTCTTGCCCTCCAAGATGATGGACCTGCTTGACATCAAGCCCACAGATCTGAAGCCTTCAGTCCACACTGTCAAGGCCTACGACTCCACTTCCCGTACAGTTCTCGGGGTTGCTACTCTAAATATCTGGTTCGGCAAGCGGATGATCCCCACCGAATTCCAAGTGTTGTACATTCCTATCACTTTCACAGCCATCTTGGGGCGTCCCTGGCTGCATCAAATAAATGGCGTGGCATCCACCCTTCACCAGTGTATCAAGTTCATGCAAGGCAACGAGCTAACCACAGTCTACGGCGACAGCGTCACCACCGAGGGGACCAACACCAACGGCATTCCAGTGTTAGAGATCAAGCATGATGACGACATGGCATTAACTGGATTCACCCTGGAAACCTCCAAGATCCAAATATGCAACGTGGACCTTCCACTGTTTCGAGACAAAATCCCTCCCGCAATGAAGATGATGAAACTCATGAACTTCATCCCAGGACTGGGGCACGGCAAAAGGTTACAAGGCCAACACCAAGTCATCGAAGCCAAGGACCACACCACGGTCCAGGGGCTTGGCTATGTGCTAACACCTGCTGACATCAGGGAAAACAAAAGGCTCGTCCGCACCAAGGCAGCAGCCGGCAAAAGGGGGACCTCCTACGGCACACCCAACCTCCGACCTTACAGTTTTGACCTCGCTCATTACTTCACCAAGGGAACCGACAGCAGGCGAGGGTCCGACAAGAGAACCGGCGGAGCGGGGACCGACAAGGAACCGACGGCGGGCGAAGGGATCGAAAGTGGAACTGATGAAGATGAGAAAGAAGCAGGGATAGTCAGCACAGAGACTACAGAAAGGATGGAAAAGTTAGCACATGACCTCAAGCGTTTCAGAGGACTCGAGGCTAATCCGATAAGGGGAGCGTTCCTCGACATCACAGCTCTACCTGGACCAATTGCCACCACAGTCCAGTATGAGTACACATTCAAAGGAATCCCAGACTTGGAAGAGCAGCTCGAGGCACTCTTCATGGGAAATGCATTCGGGTCAGCCGCAGAGGCCACATTCGAGACGGTAACTCCAAAGCAGAAGGAACCAGCAGAATTCATAGAAGACGCTCTCAGTGGACCCGCTCTACAGAGTCTTTTTGAAGAAGTCATGGAGGTACCAAACCTGATTGACCTGGGCTCCGAAAACAGCATGATCGCCATGATTGGGACAGCAGAAGCCAAGCCTCTCGAACCCCGAACCCTCATCAAGCATCCAGCAATGCCACTGAAGAACTGGGTAACTTTCACCAGACCAAGGGCAAGCCAGGAAGAATTGGAAGATAAGTTGGGCCTGCACCCACATCTCCCTAAACCCGGTCTCGAACCCTCTGAGTCAGTCCTTGTTAAAGTCCAGTCCTCTGAGTTGTCCAACGACCATACACCGGAAGACTATGATAATGTAGCCAACAATGTATTTCCGTTCGCATCTAATGAAAAATCTGACCTTTCGGAGTATCCCCTCATTGCCACTTTAACAACTGATAAGTTAACAAACAACTTAAAAGACGTTAATAACGAATCACTTGATAAAGAAGCAGACACATTAAACGAACTATACATTAAAGAAGTTCTCAAGCATGTAGTAGACCAAGAGGACAACCGGGCCCAAGCTGCCGAAGAGGTTATGACCAAAGTGAACCTGGGGTCAGTGCAAGAGCCTAAAGAGACACAAGTGGGCAGTTTCTTCGCCGATGCGAAAGAAGCCTGATAAGCCCACGATCAACAAAGGGCGAGTAATGGCGAATCAGTGGCGAGACTTCCCAAGCAAGTGAACCCAAGGGTCCTGATCCACAGTTTCTGGACGACGGAATCTTTTCACTTGACAGCGCAAACCGCTGGCAACTCTTCTTCGATGGGGCGGCCAACAAGAAGGGAAATGGTATCGGAATGCTCCTTGTCGATCCCAAGGACGAGCACACTCCCATAGCCATCAAACTGAATTTTGAAACAACCAACAATGCAGCAGAGTATGAAGCTTGTGCAGTCAGTCTAGAAGCCGCTCTCGAGCGCAACATCTCAGAACTGGAAGTATACGGTGACTCAACATTGATTATCAATCAAGTGTCCAACAAATGGAAGACGATAGATTCTGGCCTCCAGAAGTACCACGCATATATGGAGGAGCTCATTGCTCAGTTCAAGGACATCTCCTTCCATTATTTGCCAAGAGACAGGAACCGCTTCGCAGATGCCCCGGCTACCCTCGCATCTCTTGTCAAAATTCCCGACGGGAAATCAGTAAAACCCCTCAGAATAGGCAGACGGGAAACACCCGCTTACTGCTGTGAGATCGAAGAAAAAATGAACCGATCGACGAACCCTGGTACAATCAAATCTACCAGTACCTCCAAAATGGAGAAGCTTCCTTCACAAATGAAGATGGAAAATACAAAGAAGGGATCAAAGCCAAAAACATGATGGCATTAAAACGTCTGGCATCCCATTTCGTCATTCTGGGGGGTATGTTGTACAAGAAGTGCCACCAAGGGCCACTCCTTCGGTGTGTAAATAAAGAAAAATCCAGCGAGCTAATGAACGAAGTCCACAACCGAACCTGCGGTCCGCACATGAACGCCAGAGAATTGACACAGATCATCCTCCGTATGGGATATTATTGGGTATCAATGGAAACAGACTGCATCCAGTTCGTCTGAAGCTGCGACAAATGTCAACGGTTCTCCAACCTCAATCACATCCCTCCTCACGAACTCTATTGCATGACTACGCCATGGCCTTTTGCCACATGGGAAATCGACGTCATCGGCAAAATCACTCCGCCAGGGAGCAATGGTCACGAGTTCATATTAGTCGCAGTCGACTACTTCACCAAATGTGTAGAAGCTAGATCATACAAGGTACTGAATTCTAAGAAGGTGGTCGAGTTCATCAAAGAGAACATCATGTGCCGATACGGAGTACCCAACGAGATCATATCCGACAATGGGACCCACTTCGAAGGAGATTGTGACCAACTACTGACCGAATTCAGAGTCACACGCCACAAGTATTCTCCCTACAGACCACGGACTAATGGTGCATTAGAAGCAGCAAACAAGACACTCGCAATGATAATCAGAAAGATGACTGCCAGAGGTCGGGACTGGCCCGAAAAGCTACATCTAGCCCTGCGGGGATACGAACATCGCCGAATCGCCAGGGGAGACTCCATTCGCACTTACCTACGGAATGGAAGCAATGTTACCCGTGGAATTGGAAATTCCATCCCTCCGAGTCCTCTTGGATAACGGGACCAATGAAGTCGAATGGCTACAGAGCTGTCATGACGAACTTGCTCTACTCGACGAGCGCAGATTGAAAGCCATGGAGCACACTCATGCCTACCAAAGCAGGATGGCCCGAGCATTTGATAAGAAAGTCAAGATTCGAGACATCAGAGAAGGCGACTTGGTGCTAAAGGATAAGCCTCCTACCCAGACCAATCCCCTCGAAAAGTGGGAGCCTACCTGGATAGGCCCGTTCGTGGTACAAAGAATCTTCTCCGGAGGAGCCATGAAGTTAGCAGATTTGGACGGGAACCCTTTCGTTAACCTCGTGAACAGAAGCAAGCTCCGCAGGTACTTCGTTTGAGGAAGAGCACGAGTCAACTCTCCTTCCCCATACACCACCCCTCAGTAAAATTAAAGTGCTAAAAGAGTAATACCCAACTAGATACATTCCTAATAATGATCCAGGTAAAAAATAGGGTCGCACTTCTTTTATCTTTGTTTTTCTCAAATTCACCTAAAGTGTCAAACTACAGTGACCTGAGCCCCTTAGTCCAATTGTAAAAGGGGAACGTAGGCAGCCATCATTGGTTCGGTCTCAAAAAAAAAAAACAAATAAGCATCAATTGCTTGTGTTTCGAAAAACTCTTTTCAATTAACCTACAAGTTCATTACGGTTAAAACAATCTTTGATGAGTTCAAGCACGGTCAACTCTTGACTCGCTACACGCTAGCAAAACAACAATAATACGTTAATCAATCAATGTGTCTGCAATGACAGTGGGTGGATACTCCGGACAGCAAGGTCAACCTAGTTCCCCGTACTTGGTCCTTCATCCTTTTTCCCCTTTGCTTTTCCGTGGCGAGTATTCTTCACCTTCACAGGGAATGTTCCCGTAGTCCTTCTACCTGGCTCAGGGACCCTTCCCGACGCCTCCGTCAAACCAGCAGCTGCCAACGCAGCCCTTTCCCTAGCTCTATCCTGAGCTGCCTCTCTTCGAGCCATCATGACCGTGCTTTGATCGGCCTCCCGACAAGCATTGGCCTCATAGTCAGCCATGTCATCCCCAGTACGATTCTGAGGGTTAGCCCCCGCTTCGACACTCCTCAAAATCGAGCTGTCAGGGTAATCAAGACCCAACAGCTCCCTCCGTCTCCACAAGATGGCCATCTGTGTCTCTCTCATACACTTTTCGTACCAGTTCAGATACTGCATAGACAGAACAATGCCCCCTCTCCGGTGAAATAGAACCCTGGCAGGAAAGGACGTGTATTGCCACAACCGCTTGAGAAGCAATAGCGTCGAAGGATCTTCCATCAGTAGAGATCCCACCTAGAAGGTAGCAGAATGAACCAAACCCGTCAGTGGCACCTGCTCCAACCCGTACTGTCGGAGCACCAATGAGGGAATGTAGAAAGACGTCTGGGATAACCCCGGTACTCTGACAACCAGAAGACCCTCCTGAGCGGTCCGACAAGTCTGTAGCTTCTAATGAGGAACCCACCATCGCAAGTGATGCATGCGGAGTCTGGCCATCCAGAGCTCCAGTTCAGCCTGATCGCCCCCTATCACCAAGGGACGCCGAGAAAAGGACCAAGGGTCACAAGACACTGGCACCTCGGGCATCATCTGCAGTCGCTCCCTCAACCACATAGTGAGCAAAGCGGGACTCCCTCCCCACATGTATCGGTTGCCGGTCGCCATCCGACCTATGCCCAGGAACGTCTCGCCCAGGAACAAAGGCACGATGTCTCCCCCGTTCCGGCACTGCCTCACCAGGTCCAGTACACTGAGATGGCACACACCCAGGGATGTAAATGTGAACAAAGTGGCAATTGCGCACAGAGCAAACGCGTCCCACGCAAAGACGCTCCCCTCAGCACCGGCAAATTTATCGGGCAGCCCCGAAATATCAACATAGTCTGTGTTCAGTATTAGTATCCCGTATGCTTCTTCAACCGAGATACCAAGTAGAGACACTAACTTCTCAACAGTGGCCATGCCACCCGCCAATGGAAGAACTAGTTGTTCCATCTCAGGTCCTCCTAAAATGGCCCGAAAATCTTCAAACGTGGGAGTAATCTCGTTGTACGAAAAGCTGTACACATGCCTCCGCACGTCCCAGAAGCGAGCCGCAGCTCTCAAAAGATCCCAATCTGGCATGAGCTCCTTCAAAGCCCAAACAAATTTCATCCCGTAACAACCCTCGAAAAAGTCCTTGCTTTGCCTCGTGTGGTGCCGTACCCACGACTGGAAATTGTCTAAGTATCACTCTTACGTCTGAGACAATAGCCTAGGAAATGGTGCCATGGAAAGAGCAAAGAAAATCTTGAGGAATTTAAGAGAGAAATTCAGTTGATTGATCGAAACAAATGTGTAGTTTTCACAAATTACAAAAGCTGAACTGCAATTTAAAGAATCTGGAAATCGAGTCCAAGTCCGGCCGGACTGTTTCTCAAGTTGACTGGGTCAACTCTGCAGCTAGCTGCTTTCAATTTGGAAACATTTCCAAACCAAATCCTGTTCAAGCCTCTTTGAAACTGCGTGCATCCCTGGTTTCAATCAACCACTGCTAACACCACTTCCGCCCCGGCTCGTGCAACAGTGCAATTAATTAAATAACAGTGCATTTAGACATAAATTTAGACCAGTTCGAATTTTTGTGCATGTTTCATTATTTATTTTTGATCAACCTACTTGCTTATTTGTCGAAAATAAAAGAAGGTAATCACTAAATAAATGTGTAAAATACAATTTCCGCCTCAAAGGCCCTTTTCAAGTACAAGTCAAATTGTTTTGGACAATACACACATTTTGTCTAAAAATAAATCAACAAAAGAGGACTAGTCAGAGTCCTGCTCGTCATCCGAGCACTCAATGTGCTGCCCCGCAGCAGCCGGATCCGTCAAGAACAAGTAATCTCCAAATTCCTCCAGGCGGGAATACGAGAAAGGTCACCTCTGCGCCTGCGAACTCGAGGACTCTCCCTGTTCGTGCCCCGAGTACGAAGGATGATGAGCTCCGAACCCCGCCGTCTCGCCAGAGAACTGACCGAATCCCTGCGTAAAGTCCGCCCCAACAGTCGTGGAGGCAGACGAACCTCTCGGCCTAGACGGCCTCGGCTCATGTACAGCCGCACTCCTCATGGAATTGCACCGCAGGAACTCCATGAGTCTCCTAGCGTAGTTGGCCCACCCGTCCAACTGTCTCACGGCCTGATTGTACGTACGGCCAAACACCTGCAAACCAGGAAAGTCGTCAAAAGACAAACAGACAGCATAGATGCAACATTTGCAGAATGCTACTATCAAATACAGAAAATCGAAAGCACTCACCGTAGCATTGGGGTCCAATCTGTATCGAGGCCTCGTCTCCTCCGGAATAGGGATCACCAACCGCCTGCGAGAACCATCCAGCCCCTCATACGCCAGCCTAGCTCGAGGGAGCGGGTAGTCTCGGGGATATCCAGGGCCCTCGCCCTCCCTGTGCAGCACCTGCGGGCTCCTCAGCCTCGTCCTCACGAAGATGTCATAGTCGGCACCCTCTATGATGAACTCGGTATAGAACACGCATTGTCTATACCGCTCCAGATCCTCCATCGATATCAACAAAGGATGCTGCATGTGTGGAGGTGGATCCATCGGCACCAAAGGAAGGGACCTCGGACCATGCTGATAGGTCACCCTCTCCCCCAGATACATAGCGTCACAGTGAAGCCCCACCAGCAGCTTCCGCCGACGTGTGACCTCCCTAGCAGCCTGGACCACAACAACATTAATTTGGTTCCGATTCCACCAAGTCAGCTGGATCCGCCCGGAAAACTCTCGGCTCAGGGCCAGAGACACCTCCTCGTAACTCAGTCGAGTACCCTCCCTCGACGACGCCGGCTTCTTCGCCTCCTTCTGCCAAATCAACATGGCAGGGAACAAGGACTCATACACCTCCTTTATCTCCCATCTCTGCGGGCGAAACACCTCCAAACCCCACACCTGTCAAACACATGGAAAGTTATGTCAGCTACAGAGCAGATACATACGAGTACAAAATGAGACAAGGAAGAGAAAAAGACGGGAACTTACATCCAAAGCAAACGAAAAGCAGCATAAGGTGTTCTCCTCTCCCCGCAAGAACCTATCCAAGGCATGGTAGAGCTCGGCCAGTCCAGCCTCCCCTCATGCAAACCCCTCACGGCGTCCAAATCAGTCATCGAGCCAAGCAAAGGGAAGTGACAGGATGTGTCAAAAGTAGGAAACAGGGTCGCTGACAAGGCAAAACATAAGAACCCTCGAGCCAGATGCTCTGCAGTCATCCTCAGAAACCCCTCCAAATAAGCAATAATACCCCTCCTCAGATGAGCCTCCATCGGCCAATACCGAATACCCAAGCCCCTGGCATCGGTAATATCAAAACCCAGCATCTCCGACAACTGCCCCGGAGTATAGCCATCCACCCACACCAGCGTGTTGCCCCAGAATGGCAACCCCGTGATCGCCGCGAAGTCGATGGGAGTCACAGTCGCCTCCCCCCACCTGAAATGAAAAGTGTGGGTCATGTCCCACCAGTACTCGCTCAGAGCAACGTACAAGGCCCTCGCCCTCTGCGTCGAAGCCACCGCGGCCACTGCGCTAATGAATCCAGCCAAACCGGAGTCAACCACATACTGTTGTGGACTCCTCTCCCCATCCCGAGCCTCGTCTGGGAGTATCTCTCACAGTGCTCTAACTGCCTCGAAGGCTCCCCTGCTCTTCAGAATGCGAACGTCAACTGTCCCTCGCCCCTGCAGGTGAACACCGCAGAAGTACGTTAATAACGAAACGACGTCAATAGAGTGCACAAACGCATATCGAAATGATGCAACACAGATATGATTCTCATTTTCCTAAAATATGTCCATCCCAGGTGGAGTATAACGGTCCAAAATCCCAAAAGTTCAAAACATTTCGAAAACTCCGTCGAATCTGGAACTTTCAAAACACTTCGAAAACTCCGTCGAATCCGGAACTTTCAAAACATTTCGAAAACTCTGTCGAATCCGGAACTTTCAAAACATTTCAAAAAATCCGTCGAATTCGGAGCTTTCAAAACCTTCCGAAAAATCCGTCGAATTCGGAACTTTCAAAACATTTCGAAAAATCCGTCGAATTCGGAACTTTCAAAACACTTCGAAAACTCCGTCGAATCCGGAACTTTCAAAACATTTCGAAAAATCAGTCGAATTCGGAACTTTCAAAACATTTCAAAAACTCCGTCGAACACGGAACTTTCAAAGCATCTCGAAAACTCCGTCGAAGTCGGAACTTTCAAAGCATTTCGAACATTTCGAAAAAATTACTCCGTCCCAAATTTAACTTACTTTAATTTCGGAAAACACCTCTAGGCATGGAATTTTGCAACCAAAATTTTTATGTCATCTATCCATAATGTCAATTGAACTACACTCTAGTCAATTTCGACAAAGGCGCATAGCAAAGTCAAAAGCCCCAATTCGGACACCAAAATCCCTAACTCATTTCTAGTCAAATTCCTAAAATTTAAAGAATGCACATTCTTGAAATTAACGAAATTTAGAGGAAGTTTACCTGTCTTTCGATCCCTCCCTTGGACTTGTGAGTGTCCCTAGTCAGATAAAACTCCGACGGATCCATGGGAAGAACGGTGGTTCGAATGGTCCTCACCAACCTCGTTCTTTCGTTATCGGTCCTCCTATGGCGAGCCATTGGTCCCAAACCGGCATCCATGTTGATTTTCCCTTGAAAATTTGAGCAAAACTCGCAAAATGGGAAGAGTTTTTTCTCTCTTTTTCTCTCCTTCCTCGCCTGAAAGTATGGAAAATGGTTCAGTTTTGCGTCGGCCTTGGCGCTGATTTGAATCTGGTCAAATTCAGTCCAAGTCCGGCCGGACTCTTTTGCAGCTGAAAAGCTTCATTGCCAATTTGGCCCCTCAGCTTCTCGCAGTTTCAATTTTACCCCTTTTGGCCCCCAAAAGTGCAAAATTTCCCCAAGTTAGACCTTTCTAACACCCCCTCCCCCGAGGTCAAGTCCCGTTAGCTTCTCGCTAACGCCCCGTCTCCCGACGTTAAATTTTCAGTTAGTTTTCACTAACGTTCGTCTCCAGACGTTAAATTTCAAACCGTCTTCGGACGTTAAATCACAAATCCGTCTCCCGACGTTAAATTTTCAGTTAGTTTTCACTAACGTTCGTCTCCAGACGTTAAAATTTCAAACCGTCTTCGGACGTTAAATCACAAATCCGTCTCCCGACGTTAAATTTTCAGTTAGTTTTCACAAACGTTCGTCTCCAGACGTTAAATTTCAAACCGTCTTCGAACGTTAAATCACAAATCTGTCTCCCGACATTAAATTTTCAGTTAGTTTTCACTAACGTTCGTCTCCAGACGTTAAATTTCAAACCGTCTTCGGACGTTAAATCACAAATCCGTCTCCCGACGTTAAATTTTCAGTTAGTTTTCACTAACGTTCGTCTCCAGACGTTAAATCCCAGATCGACGTTTGACATTCAAACGCTCATTTCTGTCCCAAATCGACGTTTGACATTCAAACGCTCATTTCTGTCCCAGATCGACGTTTGACATTCAGACGCTCATTTCTGTCCCGAATCGACGTTTGACATTCAGACGCTCATTTCTGTCCCGAATCGACGTTTGACATTCAAACGCTCATTTCTGTCCCAAATCGACGTTTGACATTCAAACGCTCAGTCCCGTCTTTGGACATCAAATCACATTTCCGTCTTCCGACGTCAAAATTCCCATTGGTTTTCACCAACATTTACTTCCTCGGCCGCCAGTCGTAAGCCCGATCATCCCACCTCAGCGGCCAACAAGGTAAGCCCGCACAACAATCCCTCTTCGGCCATCACTGTAAGCCCGAACATTCCTCCCCAGCAGGATCCTAAGACCATCCGTCCAAGAAGAAACGTCGATCAATCCCCTCAGTTCCTAACTGGCTTTGTTAGAACTCTGGACGCTTTTCCCCAGCAATGTGTCAGTCTCTCCCGAGACCACATCCCGTTCTTAGCCCTATCGTTAGAACGTCAATCCTTCCGTGTTGTTAATAACGCCAGTTTAACATAACATGTCCCGTCATTTCCACCATATCCCCCGCGGATAAACATGGCTGTCATCATAAGTCCAGCACCCAAGGCCTGAACGCCTTATCAATCTCAAGGCACAAACGCCTTCATCGCAGGATAAACGCATCCTCGTAATCTCCGGTCTGAAGCGCCACACGCCCTCGAATGTTTCAATAACTCCGGTCTGAGGCGCCACACGCCCTCGTATGTTTCAGTAACTCCGGTCTGAGGCACCACACGCCCTCGAAGGTTTCAGAAATCCCAGGTTTAGACGCCTCACAACAATCTCTCTTAGGTCAAGGTCCCCACGCGCGGCTCCTTGCACCTACAAACTACGATTGGCTTGATTCCCGCTCGGGATACATAGGAATCCTTTCGCTAAGGGTCCAGTCAACTGACCGCCCAGGTCTTTCAAAGTAAGGCATCCCCCTATTTGGATCCTTATCTTTTTTCAACGACCCCACTTCCTTCGAAAATGACGTCGCTGAGGGGCTAACTGTAAGTACCCAAATCCGGATCGCCAAAATCCGTTAGAAGTTAACCGAAATCCGTTAACTGGCCCGCTCCAGGTTAACCGGAACCCGTTAAGCTCCCCGTTCTCAAGCCAACGAGACGTTTCGGAACTGCCCCGTGCATCCCAACGTCGAAGCGTACTCAACACACGTCGTCGCACGTAAAAGTACAGCTTCTCCTGAAAAATGCACTTTCCGGCACTTTTCGGGGGCGTTTCGGACATTTTCCGGACAGTTATTTAAAAAACGGACGAAACCGGGAATAATGGCACGATATTCCATGCCCTAGGTGAGTCACAGGACACGTGGCATGCATGCCACAACTTCCTTGTCAACCTCAATCAGATTTCAGTGTGAAAAGACCAAAATACCCCTGGGATGCAGTCCCAGTCCGTCCGGACTCCTTTGCAGAGAATCCAGAATTGCCAACAAGTCCCTCCAGTTTCCAAAGTTTCACAGAAACCCCTGGAATTCAGCCCAAGTCCATCCGGACTCTTTTGCAAAATTCACCTATAAATACAGAGGTCTGTTAACAAAGAAAAAAAAGAAAAACTTACTCCCTTTTCTCTCTCAGCCACGGCCTAAACCCTCTTCAACCCCTTCCGAGCCCCGTTTTGCCTCGATTTGCGTGAAAACTCCGCGTTTCAACCAAACACGAACCAAAACACCTCGAAACACCGTTCCAAACACCTTTCCGTATCCCGTATACGCCTCCCGAGCCAAAAGAGTCAACCCCTAGCCATAGGTAACACTCTCTCTCCCTAAACACTCGTTCCGTCTCGGTTTACGCGCCAGTCGCTACAACCGTTTCGGACGAACGTTGTTGAAATGTAGACGTCACCGTCTAACGGGGTCCGATACGTTTTAGTCCTTGATCCTCTTCTCTTCCCGTAAGAGAAGTAATCTCGGGTTAAAACGGCATTCCGGCCCCGTTCCGTTACTTTTAATGTCATTTACAATTCCGGATCGTTTGATCCGTTGAACGTCATTTACTTTAATGTCATTTACAATTCCGGATCGTTTGATCCGTTGATCGTCATTTACTTTTACGCAACTTTACAATTCCGAGCTGTTTGGCTCGTTGATCGCACCTTTAAAATCCGGGTCGTTTGATTCCGTCGATACTGCACTTTAAATACTGTCATTTACAAGTCCGAGCCGTTTGGCTCGTGATAGTATTTACTTATCAAAGTCCGAGTCGCAAAAACGATTCGTTGATCGAATATAATTTAATGCTTTTTCCCCGTAAAATTGCTAACAATGTAATGCCCGGTTCAAAATCGGAGTTCGACATTCGAACTCTCTTTCAAAAATGCGCGAAATGACGTTTGGCATCCAAACGATCATCTTCAAACTTAAAATCCGACTTTCGACTCTCAAAATCATTTAATGCTTTTTTCCCGTAAAATCACTAACAATGACATGCCCGATTCAAAACTGGAGTTCGACATTCGAACTCTCTTTCAAAAACGCGTGAAATGACGTTTGGCATCCAAACGATCATCTTCAAACTTAAAATCCGACTTTCGACACTCAAAATCATTTAATGCTTTTTTCCCGTAAAATCGCTAACAATGACATGCCCGGTTCAAAACCAGAGTTCGACATTCGAACTCTCTTTCAAAAACGCGCGAAATGACGTTTGGCATCCAAACGATCACCTTCAAAAAATCATAATACGACGTTTGACATTCAAACGCTCTTTTCTTAAAAGTCAACATTTGACACTTAAGTTAAACAGCTAAAATCAGTACTCGTGTCACTTTTCCTAAAAAACTTCAAAACCGACGTTTGTCATTCAAACGCTCGTCTTTTCAAAAGGCATCACATAATCAACGTTTGACATTCAAACCAAGATTAAGCTTGTCATTCAAGCCCCCATTTTCAAAATGCAAACCCACACACACACACACATTTTCGAGAAAGGTAGAAAGACTCGTCATACGAGGCGTTTCGGGTGATCTCAAAATACTCTTCCCGAAACATTACGTGACCTCTGAACCTAACAATCTCTGGTACTCAAAGCTTTTTTCTCGTTTTTGCTACCAATAAAAATGCCCCCCCCCCTTTCAAAGCTTTTTCCTAAGTTTTTGCTACCAATAAAAACGACACCGTTTTCACGAAAGTCGTTTCTCAATGTTTGGGCTCAAAATACAAAACCGCGTGGCTACTCCTCTCCTTCCTGAAAGTGAGGTCTCAGACACCAACATTTCCCGCGAAAGACAACCGCCTTTCGCCGCGCGCGAAATCCGGGTAATTTCACCGTCCCTACACAAAAAAAAATTCAACAAAGGGGTCCGTCCCTACACAAATTTTTCAACACAAAGGGTCTGTCCCTACACGACACATTTTCATAAACACAAAACATTTTTCAAAGGGTCCGTCCCTACACGACACATTTTCAAACAAAAGTCCGTCACAAAAACACGACACATTTCACACAAATTCCCCACAAAAAATCCGTTCATACACGGCAATTTTTCTAACAAAAAAACCATGTACATACAAAAATGGCATCAAGGTACAAATCACCGAAGCATGCACTTTAAGGAGATACACTTTATTTTCACAATTAAGAGCTAAACTCCACATTTTTGCACAACAATCACATACCTACAATCCATATACACCCAATTTCAACAAGTCAACGTCAATTTCACAAATTGATCATGGCAACAACAAAAGCCCCAAATTGCAAAAACTAAAACCCTAGTTCTAGCATACATCATTTCGAGCAAGAATTAAAAACAAAAAATTGATTTCTTACCTCCACTACCATTTCCCCCGCAATGTGTGCACCCTCACATCCGGATACAACTCATCCAGATTGATTGTTGAAGGTGTGTAGGGAGAGAAGCTCCTTTGGAGATCCAACCTCCTCTCCATGGCTCCTCGGACTCTTTGACGACGTCCAAGCCTCAATCCTTTTGCCATGATAGTAATCTAGCGATTTAGAAGGGTTTTATCGGGAAAATTTGGCTCAAAAATGGGTTTTCTTTTCTCTTTCTCTCCTTCCTCAACAGAAACTTGAAAAGGAAATGGAAATGGCGTGTTTGCAATCTGATTTTGCTTAAAAACACCAGATTTGCATAAGATTCCGCACGGAACACTTTGCAAGTGCAAGGGAATCTACACGAACTACTTTGTAGCCCCAGGCAATTCCCTCTTTTGCCCTTACAAATTTTGTCCTTGGCTGTCCAAAAGAAATTTCCAACAAAATTCATACATTTTGGTCCCTAAAACAAATGGAATCATATCCTTAAGGCACAAATGCCTACAAAAACAAATCCCGGCCGTCATCGTAAGTCCGAACCTCAAGGCAAGCATGCCTCCCAAAAATCAAATACAAGGCAAGCACGCCTCCCAAAAAATAAACACAAGGCAAGAATGCCTCCCAATATACCACACAAGGCAAACACGCCTCCCAAAAAACAACCTCAAGGCAAGCACGCCTCCCAATATACCATACAAGGCAAGTACGCCTCCCAAAAATCAAAAATAAGGCAAGCACGCCTACCACACAAGGCAAGCACGCCTCCCAAAAATCTCACTTAGGTACAAATGCCTTTACCTCACTTAGGTACAAGCACCTTAGGCACAAACGCCTTCCTATCAAGGCACGAACGCTTTCATCCCCATCAGAGGACACCACCACGTCCTCACATCCGACCCAAGCGGTCACCTCACACATGAACTACGATCAGGCTTGATTCCCAATCGGGATACGTAGGAATCCTACCAAAGGGTCCAGCCATTCGACCCAAGCGGTCACCTCAGGACACCACCACGTCCTCACTACTCTATCTCAGTCAGAGGACACCACTACGTCCTCATACAAGACAAACTCACCTCACACACGAACAACGATCAGGCTTGATTCCCAATCGGGATACGTGGGAATCTTATCAAAGGGTCTAGCCATACGACCCAAGCGGTCACCTCAGGACACCACCACATCCATAACCGACGACCGACACAGTCATCTTCTCTCTCCCAAAAAGCGGTCAAAATCGGGAACCTTATCTTTATCGATGACCCCCACTTCCTCCATAAGTGACGTCGCCGAGGGGCTTCTATAAGTACCCCAACCCGGACTGCTCTCCGTCCGAACATACGGGAAACACCAAGGACTCACGCCCCCGTGATCCCGAAGACCCATAACGTCCAAAAGGTCCAAAACCACCATCCAAACCAAGGGAAGACCTTTCAGGGATAAAAGGGAACTCAAGGACTTTACAGGAAATGACAAAATATGGTCAGTTGACATAATGGTCCGTACAGACCACTTTGCAAAGTAAGAATGGTCCGTACGGACACTTACTTCAACACGCCAAAATGATGAAAAAAATCCACTTAAAGTCCACAATATTCCCTCAAATCCAGGAAACCCAAAAAACTAGTAATGACACAAAGGTCCGTACGGACCATATTGCAATTTTTTGAGCCCTATAAATAGAAGGCACCCCATTCCATTTCATTCACACCTCCATTCTCTCCTCTCTCCCCCAGTCTTCAGGCACCCTTCTAAGCCTTCCCGTCCTCTTCTGGCCATTCTGAGGTGCTTCCGAGCCATCTCGAGGCACTCCCGAGCCATCTTGAGGTGCTCCCGAGCCTTCCTGAGGTGCTCCTAAGCCATCCCGAAACTCTGCCAAGCCTTCCCGAGGCGCTCCCGAGCCATCTCGAGGCATTCCGAAGCATCCTGAAGCTCTTCCAGTCCATCCCGAGGCATTCAAAAGCATCCCGAAGCCCTGCCGGTCCATCCCAAGCCATCCCGAGGCATCCCCCGAGGCATTCCAAGGCATCTCGAAGCTCTGCCGGCACACACCGGTCCATCCCGAGGCATTACGAAGCTCTGCCGGCACACACCGATCCATCCCGAGGCATCCCGAAGCTCTGCTGGCACACACCGGTCCATCCCGAGGCATCCCGAAGCCCTGGTGGTCCACACCGGTCCATCACGAGGCAATCCTGATCCATCCCTGTCTGTCCCGATCGACCCCTGCAAAAGATAGACACAAACCAACATTGGTACGATCTCCTTCCAAATCTCATTTAATTGCTTTCAATATTTAAATATTTTTTTAAATACATTGTCTACAATGTAGACATCACTTTCAAAATGCATTTTTAAAAGCACACACACACACAACATTTAAAGAAAGAAGGGTATCAAAACACTCGTGTATACGAGGCGACTCGGGTGAGCTCAAATATCTCTTCCTGTGGCGTAACCTGACATCCGAACTCAAAAATCTAATCACACAACAAAGCAAAACTAAAATAGCCTTTTCTCAATGTTTTGGGCACAATCAAAACGGCGTGGCGACTCTAAAACGAAAACGCAGCACGACCGCCGCACGACGCGAGATACCGGTCCGGCCACGGATCGGGTAATTTCACCTTTGCTTCAATTCATTTGGAGAAGTAGTCAACTGTCACGATCACATACTTGCAATTACCTCGGGCGGGGGGAAGGGTCCGTTGATGTCGATTCCCCACATGTCAAATGGCCACGTAGGTATTATAAGAGTCTGCTTAATTGCTGGGACACTAGGAATGTCAGAGTATCTCTGCACTTGTCACACTTTCTTACATAAACTTGCGCGTCCTCTCTCAAGTTTGGCTAATAGTAACCTATCCTGATGATTTTATCGGCTAAGGTTCTGGCCCTTGGATGACCACCGCAAATGCCTTCGTGGACTTCAGCTAAGAGATTTTTTGTTTCCTTAGGATAGATACACCTCAACAGGGGCTTTATGAATGATCTTCTCTTCTGTATATAATTCCGTTCATCACTGTGAACCTTACTGATTTCTTCTTAACGAGTCTGGCATGTGCTTCATCTTTCGGGAGTTGGTTCCTGACAATGAAGTCCCTGTAGTCATCTATCCAACATCTCTCCTCATCATCTAGGAGCATTACGTGTAGTCTCTCGTAGGTAGGTTTTTCAGCAAAGGCTACGAGTGGGTTAGAATTAGGATCTGCCACATCAATAGTTGCCAATTTAGATAGAACATCTGCCACTTGATTTTCTTCCCTTCCGATCTGACTTATTTCAAAAAACTCCAGTTTTTTCGTCATGTCTAGTAGGGGTGTAAATGGTTCGGTTTGGTTAATTTGGACAAATTTAGAGACCAAACCGCTAGTAATCGGTTTGGAGAAATCCCAAACCAAACCGAACCATGGAAATTTTCAAACCGAACCAAACCAAACCACCTCGGTTTGGTTCGGTTCGGTCTCAAACCGCGGTTTCATTAAACGGTTCAAACCGCGGTCCGAACTGCGGTCTAGACCGCGGTCCAAACCACAAACCTTTCCACATCTCTTTTTCCTTGGAGCATACTATAGACCTTGTAAACATATTCCAGTCCCAAACAATATTATTAGTAGTAGTAACAGGGTAGCCCAAAAAAGTTCAGAAAACACAAACAAACCAACTGTTTAATAGATGCTTCAAACAACATAATATGAAAATGAAACGGATGTTTAGGAATGTAGTGCAACAATCACAAAAGCAACAGAACTCAAGCAAGTCTTTAATGGAATAGCTATTAAAGTCCATATTATATTTGTCTAGAGTCTACATTGGTCAAAATAAAAATTGGTATAATTGTGCAGAAAAATGTTTACTCTATTTTGAATTAGGTTGGTGAATTTGATCTAAGACTTCGTAAATGCAAATTGTAGATACTGGAAAGGTTGACTTGACAAATTACTGAATGAAATAGAAAGAGGTCGGAGAGAGCTTAATTTTGTATAGAAAATTCATAAATTACCTTTCATTAGCCGGAAATTGGTGAGGCGTAGGAAGAGTGAGCCGGAGGAAGAGTGAGGCGGAGGAAGAGTGAGTCATGAAGTAAGAACGAAGGAGAAGGAAGAGGAAGAGTGAGCCGGAGGAAGAGTGGTAGTCTTCGTCGTCGTCGTTGTCAAAGAGAGAGAGAGAGAGAGAAGGCGCCGCTAGAAACTGGAAAGAAAGAAAGGAAATGGGAAAGGGATAGGTATTTATATTTTGGAATAGGTGATTAGGTTAGGGTTTGAAAAATCAACGGTGGAAAATAAATAAAAAATAATCAACGGTTAATATAACGGTTTGGCGGTTCAGCTCGGTGGTTCAGTTTGGCGATTCAGCTCGGTGGTTCGGTTTGGCGGTTCAGCTCGGTGGTTCGGTTTGGTGGTTCGGTTTGGCAGTTTAGCTCGAAATGGTTCGGTTCGATTTGGTTTGGAGGAGTGAGACCGCAAACCAAACCGAACCGCATGGTTTATAAATTTTTGGAACCGAGCTGAACCGTTAATCGTTAAATACCAAACCAAACCACGTAGTTTGGTTCGGTTCGGTCTCAAACCGCGGTTTGAACCGAACCGCTAACACCCCTAATGTCTAGGACCAGATTTTTATATTTTGTAAGTACAGGATGTTGCGTGCTATATTCCCCTTTTATCTGCTTGACTACTAGTTGGGAGTCACAGAAAGCAGCGACTTTGGTTGCTCCATAGAAGGAAGCCAATTCAATGCCAAATATCAGGGCCTCGTCACTACAAGAAAAAGGGCTTTTTGTGACAACATTTGTTAAAAGGGCTAAAATTCGGTCTCAAATACCTGTTTTTGGGAAGACTGGAATATCCGTGCCAAATACTCTAGTATTTGGCACTCTTCTACCCTTGCCCTCTCAAATGCTTAGTAATTGACACTCTTTTTCAATGTCCTCTTAAATATAAGTTTTTTTAGGACACTTTAACTTCTACCCGTATCGATTATTGTGCCTCCTTTGTTTTGCTTGGATTGCAACAATAATTAGGACACTTTAACTTCTAACCTAGACACAATTTTGATCAGATTCATTTGTCTTGAGCATTCATCTCAAATAATAAATGCAATAATAATTAGTAATTAATTATTGAGAACATTTAATACAAGCTAATTAAAGTCATTTAATGACCTTTAATTGGAATATTTTGGAGAATAGCTGATTATTGAAGAGTCTAAAAACTATTTTCTGGTATCCTGGTTTGAACTTGAAACCATAGTTTTAAAACACATTTTCCAGCATATATATTTGAGAAGGCATAGCAAACCTGCGTATAAATAACATCAACATTTAGTCTCTCGAGTAACTATCCCATTTTTTACGTCATAAAGTACAAACAATGCCTCCTTTATTTTGCTTGGTTTGCAACATTAACTTAGTACAATATGGAATGCATTTTTCACTATGGTGATTTATATCCCATTAATATATATTCCATCTGTCCCAAACAAAAAATTGAATGACAATATAAATTTAAATTTGATCTAAGCTTTATTTTAAAGATTTTTTTCGTAATTTATTTTGGGACAGAGGTAGTTACAGTTTATTTAATTTCATATTATTTGTATAAAATAGAATAAATTGTTTCCAATAGGGAGCGAGAGTCCATGCAATAATGAGAGTTCATGCGTGCTTGAAATTTTTTTGAGATTGAATGAATAATATTTATATGCAGCAATGATCTTTATTGTTGATAACAATATATTAAATTTTAAAACATTTGCAAAATATAAGATCGTATTTATTGAAAAAACAAAGGTGATTGAAGTTAATTATACAAAAAATTCAAATGTAGATATTCATTTTTAGAAGAAATTTATGAGATCTTGAAGGTAAAATATAGTTTGATAAAAACCACAGACGATGAATTTCAACAATATGTGAAAAAAGTATTTAATTAATTGTACTTTAGATATATTTTAGATCTTGATAATCTATCTTATTTTAAAATATGGGTTCATGTAAATATATGCATTTCACATTGCACTATATTATAAACATAGAATTATTTTGAAAACATATGTTTAATTTAGTGTAAAATACTATTATACATGAAGTTATTTAAGAAAAATTTGCAGTATATACATATGTAAGAAAAAAATACCAGATTTAAGAAGGATTCAAGTTCTATCCGGTAAAATGATTTGTAATCATCTGCTAATATAGATGTATTTAACAAAATTTGAGATTGCAAACAATAAATGTAGATATTTATGAATGAAGAAACAAATGATGATGAAATTCTTTGAAACAAGTGTTGTTTAACCATTTCTTAATGATATATTTAAATGAAAATATATATGTTGATGATTTGAGAAGATATATACATATAAGCATGAGTATAGTTGATGGATTAGTCGTAAAATCTTGATCTTAGGTTTCAAAAGCGAGATAGAAAGATTGAGGATTAAATGAAAATTTAGATTTCGAGTTTTTGAGAAGATTCATATTTATATGATGGGTTTAGGGTTGGGTCAAGTTGTTTTCGGGTGGGTTTTATTAATTAGCAGCCCAGTCTGTTAAGAAATTAAATGGGTTCATTATAGTAGTCTATCGTAAAAAGAATTACTCGTATTTTATTGGGTTATTCTCTTGTGGGTAGAAACTTATTTAAGAGGCAAATAAAATTTTATTTTTAGATCTGAAAATAAATAAGATATTTATATTAATGGTTTATTCTCGTGACTTTAGAAGTTGGTAGGAAATGGAAAGAAAAAAAAAGATGAAATTATTTTAGTGATGTGGTAACACCTATATTTCAAAATGAATGATCTTATAATTTCAAAATAAATAATCATGTATAAGTGTCTTCAAAATTATATTTTTAAAAATTATTATTAATTCTTATAAGATTTTTTAAAATTTAATAATTATATAGTATACTCCCTCTGGTTTGAAATATTTGTCACTTTTAAATTTTTCACAAGTTTTAAGAAACATAGTTATTATACTAACTTCACGATTAAAATACCAATATTCTCATTATTTATTATTTCTCCTTCATTACTTTCAACAATAAATCAATTAATAAAATGGAAAAAGTTTCAATGCCGTTATATATTTTTGTTGAATATATTTTATTTAAAAAAGAATTTTCTAAATTAACATTTATGCTAATAGTAACTATTTTAATTTAGTTTCAGCATAGATATTTGAGAAGGCATAACAAACCTGCCTATAAATAACATCAACATTTAGTTTCTCGAGTAACTATCCCATTTTTATGTCATAAAATACAAACAATGCCTCCTTTGTTTTGCTTGGATTGCAAAATCAACTGAGTACAATATGGAATATATTTTTCGCTATAGTGATGTATATCCCATTAATATATATTCCCTCTGTCCAAAACAAAAAATTGAATGACAACATAAATTCAAATTTGATCTAAGCTTTTTTTTTTTTTTAAATAGAATAAATTGTTTTCAATAGGGAGTAAGAGTCCATGCAATAATGAGAGTCCATGCGTGCTTGAAAATTTGTTTAGATGTTGAATGAAGAATGTTTATATGCAGCAATGAGTTTTATTGTTGATGACAATATATTGAATTTTAAAACCTCTGCAAATTATAAGATCGTATTTATTGGAAAAACAAAGGTGTTTGAAGTTAATTATACAAAAAATCCAAATGTAGATATACATTTTAGAAGAAATTTATGAGATCTTGAACGTAAAATATAGTTTGATAAAAATCACAGGCAATGAATTTCAACAATATGTGAAAGTATTTAATTAATTGTACTTCAAAGTTAGAGGGAAGGCTTTCTCTCCCTAGGATTTATCTCCTAGGCGCTTCTGTGCGTGCATGTGTGTGTGTGTGTGTGTGTGTGAGTAGTGAAAAAAAAAAGAATTATTTTGAAAACATAAGTTTAATTTAGTGTAAAATACTATTATAAATGAATTTATTTAAGGAAAATTTGCAGTATATACATATGTAAGAAAAAAATATCAGATTTTAGAAGAATTCAAGTTCTATCCAGTCAAATGACTTGTAATCATTTGCTAATATTGATGTATTTAACAAAATTTGAGACTGCGAACAATAAATGTAGATATTTATGAATGAAGAAACAAAAGATGATGAAATTCTTTGAAACAAGCGTTGTTTAACCATTTCTTAATGATATTTCTAAATGAAGAGTACATATGTTGATGATTTGAGAAGATATATACATATAAGCATGAGTATAGTTGATGGATTAGTCGTAAAATCTTGGTATTGGGTTTCAAAAGCGACAGAGAAATATTGAGGATTAAATGGAAATTTAGATTTCGGGTTTGGGAGAAGGTTCACATTTTTATGATGGGTTTAGGGTAGGGTCATGTTATTTTCGGTGGGTTTGATTAGTTAGCAGCCCAGTCCGTTAAGAAATTAACTGGTTCATTATATTAGTCCAACGTAAAAAGAATTACTCCTATTTTATTGGATTATTCTCTTGTGCGTAAAAACTTATTTAATAGGCAAATAAAATTTTATTTTTAGATCTAAAAATAAATAGAATATTTATATTAATGTTTTATTTTCTCGACTTAAGAAGTTGATAGGAAATGGAAGGAAAAAATAAAAAAAAATGAAATTATTTTAGTGATGTGGTATCACCTGTATTACAAAATGAATGATCTCATAATTTCAAAATAAATGATTTTGCATAAGTGTCTTCAAAATTTTATTTTTTAAAGTTATTATTAATTCTTATAAGATTTTTTAAAATTTAATAATTATATAGTATACTCCCTCTGATTTGAAATATTTGTCACTTTTAAATTTTTCACAAGTTTTAAGAAACATAGTTATTATACGAACTTCATGATTAAAATACCAATATTTTCATTATTTATTATTTCTTCTTCATTACTTTCAACAATAAATCAATTAATAAAATGGAAAAAGTTTCAATGCCATTATATTTTTGTTGAATATATTTTATTTAAAAATTAATTTTATAAATTAATATTTATACTAATAGTAACTCTTTTAAATTAGTTTATGTTTCAATTATACGTTTTTTGACCATGCGTTTAACGGGTATTAAACTAGTTATCT
Source organism: Adenophora triphylla var. japonica (assembly GCA_022495995.1). NCBI lineage: Eukaryota > Viridiplantae > Streptophyta > Magnoliopsida > Asterales > Campanulaceae > Adenophora > Adenophora triphylla. Next base: position 123,937 of record JAFEMH010003664.1, read on the forward strand.
TAAAATTTTCTCAGTAAAATTTTCCCGCTAATGATTCCCTCCAAGATTTTAGAGATATGTCGAAAGTTTCACCAAAACTCTCTCTCTTTCTGTGTGGCTAGGTCGTCCAATTTTTGGGTGCTATCTAGTTAGACGGCTTTGGGGATTGATTCCCGTGCCAATTTTTCCTCTGCGACTGAACGGAGGGAGTAGTCTTCGATTGAAATTTCTGTCTGCTAGGTCGTCTGCGATTGATTCCCGTGCTATCTAGGTTCGACGGCTTTTGGGGATTCCGAAGGTAAGCATCTCTCTCGCTTTCTGTCTCTCTCACGCCCACTCCATGCATCTCTCTAATTCTATGTATTCGATCGTTATTTCCTTTGCTCTCTGTCAGTCTGCTATGGCTATCCAACTCTACCTCGCAATTGATCGATTTAAACCCTAATAGGTGAGTACTTGTTATTTTCGAAAGGTTCATTCATGCCTTTATGTCAAGGCAATTCAGCAATTAGGGGTTAGGGTTTAAATTTCTTGATTCAAATTTCGTAGTTCTTGTTTCTTGTTTTGATTGTTATGGTGCTTGGAAGGTGAATTTTTTGATTTTATAGTCTGTTTTGGGTTGTTGGATTGTTTATTTGTTCACATTGACCGGGGGTAATGACTCATTACAAGCTATTAGTGTTCGTTTGGATGGGAATAATTATACTTATTGGAGTTATGTAATGCGAATTTTTTTGAAAGGGAAACAAATTCGCATAGCCTAGATTTATTCTTAATGACCATAAAATCAATCTCCTCTACAGGCTGGTACGCTGATGTTTGTTGGTGTATTAGCTAATAGAACCGCACTCTCTACTAATCTTGTTAAAAACTTTATCGTTCATTCGCTGACATAGCCCGGGAGGATGCAAAAGAATCAACTGATTTGCAACTGTTTCGTCTCTCAATCATTGCCTTGATCAACATTGTTCAGGTAAACTTATACGCTGCGAGTTAAAATTGGAAATAACAGTAAAAAGAACTGCTGCAAGTAGCAATGATTTTGAATGCACGAACTCGTTAATGCTTTCCATGTCATCTGAAATCAAAAGCTTCTTCATGAGCACAGATCTTTTCACCGACAAAGAATAGACCCACTTTATTTTCCTAGAAAATTAGGCAATAATGGGTAGGACATGAATTAGTTAATGAACTTACTATGTTCTGTGGTGATTCTTCCACGTTATCGTCCTCTCTTTTCTTTTTCTTCATCTTTTTATTTTATTTTAAAAGAGTCTATGTTTCAGTAGCTAATAACTTCATTTAGGTTAAATATCTTGCCAATTGACATATACTAGTAAGGTTGTAACATAGTGCCTATCTGTTCTCTTTTGCCCTCCTAATATCAAGCAGGATCTTGTTAGTTCTATTCCATTGAATTATAGCTTGTTAGTTGATTTTACTGATATATGGGGTAGGAGGCTCTTGCAATCTCTCCGTGCCCTCACACACTTTAAAGAAGGGCCATGTTTTGCCATGAATTAGTACACCTTCACGATCAATCACTTGCACAGCTGCTTAATAAGAATTGATAGTATTACTAAACAATTTTAATATATTCACAGACTCACTGTAATCATATTAGCTTCTTTTTTGGTTGTCAAGTTTTCTGCTATGTTATTTACTAAATATGTGAGCTTAGTTTGTTCTTGTGATGATATCCAGAGGATAATTTACTGACTTTGTTGTTACTGCTAATTTTACTAGTTACGATATGTTGAAGTGTTATCCAAAAAGGCTGTTGATATCTTAAAGGAGATCAGGTACTCTTCGATGGCACTTGTTTAATGTACATGTCACAGAAATTGTATATTATTTGGATTTACACTTACAACTTCTTTTTGATTTTTGTGCATTTTTATGCTTAATTTGTAAGACGTTTGTCTAAGTTTGACCGGAAGCCAATTCCTAGCCGGGTCAACTCGACATGGTAAGAACTTCAACCAGTAAAGATATTGGATTTCTTTCAGGATTTTCTTATAATATTATTAATTATGATACTTAAATCATCTTGACCAATTCTTGACAAATACTGAAGAATCTCAACCTTTAAAACTCCCTCCAACTCGCTTAGAGGGCTAGCTTAGATTTAGGAAACAATTGAAAACAACATGCAAGATATTACTGTGTCTATGATGAAGAACTATCCTTTGCTTTTACGCAAATGTATGGTTGACAAGCAAAATTACCGTTACTAGTGGAAATGATCACTAGTGGAAATGATCATGTACATGGACCTGGAGCTTTATTCTCCAAAGAGACAGGAGTAGGTGCCTTAATTTAATATATTTTTTGGTGAATGATCAAGATTTGGCCAAGCTCTTATAGTCTTTCTGACTTGTAGGTTATGAAAAGTCAGTAGAGGAGAACAGAGTACAAAATTAAGCATGCTAATGACTACCTCCGTCCCAAAACGAATGTCCAAAAACTTTTCAAATTCCCTCTTGATCAAGAGAAAATTTGAATTTTTTGGACATTCATTGGGGACAGAGGTAGTAATGCTATTACCTTTTCCTGCTTTGCCTGCCAGAAGGAGCCACTGACATTGAACTGTGAGCAGAATCACTGCAATACTTATTATTTCCACCCTCTTGTTAAGGAGTACCAATCCCTTAACATTGCCCTGTAGTTGTATTTATTTTTTTAGGCTAGTCATTTTTGTTTATTTGTCTCGCTATTTGAGAAGGGTTTGCAAATTTAGTGGGCTTACTTTCCAGGTGTCTAATTTTATCTAATCATTTTGTTTCAGATTGAAATCAGAGAGCAGCGGGAGCAACGGCTGAGGTTTGCAGTTACCAGCCCCTCAAGTTCTTTTTCGTACAAAGAGGTATCTTCTTCTTTCTCCTTCAAATTTCCATTTTGAAGCATAGCCAAATTGCTGTATTCAGCAATAGCTTTTATTCCCATAACATCATTGTTGAATGGTGTCCCCGGAAGCGGATACTTGACCCATGCCATAAATCTCTATTTAAGCTGTGAGTAACATAGACAATATTCATTGTAACCCTGTAGGGTGGTGGGTGTTCAGTGACGTTCATGATAGAGTTTGATGTTGAATTGTTTTTACAAAAAACTTGGGGTATTTTTTGAATGAATTATTGAGGGTTTAGTTCGAATTTCTCAACCTATGTCCATATGATACTGAATATTGGTTCCTTTTCACTTCGTTCTAGAAGTAAGCTTAGCAGATATAAAAAGTAGGGAACAACAACAGTAAAAGTTCAATCTAAAAGACCGTTGATCCAAACTCACAGAGTACTTTAGATAACCTAATCTTTTTGTATGGAAAAGATCACAAATTGTTTTTTCAGTGAAAGAAATTCGCTTGGCTACCTGCAGATAAACCACACCAACTGAAGAGCTCCATCAGTTTTTGGAATTTCAACTGCCAAGACAAGACAGTGGGCACCAGTGTTCAACAATCTTCCAAGATCTTCCTTTTGGACCACAGCATAGGCAGCAAAGCACAGCATCTTTACATGACTTTGTATGAGTATTTTTAAGATAGTTAAATGCAAGTGTTTTTGAAGGGGATATATGTAAATATATGTTTATGGTTTGAGTTACTTGATATGACTTATATGACTTTATATAAGTATTTTTAAGATAGTTAAATGCAAGTGTTTTTATTTTAATAATTGTGTATATGGTGATCCCTAGATTGATTACGACATAGTATTTCCAGTTGTATTCTTGTATGTGTTTGTGTCAATGGTATTTCGGAGGGATAAAACTGTCCCCAATAGTTTTTGGAAGGGCAATCATAGCCGTGCCAAATGTATTTCGAGAGGCAATCAAACCGTGCCAAATGTATTTGGGACGGCAAACAAAAGCGTGACAAATGTATTTGGAAGGGCAGGAAAAACAGTGCCTAATGTATTTGGAAGGGCAAATAAAACTGTCCCAAATACGTATTTGGGATGGGCCACTAAAAACCGTCTCAAATACTCGTAAATAGGACAGACCTGCTCAATCGTCACCATTTCCGTGCTAAATACTTTTTTGGACGGTTTTGGGCTGTCACAAATGTATTTGGCACTCTTGTATTTGGGAGGGAGTCAAAACCGTCTCAAGGCCGTCCCAAATACTTTTTGGGACGGTTTTCACGGTATTTGGGACGGTTTTTGGCCTTCACAAATACCCCTTTTTCTTGTACTGCGTACTCTGGTTGATTGTTAGAAGCAGGAAACTTAAATCTGATTATGTCTTGGATGGTGTGCTCCCCATCAGGACTTGCTATCACAATCGCTTTGCTTCTCTCCTTAGTAGCTGAGCCATCTGTGTATAAGACTCAACAGTTGGATGGGAGCTCGAAGGTCGATTCTTCTCCCTCAGATCTTTTGCGTTTACGGGAGGTGGGGTCGTGCTCGCCTATGAAGGCGGTTTCAACCATGAAATCGACCAGAGGCTGTACTCGGAGTGTCTTCCTAGGTTGGTATGTAATGTCAAACTCAGTGAGTTCAATGGACCAATTAAGGAGACGTCCTGAGCAATCCAACTAATGCAAGATTTTCCTTAAGGGCGCATTAGTATATACAGTGATGGGGTGTGCAGAAAAGTATGTTCGTAGCTTTCGTGTCGCTATGACTAAGGCATATGATATCTTTTATGCATTGAAGTATCTTCTCTCCACGTCGGATAGTGCCTTGGAGACATAGTAGATAGGTCTCTGTGTGGTTCCTTCATTTCGAACTAGTACCGCAGCTATTGCGTTGTCCGTGGCTGCTAGGAAGACATATTGCATTTCTCCAGTAATCGGGCTGCTCAACAAAGGAGGGGATCCCAAGTATTCCTTCAACTGTTTGAATGATTCCGAGCATTCAGGTGTCCAAGAGAAGTTCTTGGCCCCCTTCAAGACTTTGAAGAATGACAGCGATCTTTCAGCGGATTTAGCGATGAATCTTCCAAGTGCAACTATCCTTCCATTCAGTCTCTGAACCTCCTTGATGTTGGTAGGTTCCTTCATTTCTATTAAGGCTTTGATTTTTTTCTGGATTTGCCTCGATGCCTCTCTGTGATACCATAAAACCGAGGAATTTTCCAGCAGTCACCCCGAACACGCATTTACTTGAGTTTAATTTCATGTTGTTGGCTCGTAGGTTGTTGAAAGTTTCCTCCAAGTCTGGTGAGTGACTTCCATCCTTAGTTTTTATGACCATGTCATCTATGTAGGCCTCCATGTTGCGGCCTATCTGCTTCCCAAAGACTTTGTTGACCATGCGCTGGTAGGTTGCGCTTGCATTCTTGAGCTCGAAAGGCATCATAGTGTAACAATAAATTCCTCCAACTGCCTGGAAAGCTGTTTTTTTGATGTCTTCCTCAGCCATTTTTATTTGGTGATAATCAGAATAGGCATCTAGGAAGCTGAGCGTTTTATGTCCAGCGATGGAGTCTACCAGCTTGTCAATTTTTAGGAGAGGGTAAATGTCTTTTGGGTAGGCTTTGTTGAGATCTGTGAAGTCTACGCACATTCGCCACTTCCCGTTATGTTTCTTGACCATCACCACGTTGGCCAACCAAACAGGGTATGTTGCTTCCCTGATAATCCCAACACTTATTAATTTTTGCACCTCTTCTTTGATAGCGTCTTCCTTATCATTTGCAAAAATTCTCCTTGTCTGCTTGATAGGTCTAGCAGACGGATCAACATCCAACCTGTGGAGAGCTATATCTTCCTTAATTCCCCTCATATCCTCCATTTTCCAGGAGAAGACATTAAGATTATTTCTTAGGAGTGTGATGATTTTCTCCCTTTCTTCTGGGGAGAGCTGACCCCCTATTTTTATTTTTTGATCCAGATAGTCGGGGTTGAGTATAATTTCTTCTAGTTCATCTACGGGTTCCATTTCTGGACTGTCTCGGAACTGTAGAGTCTCAATGATTATTTCTCTAAGTCTTCTGCCATCCTCACCATCAAGATCTAGCTCTTCCATGTCCACTGGTTCGTCTACGTCTGGGATCTCTCCTTGTCTCAAGTCAGGGTTGGCCCCCGAGTTCTGGCCGCTGACGAGATGAAGGGCTACATCCGGGACGGACAGAACTGTGTCATTGTTTTCATCTACTTCTAGGATCATGCGATCCTCATCTTCTGCTTCAAAAATCATATTGAGTCTGGAACTAGTGCTGGTAGTCTTCACAGACTTAGAGTTTTTTATGTTTTCTTCCAGAGTGCCCACCTCCATTTTCCTGGATGTTTTTCTACTCCTTATGACATGCTCCAAGAAGTCTTTGGGGATCGCCCTCATGCATCCAACTCCAGCACGAGTAGGGAATTTAACTAGTTGGTGAGGGAGGGAGGCGACCAACCCAAGTTTTCCTTGACTTGGAATGCCTAGGATGGCGTGGTAGTCGGTTGCCAAGTCCATGACCACGAACGTAACTGTGGCCTCTACTTGGAAGGGATGATCTCCCAATTCCTGTAATAAATCGACAGTCCCTATGGCGCTGACTTTGTGGCTTGTAAAACCTTCTAGTCTTCCAGAGTATGGTTCCAACATGCTATCTTTCAGACCCATTTTTTGGAAGGTGGAATATTACAGAATATCTCGGGAGGCCCCCGAGTCAATGAGGAGTCTTTCGGACTCACATTTGTCAATCCTTCCCTTGATCACCAAGGGTTGCTCGCGAGCCGCGCGACTTCCGGCTAGTTCATTAGGAGAGACGCTTATGACTTCCTATTCCTTGTGAATCCAGGCGGGGATATGATAGACTTTGTTTAGCTCATGGATCTGGTCCTTCAATTTTTTATTGGAGACAATCTCATCTCTAATTACATGAAGCTTAGCCCTAGGAGGCCTGCCCTCCCTTTCATCTTCCTTATCATCATCGTCGTCATCCTTTCTCTTCCACTTGTTATCCTTTCTCATAACGTAGCGGTCAAACTTTCCCTCGTCCACCCATCTCCGGATCATTCTTTTGAGGGAGATACAGTTTGATGTGTCATGTCCACGGTTCTTGTGAAAGGCACATTATTTGGAGTTGTCATAGGTGTACTTTGATTTATCACTGAGTTGGCGGGGATCTGGTAAGTTCACCAACTGCATGATCTCCGTGATTTGTTTTGTGATGGGGGTAAAAACCTCGGCTCTTTCAGTTCCCCGAGTTCTATTTTACCCTTTATAGCCGTTTCCATTGGAGGCCTGGTGGGTTCCAGTTGCCTCTGCCTCCGGCTTATCAGATCTCTTCTTACTTTTTTCCTCCGCCATAGTTATGGCATACGCCACATTGTACAAATCGGATTTGGACTTAGGCTCTCTGGCAGAAAGCTCATAGATTAATTGTCCGGATCTCAATCCGGAGTTGAAGCAAACGATCACCTCCCTGTCTGTCAGGCTCTCTTCAACTTGGTCTGCCATAGCTCTGAATCTGTTATAATAACTCAGAGTGGTTTCATTCTTCCCTTGCTCTATGTTAGCAAGATCAGTCAACCCCTTCTTCCTCATCCCTGTTGCGGCGAAGTGGTCCAGGAACCTCCTCCTCATGATTTTTCAGTTGTCAATGCTTCCCTTCTTTTGCTCACGGAACCAGGACAAAGTTGTTTTGGAAAAGGTACTAGCAAAAGCTTTGCAGAGAATGTCATTTGCCTTAGTAAGGAGGGCCATGGTGGATTCAAAACTTTGCACATGGTCCCGTGCATCGGTGGTTCCTGCGTATTTGTCAAAACTCGAGATTTTGAGAGCAGGATTGGGAGGAAGATCTTTAATACGCTGGGAGAAAGGACGAGTGGCACTGGTATCATCTTCGTCCACTTCCTTTTTCCCCATTTCCATCTCATTTAATCTCTTTTTCAAGAGTAACAATTCTCTGGCATCGACCCTCGAGCTAAAATGAGAGCTTCGATGGAATCTTTCTCTTCTTCTGTGCCCTCCGGCATGAGAGTAAGTATTTGTATTTAGAGAGAGAAATCAATTGACAAGAGTTTACAAGAGATGTGCTACCAAAATAATGTAAATTATGGCTTGTATATACTCCCTCTGTCCCGCTACAAAGTTCACAGTTACTGTTTGCACGCAAATTAAGAAAAAAGTTAGTAGAGTAAGTGTTGTGAGTATGAAAAGTGAGATTGAAGAGAGAAAGTGGGGTAGGAAATAGTGATTTGATTGGTGTTGTGAGTATAAAAGTAAAGTAGGAGAGAGAATTAGTGGGTGGAATAGTAAAGATTCTTTGCCATTTTAGGAAGTGTGAAGTTTGTAATGGGACGCCCAATGAGAAAAGTGTGCAGGTTGTAGCGGGACGGAGGGAGTATAGGCATAACATTGTATAATCCTTGTTGGGTAGGAATGCATGGAGATAAGATTTTATTCCAATTGTTGGATGAGAATTCGTGTGAGATAAGGTTATATTTCTAAGAGGATTATAATTGTTCACAGTTCTTATTTGAATAGGATTGGATAAATAATATTCTGCTCGTGTGCCTCTGAGGAATCTTCCTCGGCTTGTATTGCTTTGTCGGCTTAGATTATGTCAAAGAGGAGATGTGGAGAATGGAGAAACCCATTTCAACTTTGTTGATAGCCGAGGAGGGGCTCCTCGTCTTTGGAGGAAGGCCTTGGGAGATGCCTTGCTCGGCATTGAAGATTATGCCTCATCGACATTCAGTTTTGTTTGGGCCTTGGTCATTATACGCTCTGGTATGCCTAGGTCGACATAGTGGGAATGACGAGGAGGCCGGACGAGAAAAGGTAGGGAAGACCCACTTCCTTTGTCGTAATTGAGACTTATATGGATTACATTTTGGGCCCAATCCATTGGGTATTGCCCGATCACGGATTCACGTTTGTACCTTGATTTATACCGTTCAATATAGAGTTTTTTTTTTTATTGACTAGTTATAACAACCGCATTTTATGCGTCGAATGAAATACCAAGACTTCATCTTTTCGGTATCTTCATTTTATATGACTATAATTATCGCAAGGAGACTCTTACTCATTTGCGGTATCTTCATTTTATATTACTTTTCTTCATAACCATTAGTTGTGTCTTAAACTCTAAAAAATAAACAAAATATATTGTGTGATTAATTTTTTCCCCATACTTGGCTTGATTTATCTACAATGTCTATAGTTCCAATCTTTTTTATTATTATTTTATATCAAGTGAAAATAAAATCTATAATAAGAGGGAAAAAATACAATTAGACCAAATGAAAAAGTGATACTCCCTCTCTCCTAAAATAATTGATAAAAAAAATTACATTTACTTTTAATAAAGAGCATATTTTAAAAAAATTGGTCGTTCACTTTGAACTGAATGGGGGGAGTACATAATAAACAATTAAAATGCTTAATTTTCATTCATATAGATTTATAGGATTCTAGAAGAAATAAAGGTATATTAACATTTTCAGAAAGTAGTTTAAGACTTGTATGATTAGGTAGGTTTTGATTTTATATTTATTTGTTTTTTTTATTAAATATTATAAAATTGTTTACTCAACATCGAATTACAACACAGAGAAAACAATATTTCAAAGAAAGGCTAATCATTACTTCTTATGTTTCAAAATGAATGAGATTTTTTTTTTATTTTAATTTTAAGCAAAAAAATTTTTTTTTCTTTTAAAAATTGATCATTTATTTTGAAACATAATTTACTATGAGATTCATTTAAACATATATATATATATATATATATATATATATATATATATATATATATATATATATATATATATATATATATATATATATATATATATGAATTTTTTCTCATTTAATTCTTTTTAAAATTTTTATTTTCAAATATGATTTACTCTTCAAAGTTTTGCCTGGAATGTCCTACTTTCTGTAAATCGCTAGACCGTGAAGCGATTTTGACATTTTTAATTTTAAACTCGCCAAACCATTTAGCGAGTTTATTTATTTTTTATTTCCATTAATTATTTTCTGTAATATTAAAAAACAAATACCAAATATTAAAAAAAAATTCATGAAAATTAAACTCGCCATTTCATTTGGCTAGTTTACACGTAATTTAAAATCGTCAATTCAATTAGCGAGTTTAAAGGAAAGGTGAAAATGGTTCGGTTTGGTTAATTTGGACAAATTTAGAGACCAAACCGCTAGTAATCGATTTGGAGAAATCCCAAACCAAACCAACCCACCTCGGTTTGGTTCGGTTCGATCTCAAACCGAGGTTTCATTGAACGGTTCAAACCGCGGTCCGAACTGCGGTCTAGACCGCGGTCCAAACCACAAACCTTTCCACATCTCTTTTTCCTTGGAGCATACTATAGACCTTGTAAACATATTCCAGTCCCAAACAATATTATTAGTAGTAGTAACAGGGTAGCCTAAAAAACTTCAGAAAACACAAACAAACCACATGTTTAATAGATGCTTCAAACAACATAATATGAAAATGAAACGGATGTTTAAGAATGCAGTGCAACAATCACAAAAGCAACAGAACTCAAGCAAGTCTTTACTGGAATAGCTATTAAAGTCCATATTATATTTGTCTAGAGCCTACATTGGTCAAAATAAAAATTGGTATAATTGTGCAGAAAAATGTTTACTCTATTTTGAATTAGGTTGGTGAATTTGATCTAAGACGTCGTAAATGCAAATTGTAGATACTGGAAAGGTTGACTTGACAAATTACTAAATGAAATAGAAAGAGGTCGGAGAGAGCTTAATTTTGTATAGAAAATTCGTAAATTACCTTTCAATAGCCGGAAATTGGTGAGGCGGAGGAAGAGTGAGCCGGAGGAAGAGTGAGTCATGAAGTAAGAACGAAGGAGAAGGAAGAGGAAGAGTGAGCCGGAGGAAGAGTGGTAGTCTTCGTCGTCGTCGTTGTCAAAGAGAGAGAGAGAGAGAGAATGCCCCGCTAGAAACTGGAAAGAAAGAAAGGAAATGGGAAAGGGATATGTATTTATATTTTGGAATAGGTGATTAGGTTAGAGTTTGAAATATCAACGGTGGAAAATAAATAAAAAATAATCAACGGTTAATATAACGGTTTGGCGGTTCAGCTCGGTGGTTCAGTTTGGCGATTCAGCTCGGTGGTTCGGTTTGGCGGTTCAGCTCGGTGGTTCGGTTTGGTGGTTCGTTTGGCGCTTTAGCTCGAAATGGTTCGGTTCGGTCTGGTTTGGAGGAGTGAGACCGCAAACCAAACTAAACCGCATGGTTTATAAATTTTTGAAACCGAGCTGAACCGTTAATCGTTAAATACCAAACCAAACCACGTAGTTTAGTTCGGTTCGGTCTCAAACCGCGGTTTGAACCGAACTGCTTACACCCCTAATGTCTAGGACCAGGTCTTTATATTTTGTAAGTACATGATGTTGCGTGCTATATTCCCCTTTTATCTGCTTGACTACTAGTTGGGAGTCACAGAAAGCAGCGACTTTGGTTGCTCCATAGAAGGAAGTCAATTCAATGCCAAATATCAGGGCCTCGTCACTATAATAAAAAGGTCTATTTGTGACAACATTTTTTGGAAGAGCTAAAATTCGGTCTCAAATACCTGTTTTTGGGAAGACTAGAATATCCGTGCCAAATATTCTAGTATTTGACACTCTTCTACCCTTGCCCTCTCAAATGCTTAGTAATTGACACACTTTTTCAATGCCCTCCCAAATATAAGTTTTTTAAAGACACTTTAAGTTCTACCCATACCAATTATTATGATATTATCTTAAAATTTTCTCAGTACAATTTTTCCCGCTAATGATTCCCTCCAAGATTTTAGATTTTAGAGATATGTTGAAAGTTTCACCGAAAGTCTCTCTCTTTATGTTTAGGTATTTATATTTTGGAATAGGTGATTAGGTTAGGGTTTGAAAAATCAACGGTGGAAAATAAATCAAAAATAATCAACGGTTAATATAACGGTTTGGCGGTTCAGCTCGGTGGTTCAGTTTGGCGATTCAGCTCGGTGGTTCGATTTGGCGGTTCAGCTCGGTGGTTCGGTTTGGTGGTTTGGTTTGGCGGTTTAGCTCGAAATTGTTCGGTTTGGTTTGGAGGAGTGAGACCGCAAACCAAACCGAACCGCATGGTTTATAAATTTTTGAAACCGAGCTGAACCGTTAATCGTTAAATACCAAGCCAAACCACGTAGTTTGGTTCGGTTCGATCTCAAACCGCGGTTTGAACCGAACTGCTGACACCCCTAATGTCTAGGACCAGGTCTTTATATTTTGTAAGTACAGGATGTTGCGTGCTATATTCCCCTTTTATCTGCTTGACTACTAGTTGGGAGTCACAGAAAGCATCGACTTTGATTGCTCCATAGAAGGAAGCCAATTCAATCAATGCCAAATATCAGGGCCTCGTCACTACAAGAAAAAGGGCTTTTAGTGACAACATTTTTTGGAAGGGCTAAAATTCGGTCTCAAATACCTGTTTTTGGGAAGACTGGAATATTCGTGCCAAATACTCTAGTATTTGGCACTCTTCTACCCTTGCTCTCTCAAATGCTTAGTAATTGGCACTCTTTTTCAATGCCCTCTCAAATATGAGTATTTGGCACTCTTCTACCCTTGCTCTCTCAAATGCTTAGTAATTGGCACTCTTTTTCAATGCCCTCTCAAATATAATTTTTTTTTTTTTAGGACACTTTAACATCTACCCGTACTAATTTTTGTAATACTCTATTATTTTAAAATTTTCTCAGTACAATTTTTCCCGCTAATGATTCCCTTCCAAGATTTTAGAGATATGTTGAAAGTTTCACCGGAACTTTCTCTCTTTCTGTGTGGCTAGGTCGTCCAATTTTTTGGTGCTATCTAGGTTAGACGGCTTTGGAGATTGATTCCCTTTGAAAATTTTTGCATCTCTCTCGCGATTGATTCCCGTGCCAATTTTTCCTCTGCGACTGAACGGAGGGAGTAGTCTTCGATTGAAATTTCTGTCTGCTAGGTCGTCTGCGATTGATTCCCGTGCTATATAGGTTCGACGGCTTTGGGGATTCCGAAGGTAAGCATCTCTCTCGCTTTCTGTCTCTCTCACGCCCACTCCATGCATCTCTCTAATTCTATGTATTCGATCGTTATTTCCTTTGCTCTCTGTCAGTCTGCTATGTACGCTAACATAGTATCAAGAGCTATTGGCGATCCAAACCTACCTCGCAATTGATCAATTTAAACCCTAATAGGTGAGTACTTGTTATTTTCGAAAGGTTCATTCATGCCTTTATGTCAAGGCAATTCAGCAATTAGGGGTTAGGGTTTAAATTTCTTGATTCAAATTTCGTAGTTCTTGTTTCTTGTTTTGATTGTTATGGTGCTTGGAAGGTGAATTTTTTGATTTTATAGTCTGTTTTGGGTTGTTGGATTGTTTATTTGTTCACATTGACCGGGGGTAATGACTCATTACAAGCGATTAGTGTTCGTTTGGATGGGAATAATTATACTTATTGGAGTTATGTAATGCGAATTTTTTTGAAAGGGAAACAAATTCGCATAGCCTAGATTTATTCTTAATGACCATAAAATCAATCTCCTCTACAGGCTGGTACGCTGATGTTTGTTGGTGTATTAGCTAATAGAACCGCACTCTCTACTAATCTTGTTAAAAACTTTATCGTTCATTCGCTGACATAGCCCGGGAGGATGCAAAAGAATCAACTGATTTGCAACTGTTTCGTCTCTCAATCATTGCCTTGATCAACATTGTTCAGGTAAACTTATACGCTGCGAGTTAAAATTGGAAGTAACAGTAAAAAGAACTGCTGCAAGTAGCAATGATTTTGAATGCACGAACTCGTTAATGCTTCCCATGTCATCTGAAATCAAAAGCTTCTTCATGAGCACAGATCTTTTCACCGACAAAGAATAGACCCACTTTATTTTCCTAGAAAATTAGGCAATAATGGGTAGGACATGAATTAGTTAATGAACTTACTATGTTCTGTGGTGATTCTTCCACGTTATCGCCCTCTCTTTTCTTTTTCTTCATCTTTTTATTTTATTTTAAAAGAGTCTATGTTTCAGTTGCTAATAACTTCATTTAGGTTAAATATCTTGCCAATTGACATATACTAGAGTAAGGTTGTAACATAGTGCCTATCTGTTCTCTTTTGCCCTCCTAATATCAAGCAGGATCTTGTTAGTTCTATTCCATTGAATTATAGCTTGTTAGTTGATTTTACTGATATATGGGGTAGGAGGCTCTTGCAATCTCTCCGTGCCCTCGCACACTTTAAAGAAGGGCCATGTTTTGCCATGAATTAGTACACCTTCACGATCAATCACTTGCACAGCTGCTTAATAAGAATTGATAGTATTACTAAACAATTTTAATATATTCACAGACTCACTGTAATCATATTAGCTTCTTTTTTGGTTGTCAAGTTTTCTGCTATGTTATTTACTAAATATGTGAGCTTAGTTTGTTCTTGTGATGATATCCAGAGGATAATTTACTGACTTTGTTGTTACTGCTAATTTTACTAGTTACGATATGTTGAAGTGTTATCCAAAAAGGCTGTTGATATCTTAAAGGAGATCAGGTACTCTTCGATGGCACTTGTTTAATGTACATGTCACAGAAATTGTATATTATTTGGATTTACACTTACAACTTCTTTTTGATTTTTGTGCATTTTTATGCTTAATTTCAGAGACCTTACAGGGGTTCTTGCTGAACTAACTAAAGAGTTCAATATTGATAAATTTCTTTCGGTATTTCTGGAATCTCTTCTCGAGTACAGGTCGGAAATATTATTTTTGCATTTAAGTAATGTTTTTTCCTTCCTGTGTTCGCCAACTGAGTGATCTACATTCACTGTCTTGATGATGATCTGTATCTTCAAACTTTATTATCAATAGTGGAGTCGATTCCTGTGAGAGGCTTAATCAGTCACCTAGTCATGAAGCTCCTTTCTTCATCCACATCAAAGAAAGAGAATGAAAGGCTTTCATCTGAATCAGGTTTGTTCTGTTGACTACTTGCCTTGCTTTCAGCGAAGTTACCATACCCTCAATTCCAGATCTTTCTCGGCAGCTGACCCTATATCTTGAAACAGCGGAGGTAAGAATATTGTACTGTTTCATTAATGCTGCAATAAGATAAGAGTTCCTTACCCTCCCCTCTCTGATTATCAGGTTGCTTTGTAGGCTGGCCTAATTTCTCATTCGGATGGACTGTTAGATTCAGCAGTCTACAGCTTGCAAAATGTTGACTCGGTGGATGGTAAGCCTAAACATTATTGCACAAGGAAACATTTTTTACGGAAGTATTGGCTGGCCTAATTTCTCATTCTTAATCATGGATTTATATATGTTAGCTTGTCGCCGGTCAGGAAATATTCATTTGCCTTTCTTATTTTTTGTTTCCCATGTGATACAACATTATTAATCCTTTGTACTTTATTATTTTGAAGATTTGCCAGCTTCCATCTTTGTGCTATGACAACGACTGGCCGATGCAAAAGGTGTTCATTTTCCCTCTCTTTTTTCCTTTCTACATGAATCGATTGTGATTTATCAGCTTTCACTTGCCAAATATTTTCTTATGATTGGTATGACAGTACATCTTTACCTACATCACAATTCATGTTCTACTTTTGGCCGCCTTATTACCGTGTTTGTTAATAGACCATATTATTGTTTCAACCGTCAGTTATATATCTGATCCTACCTGAAATCTTGGTTTCCATTTTGTCCCTGTTATGGTTTTTACTTTGTTCCCGGACCATGTGAATACCTTTTCTCATGGCCATTTAGGACCATCGAGTGTTGAAATGTGCCTTGCACATCGACAAACTCGCGGGAATGCCATTTGATTGGCTATATTTCTCTCTATTGAGCCTTTACATTGCATGTGATATATGCCAGTAAACAGCAGTTAGACCATGATATAGGCAAGGTAGATAGCATTCGGGTTTTAGAGATTATTTGTGGACATTCAATAGGCATGGAATCCATTTGAACCGACATGACTAAGACAAACGAGGTGGTGAAAAGCGCATTGGTATATAGGGAAATGTGAACTGATCATGTCAAGTTTGTGATCATGTCAATTGGCATAGAATTCATTTGAATTTTTATTTGTCGTATTGCAAGGAATGAGGAACGAGTATGGGGTTTGAGTATGAGTGTTGTTGTCCAACGCACTAACAGAGAAGGATTTTCACAAGCCAGTATACTATCTAAAACTGAGCATATAATCACCCATACTGTTTTGTTATAACTAACTTGGCTGCCATTTTTTCATGATGAGGAATTCAACTTTCCTAAGCTCTCTCTGTATGCATCAAAATAATGGCTCTGGGTCTGTGAGTCATGAATGGTTCTATTCACTTAAAGAATAATTAATTCCAGTTTAGATGTATTGGAAATCTCATAATATTTTGTTGGTTAAACTAAGTACTTATTTGAAATCTCAGAATATTTTGTTGTTTAAAAAATAACATTGTTGTTATGGATCTAATGAAGTGTTATATCGAGTATTATTTTTTGGTAGCCAATGGAGACATGCTCGATTATGTTTTGTATTCATTTTTTAATCCGCAGAGATATTCTTCAATTATCATCTAATAAATTGTGATTGTGATTATATGTATTTTATAACCGAAACCGAACCGCCTAACCGGCTAAACCGGTTACGGTTTAGGCGGTTCACGGTTTTAACGGTTATCCGGTTAATCTCCGGTTTGACGGTTTGGATCTGCTCGGCCGAGTCCTTGGTGTTGCTCGGCTGAGCAACCCTTTTAGGGTTTAGAGTTTTGAGGGTTGCTCAGCCGAGTCTTTGGTGTTGCTCGGCCGAGCAACCCTTTTAGGGTTTAGGGGTTGAGGGTTGCTCGACCGAGTCATATAGTAGTGCTCGGCCAAGCATATCATTTTTCAGTTAATTTTTAACAGTTTTCGTTAATTTTGTATGTAGTATATTAATTTTATTTTTTTTCAATTTTTTTTAGATAGATAAAACTATTTTGAACTTAAGTTTACTACATACATTTTTTGCAAAAAGGTTTATAAAAAAAAGTTATGAATTTTTTAAGAAATAAAAGTTAACGGTTTTTTGAAAAAAGTTAACTTTTAATTTTTTTCAATTTTTTATTTGGATAAATAAGACTATTTTAGACTTAAGATTACTACATACATTTTTTGAAAAAAGGTTTATAAAAAAAGTTGTGAATTTTGAAAGATAGAAAACTTAACTTTTTTTAAAAGAAACAAAAGTATATAAAAGAAAAAAGGGATGGTCCTCTTAAATTTTATTAATCAAAATAAAATTATAAAGAGGGGGACAACCAACCTTACCCTTTTATAAATAAGGGGGGACATTTAGGAGCCTTTACCTCAACCTAACTATTACAATTAATTAAAAATAAACCTAATCTAAAGTCTAAACTAATCTAATTAAAATAAAAATTAATCTAAAACATCATTCATTCATCACTACTTTTCGTGGAATCCTCGACATCGTATTGATATCTTGGATCCAATAGATCCTTATCATAAGGCATGTCTTGTTGCCTTTTTTCCGCTCTAACCCAATCGCCAAGTAAAAGTTGATGTTCCAAGTTTTCACTTGTTAGTTGAGAACGTCTTTCATCCAAAACATTTTCACCAACGCTAAATGCCGATTCAACCGCCACCGTTGAAGCGGGAGAAGCTAATACTTCTTTAGCAACTATGGAAAGTATAGGATAAATGTCTTTCCTTCTTGACCGCCATTGTAAAACATCAAATTCATTTGAATTTGGATCTTGATTTAATTCAAAGTTTGTAGTGAAATACGTTTCTAACTCCACGGGAAGGTTTGATGATGATGAAGATGAACCTCGAGAAGGACCATATTTTTTACTATACAAATTTGCAAAAAAACCCCACTAGTAAAACTTGGTTGAGAAGTAGAGGAATCATCTTCATGTTGTTGACTTTGAGAAGTGTTTTCATATAAGGCATTATACTCATTAAAAAAGGTTAATCAAATCATTTTTTGTGTCATTAACAATAATTGACGGAAGTTTATAACTACCGTCACCATCGGGATATAATTTCATATAATAATAAGTTATAATGGACTCTAAATCATTTAATTTAACTCGGGGATCTAATAACTTTGCAACCAAGAAAAGAGACGGAATAGTGTCAAAATATTTAAGCCACTTTTGTCTCATGTTAAAAATGCATTGGTTTAAAATAGGGCAATCTTTGAAATTGTCAAAAATAGTAACAATTGCAATACAATGCTCTAGCACCAAAACGGAAGTTGGATAATAAACTCCCGAAAAAGCCAAAGTAGCGGTATTAAAAATCTTTAACAATTCACATAAATTAATGCATGCATTCCAATGATGAGTAAATAGAGGTTCATGATAGCCAATTGACATAAAAAATTGCGTTAGGAGATCTTTATAAGCAAAACCACCGCTTAACATTTTATAGGTGGAATTCCACCTAGTTGGAACATCGTAAGTAAAATATTTGCTCGGCCGAGCAGATCATATGACTCAGCCGAGCAAGTCAAAAACCGGCGGTTAACCGGCGGTTGACCGGTTTTTCAAAATTATCAACCTTAACCGAACCGGCCAATTACCGGTTTCGGTTAGCCGGTTCCGGTTAACCGCCGTTGACCGGTTTTCAACCTCCCGGTTGACCCGTTTGATTTATAAAATGGACACGTCTAATTTACGCTGTGAGTAACATAGACAATATTCATTGTAACCCTGTAGGGTGGTGGGTGTTCAGTGACGTTCATGATAGAGTTTGATGTTGAATTGTTTTTACAAAAAACTTGGGGTATTTTTTGAATGAATTATTGAGGGTTTAGTTCGAATTTCTCAACCTATGCCCATATGATACTGAATATTGGTTCCTTTTCACTTAGTTCTAGAAGTAAGCTTAGCAGATATAAAAAGTAGGGAACAACAACAGTAAAAGTTCAATCTAAAAGACCGTTGATCCAAACTCACAGAGTACTTTAGATAACCTAATCTTTTTGTATGGAAAAGATCACAAATTGTTTTTTCAGTGAAAGAAATTCGCTTGGCTACCTGCAGATAAACCACACAAACTGAAGAGCTCCATCAGTTTTTGGAATTTCAACTGCCAAGACAAGACAGTGGGCACCAGTGTTCAACGATCTTCCAAGATCTTCCTTTTGGACCACAGCAAAGCACATCATCTTTACATGACTTTGTATGAGTATTTTTAAGATAGTTAAATGCAAGTGTTTTTGAAGGGGACATATGTAAATATATGTTTATGGTTTGAGTTACTTGATATGACTTATATGACTTTATATAAGTATTTTTAAGATAGTTAAATGGAAGTGTTTTTATTTTAATAATTGTGTATATGGTGATCCCTAGATTGATTACGACATAGTATTTCCAGTTGTATTCTTGTATGTGTTTGTGTCAATGGTATTTGGGAGGGACAAAATCGTCCCCAATAGTTTTTGGAAGGGCAATCATAGCCGTGCCAAATGTATTTCGAGAGGCAATCAAACCGTGCCAAATGTATTTGAGACGGCAAACAAAAGTGTGACAAATGTATTTGAAAGGGCAGGAAAAACAGTGCCTAATGTATTTGGAAGGGCAAACAAAATCGTCCCAAATACGTATTTGGGACGGGCAACTAAAAACCGTCCCAGATACTCGTAAATAGGACAGACCTGCTCAACCGTCACCATTTTCGTGCCAAATACTTTTTTGGACGATTTTGGGTTGTCACAAATGTATTTGGCACTCTTGTATTTGGGAGGGTAAAATCTGGGGAGAAACGCGTTTCTCCATAATTTATGGAGAAACGGGGCCCGACTTGTCGCGCGACAATGCAGGCCAAGGATATTCAGAAATCACTAAAAAGTATATCCAGAAATTAAGAGAAAGGATATCCAGAAATTAAGAGAAAGGATATCCAAAAATTTTGAAAGTGATATCCTTTCTGGATATCAACTTAAAAAGATTTTGGGTATCACTTTCAAAGAGTTCTGGATATCCGTCCCAAGGCTTCTGGATATCCAGAACCTTACGAAAGTGATATCCAGAATCAGAAATTTGGCCTTGGCCTTTGCCCCAAATCTTTTTTTTCTGGATATCCGTTCCAAAGCTTCTGGATATCACTATTCAATGTTCTGGATATCCAGAACCTTATGAAAGTGATATCCAGAATCATAAAATTGGTCTTGGCCTTGGATTTGGCCCCAAATATTTTTTTCTGGATATTCATTCCAAAGCTTCTGGATATCCAGAACACGTTTCTCCATAAGTTATGGAGAAACGCGTTTCTCCAGAGACCGACTCATTTGGGAGGGAGTCAAAACCGTCTCAAGGCCGTCCCAAATACTTTTTGGGACGGTTTTGACGGTATTTGGGACGGTTTTTGGCCTTCACAAATACCCCTTTTTCTTGTAGTGCGTACTCCGGTTGATTGTTAGAAACAGGGAACTTAAATCTGATTATGTCTTGGATGGTGTGCTCCCCATCAGGACTTGCTATCACAATTCTAGCTTTGCTTCTCTCTTTAGTGGCTAAGCCATCTGTGTATAAGACCCAACAGTTGGATGGGAGCTCGAAGGTCGATTCTTCTCCCTCAGATCTTTTGCGTTTACGGGAGGTGGGGTCGTGCTCGCCTATGAAGGCGGTTTCAACCATGAAATCGACCAGAGGCTGTACTCGGAGCGTCTTCCTAGGTTGGTATGTAATGTCAAACTCAGTGAGTTCAATGGACCAATTAAGGAGACGTCCTGAGCAATCCAACTAATGCAAGATTTTCCTTAAGGGTGCATTAGTATATACAGTGATGGGATGTGCAGAAAAGTATGCTCGTAGCTTTCGTGTCGCTATGACTAGGGCATATGCTATCTTTTATGCATTGAAGTATCTGCTCTCCACGTCGGATAGTGCCTTGGAGACATAGTAGATAGGTCTCTGTGTGGTTCCTTCATTTCGGACTAGTACCGTAGCTATTGCGTTGTCCGTGGCTACTAGGAAGACATATAGCATTTCTCCAGTAATGGGGCTGCTCAACAAAGGAGGGGATCCCAAGTATTCCTTCAACTGTTTGAATGATTCCGAGCATTCAAGTGTCCAGGAGAAGTTCTTGGCCCCCTTCAAGACTTTGAAGAATGACAACGATCTTCAGCGGATTTAGCGATAAATCTTCCAAGTGCAGCTATCCTTCCATTCAGTCTCTGAAACTCCTTGATGTTGGTAGGTTCCTTCATTTCTATTAAGGCTTTGATTTTTTTCTGGATTTGCCTCGATGCCTCTCTGTGATACCATAAAACTGAGGAATTTTCCAGCAGTCACCCCGAACACGCATTTACTTGGGTTTAATTTCATGCTGTTGGCTCGTAGGTTGTTGAAAGTTTCCTCCAAGTCTGGTGCGTGACTTACATCCTTAGTTTTGATGACCATGTCATCTATGCAGGCCTCCATGTTGCGGCCTATATTCTCCCCAAAGACTTTGTTGACCATGCGCTGGTAGGTTGCGCTTGCATTCTTGAGCCCGAAAGGCATCATAGTTTAACAATAAATTCCTCCAACTGCCTGGAAAGCTGTTTTTTCGATGTCTTCCTCAGCCATTTTCATTTGCTGATAACCAGAATAGGCATCTAGGAAGCTGAGCATTTTATATCCAGCGATGGAGTCTACCAGCTTGTCAATTTTTGGGAGAGGGTAAATGTCTTTTGGGTAGGCTTTGTTGAGATCTGTGAAGTCTACGCACATTCGCCACTTCCCGTTATGTTTCTTGACCATCACCACGTTGGCCAACCAAACAGGGTATGTTGCTTCCCTGATAATCCCAACACTTATTAATTTTTGCACCTCTTCTTTGATAGCGTCTTCCTTATCATTTGCAAAAATTCTCCTTGTCTGCTTGATAGGTCTAGCAGACGGATCAACTTCCAACCTGTGGAGAGCTATATCTTCCTTAATTCCCCTCATATCCTCGATTTTCCAGGAGAAGACATCAAGATTATTTCTTAGGAGTGTGATGATTTTCTCCCTTTCTTCTGGGGAGAGCTGACCCCCTATTTTTATTTTTTGATCCAGATAGTCGGGGTTGAGTATAATTTCTTCTAGTTCATCTACGGGTTTCATTTCTGGACTGTCTCGGAACTGTAGAGCCTCAATGATTATTTCTCTAAGTCTTCTGCCATCCTCGCCATCAAGGTCTACTAGCTCTTCCATGTCCACTGGTTCGTCTACGTCTGGGAGCTCTCCTTGTCTCAAGTCAGGGTTGGCCCCCGAGTTCTGGCCGCTGACGAGATGAGGGACTACATCCGGGACGGACAGAATTGTGTCATTGTTTTCATCTACTTCTAGGATCATGTGATTCTCATCTTCTGCTTCAAAAATCAGATTGAGTCTGGAACTAGTGCTGGTAGTCTTCACAGACTTAGAGATTTTCATGTTTTCTTTCGGAGTGCCCACCTCCATTTTCCTGGATGTTTTTCTACTCCTTATGACATGCTCCAAGAAGTCTTTGGGGGTCACCCTCATGCATCCAACTCCAGCACGAGTAGGGAATTTAACTAGTTGGTGAGGGAGGGAGGCAACCAACCCAAGTTTTCCTTGACTTGGAATGCCTAGGATGGCGTGATAGTCGATTGCCAAGTCCATGACCATGAACGTAACAGTGGCCTCTGCTCAGAAGGGATGATCTCCCAATTCCAGTAATAAATCGACAGTCCCCATGGCGCTGAGTTTGTGGTTTGTAAAACCTTCTAGTCTTCCAGAGTATGGTTCCAACATGCTATCTTTCAGACCCATCTTTTGGAAGGTGGAATATTACAGAATATCTCGGGAGGCCCCCAAGTCAATGAGGAGTCTTTCGGACTCACATTTGTCAATCCTTCCCTTGATCACCAAGGGTTGCTCGCGAGCCGCGCGACTTCCGGCTAGTTCATTAGGAGAGAAGCTTATGACTTCCTATTCCTTGTGAATCCAGG
Source organism: Adenophora triphylla var. japonica (assembly GCA_022495995.1). Classification (NCBI taxonomy): domain Eukaryota; kingdom Viridiplantae; phylum Streptophyta; class Magnoliopsida; order Asterales; family Campanulaceae; genus Adenophora; species Adenophora triphylla. The sequence continues at coordinate 146,811 of JAFEMH010003664.1, forward strand.
CGGGGATATGATAGACTTTGCTTAGCTCATGGATCTGGTCCTTCAATTTTTTATTGGAGACAATCTCATCTCTGATTACATGAAGCTTAGCCCTAGGAGGTCTGTCCTCCCTTTCATCTTCCTTATCATCATCATCGTCATCCTTTCTCTTCCGCTTGTTATACTTTCTCATAACGTAGCGGTCAAACTTTCCCTCGTCCACCCATCACCGGATCATTCTTTTGAGGGAGATACAGTTTGATGTGTCATGTCCACGGTTCTTGTGAAAGGCACATTATTTGGAGTTGTCACAGGTGTACTTTGATTTATCACTGAGTTGGCGGGGATCTGGTAAGTTCACCAACTGCATGATCTCCGTGATTTGTTTTGTGATGAGGGTAAAAACCTCGGCTCTTTCAGTTCCCCGAGTTCTATTTTACCCTTTATAGCCGTTTCCATTGGAGGCCTGGTGGGTTCCAGTTGCCTCTGCCTCCGGCTTATCAGATCTCTTCTTACTTTTTTCCTCCACCATAGTTATGGCATACGCCACATTGTACAAATCGGATTTGGACTTAGGCTCTCTGGCAGAAAGCTCATAGATTAATTGTTCGGATCTCAATCCGGAGTTGAAGCAAACGATCACCTCCCTGTCCGTCAGGCTCTCTTCAACTTGGTCTGCCATAGCTCTGAATCTGTTATAATAACTCAGAGTGGTTTCATTCTTCCCTTTCTCTATGTTAGCAAGATCAGTCAACCCCTTCTTCCTCTTCCATGTTGCGGCGAAGTGGTCCAGGAATCTCCTCCTCATGATTTTTCAGTTGTCAATGCTTCCCTTCTTTTGCTCATGGAACCAGGACAAAGTTGTTTTGGAAAAGGTACAAGGAAAAGCTTTGCAGAGAATGTCATTTGCCTTAGTAAGGAGGGCCATGGTGGATTCAAAACTTTGCACATGGTCCTGTGCATCGGTGGTTCCTGCGTATTTGTCAAAACTCGAGATTTTGAGAGCAGGATTGGGAGGAAGATCATTAATACGCTGGGAGAAAGGACGACTGGCACTGGTATCATCTTCGTCTACTTCCTTTTTCCCCATTTCCATTTCCATTTCCATTTCCATTTCCATCTCATCTAATCTCTTTTTCAAGAGTAGCAATTCTCTGGCATCGACCCTCGAGCTAAAATGAGAGCTCCGATGGGATCTTTCTCTCCTTTTGTGCCCTTCGGCGTGAGAGTAAGTATTTGTATTTAGAGAGAGAAATCAATTGACAAGAGTTTACAAAAGATGTCTTACCAAAATAATGTGAATTATGGCTTGTATATACTCCCTCCGTCCCGCTACAAAGTTCACAGTTACTGTTTGCATGCAAATTAAGAAAAAAGTTAGTAGAGTAAGTGTTGTGAGTATGAAAAGTGAGGTTGAAGAGATAAAGTGGGGTAGGAAATAGTGATTTGATTGGTGTTGTGAGTATAAAAGTAAAGTAGGAGAGATAATTAGTAGGTGGAATAGTAAAGATTCTTTGCCATTTTAGGAAGTGTGAAGTTTGTAATGGGACGCCCAATGAAAAAAGTGTGCAGGTTGTAGCGGGACAGAGGGAGTATAGGCATAACATTGTATAATCCTTGTTGGATAGGAATGCATAAAGATAAAATTTTATTCCAAGGAGGATTATAACTGTTCAGTCCTTGTTGGATGAGAATTCGTGTGAGATAAGGTTATATTTCTAAGAGGATTATAACTGTTCACAGTCCTTATTTGAGTAGGATTGGATAAATAATATTCTGCTCGTGCGCCTGTGAGGAATCTTCCTCGGCTTGTATTGCTTTGTCGGCTTAGATTATGTCGAAGAGGAGATGTGGAGAATGGAGAAACCCATTTCAACTTTGTTGATAGCCGAGGAGGGGCTCCTCGTCTTTGGAGGAAGGCCTTGGGAGATGCCTTGCTCGGCATTGAAGATTATACCTCATCAACATTCAGATTTGTTTGGGCCTTGGTCATTATACGCTCTGGTATGCCTAGGTCGACATAGTGAGAATGACGAGGAGGCCGGGCGAGAAAAGGTAGAGAAGACCCACTTCCTTTGTCGTAATTGAGACTTATATGGATTACATTTTGGGCCAAATCCATTGGATATTGCCCGATCATGAATCCACATTTGTACCTCGATTTATACCGTTCAATATAGTTTTTTTTATTATTATTATTGACTAGTTATAACAACCGCATTGCATTTTATGCATCGAATGAAATATCAAGACTTCATCATTACGGTATCTTCATTTTATATTCGCAAGGAGGCTCTTACTCATTTGTGGTATCTTCATTTTATATTACTTTTCTTCATAACCATTAGTTGTGTCTTAAACTCTAAAAAATAAACAAAATATATTGGTTTGATTTATCTACAATGTCTATAGTTCCAATCTTTTTTTATTATTATTTTATATCCAAGTGAAAATAAAATCTATAATAAGAGGGAAAAAATGCAATTAGACCAAATGAAAAAGTGATACTCCCTCTCTCCTAAAATAATTGATAAAAAAAATAAATTAAATTTACTTTTAATAAAGAGCATATTTTAAAAAAAAAATTGGTCGTTCACTTTGAACCGAGGGAGTACATAATAAACAATTAAAATGCTTAATTTTCATTCATATAGATTTATAGGATTCTAGAAGAAATAAAGGTATATTAACATTTTCATTTTCAGAAAGTAGTTTAAGACTTGTATGATTAGGTAGGTTTTGATTTTATATTTATTTGTTTTTTTATTAAATATTACTCTCTCCGTCCCACTTCAAATGGTTCCTTGGTTTATTTCACGATTTTTAAGAAAAATGAATAAAGTGGGTAGAAATTAGAGGTGAGAGAATGTAAAAGTTAAATGTGTGGTAGGAAATAGGAGAGAGAATGTAAAAGTTAAAAATACTCCCTCCGTCCCACCGATCTTAAGAAAACTTTCCATCCATTTTGGGCGTCCCGCCGATCTTAAGAATTCCAAAAATGGAAAGTTTTTATTATTTTTATACTCTTTCTACCCCACTCATTCTCTCTCCTACTTTACTTTTACACTCACAACATTCTCTCTCCTAACTATTCATCCCACTCATTCTCTCTCCTATTTAATTTTTCACACTCACAACACTTCTTCCACTCATTCTCTCTCCTAATACTATAATAATATTCCTTAATTCCCGTGCCATTTTACTTTTTCTTAAGATGGCTGGGACGGAGGGAGTATTTAATAGGAGAAAGAATGAGTGGGAGGAATAGTGTGGTTTTTTTTGTAAATATGTGGAGATGATAAGGGTATAAATATATGAAAAACTTTCCATTTATGGAAGGGACCAATTGAAATGGGACGTCCCAAAAAGGAAATTGGATCATTTGAAGTGGGACGGAGGGAGTACAAAATTGTTTACTCAACGTCGAATTACAACACAGAGAAAACAATATTTCAAAGAAAGGCTAATCATTAATCCCTCCGCCCCAATAAAAGCTTCACCAATTTTCTAAAAGGGCGTTTTGTTAGAAATTTCACCTTTTCTAAAATGGCAAAAAAAATTTATTATTCCACCCACTCATTCTCTCTCCTATTTCACTTTTATACTCACAATACTTTTCAAATTTACTATTCCATCCACTCATTCTCTCTCCTATTTTACTATTACACTAACAACATTTTCTCCACTTACCTTTTTCCTTAATTTGCGTGCCCACCCAAAAGGGTGAAGTTATTATTGGGACGGAGGGAGTACTTCTTATGTTTCAAAATGAATGAGATTTTTTTTTAATTTTAATTTTAAGCAAAAAAAAATTGATCATTTATTTTGAAACATAATTTACTATGAATATTTACTATTTCATATTTTGCCATTTTGGGTATCCCGTTAAAAGCTTCCACTTTTCTTTTTTGACAAAGAATATTTACTATTTCCTCCACTCATTCTCTCTCCTAATGCACTATTACACTAACAACACTTTTTAAATTTACTATTTTCTCTACTAATTCTCTCTCCTAATTCACTATTACACTCACAATATTTTTTCTTCTCATCCATTTTCTTAATTTGCGTGATTTGAAAAAAGTGGAAAGCTTCTGCCGGGACGGAGGGAGTATATTTATATATTCTAGAAACTAAGAATACCTTTTCGTCATACATTTATGTTATGTAGAAACCTATAATTACTCTTTCAAATCTCACAATAAAATGTACTCCCTCCGTCCGGAACCTTGGTGCCTAGTTTGACTTTTCACGTAAATTAAGGAGAGAGTATTATATTGAAAGTGTTGTGAGTGTGAAAATAAAATAGGAGAAAGAATGAGTGGAGGGAATAGTAAATTATAATGGTGTTGTGAGTATTAAAATAATGTAGGAGAGAGAATGAGTGGAGAGAATAGTAAAGATTCATTTCCATTTTAGGAAATGTGCACGTAGGTTTGGGACGCCCAAAATGGAAAGTGAGCACGTAGGTATGGAACGGAGGGAGTATATTTTTGGCATAATTTCTATTATATTCATCCTAAAACTAATATCTAATATTAATCTTGATCAAGAATTAAAAAATATTTTGGAACGTACGTAGTAATTATAATGGCTTAATAATTTTGAGAGTCTATTGTTTTATTTTTAGACATTTCACTTGAAGAGTTAACTTTTCGTATAGTATAGTAGATATTTTTCTTCTTTCACTTTTATATTGTTTACTCAGACCTATTTATATTAGTCACATTTTTTTTTGTAAAGACAACCGCATGTTATGCATCGAATGCAGCCTTCAACTCTTCGAGGTTCATTTTGCACAAATCCAAATGTCTCTCTAAACGCATACTAGCGTTGCTATTTCGGCAATTTAGCAAATAATTTCACACACACCAACAATATAATATACTCCCTCCGTCCCACTCCAGTGTGGACTTATTTTCTTTTTGGGACGTCCCACATTAGTGTGAACTGTCCAAAATGACAAAGAATCTTTACTATTCCACCCACTCATTCTCTCTCATACTTTACTTTTACACTCACAACATTCTCTCTCCTAACTATTCCTCCCACTCATTCTCTCTCCTATTTAATTTTTCATACTCACAAACATCTTCTCCACCTATTTCTCTCTTCTACTTTTCCTTAATTCCTGTGTCCAAAAAGTAGATCCACAGTAGAGTAGGACGGAGGGAGTATATATATATATATATATATATATATATATACTCCCTCCGTCCCAATAAAAGCTTCACTAATTACCCAAAAGGGTGTCCCGTTAGAAGCTTCACCTTTCCTTTTTTGGCAAAGAATCTTTACTATTTCCTCCACTCATTCTCTCTCCTAATTCACTATTACACTCACAACACTTTTCAAATTTACTATTCCCTCCACTAATTCTCTCTCCTATTTTCAAATTACACTCACAACATTTTTTTTTCCCACCCATTTCCATAATATGCGTGCCAAGCAAAAATGATGAAGCAATTGTTGGGACGGAGGGAGTATATATTTTCACTAACCTGTAATCCAAGATCGAGAACCCAAAAATCAATGAATGATGGGAGTTACAGGGTACTATTTCAATTGTTAAAAAAAAAAAGAAGCCAAAAATCAAAGGGAAATGGCGGACACAACGGGTACAATAGTAAATGTTGAATGCCCACGCACACAAAAAAAAAAAATCATTCTTTTTTATTTTTCATTAATTCTGAAACAAAAACTTACATACTTCATCTCCTCCTACTTATCTTATACCTATCCCATCCAAAAAATGGTTGAGTACTCTTGTAAAATTCTGGTCCTTCTCCAGTTCCGTCTTCCCCTCTGCAAATCAACCTCCTCTCGAATTCTTCTGGCATATCCCTGATGTATAAATCCTCGAGGGTTGAAATGAATTTCAGTTCCTCAGGAAGCATCTCTAACTCAAAGCATCCCCTAATCCATACACTTTGGAGATTGGGCATGGCACCTTCTTTAACACACCACTTCTCCAAGTTTTCCAGGTTACGTAAACCCAAAAACTTAAGTTTGGGAAAACCAATTGAAGAACAAGTCATTTCCTTTCCCTTCCATTTCCCATCTTCTAATCTGAGGTACTCTAGGTTTGAGAGTTTCTCCAGTGTCGGCATAGGGTCTTCTTCTACCTCAAATTCTCTCAATTCCAAATAAGTGAGGCGACTAAATTTGGAAAATTCAGGTAATAACTTACCTGTCACCCCTTTTATCATCAACTTATGCAAAATTTCTTCACAACATTCAGGAATTTGTCCTCTTAAAACACCCGAGTACATCTCTACCTTTGGATTGAACAGTTCAATGTCAAGTGATGAGTGCCGTGACCGATCCAAATTCACTTTATTCATGAATTCCTTCATCTTCTTACCATCATCCTCACTAAAGATACAAATCGTCCATTCTAATCTTCTAAGATTGGTGATATGGATGACATCTTCCATCTCACACCTCATTGAATGAAGGTTTACTAGCGTCTCCAACTTGGTCAATCCATCAAGTCTCAGTTTGGAAAATTTTGGAGTCACATTATAGTAATATTTATCAGGAAGAAATAGATGCTTCAATCCTTTCAATTTTCTTAGAGCAAGATTTGGTATCCTAAATTTATCATAACCTACATAAGAATATACTCGCATATCTAGAGTTTGCAAGTATATAAAGTCATATATGGATGATGGAAAGCATACTATACGACACTCGTTAAGACTCAAGTATCTAAGGTGGATGAGCTCATTGGTAATATCTTCCTTCCCAATTGTGGTTCGATAAAAGCTTAGCACTCTCAGCAAATTCAACTTCTTCAACTTGGATAATTTCCTCGCCCATCCACCTGTGAACATAAGCGACCTCACATGCCCAGTTGCATTATGTTTATCATCCTGAACAAAGAAATCATGATCCTCGGGAAAATACAAGACTTGCCTAGGAGGTAACTTCTTATCATTCCTTGAAAAAGAGGAATGAAATACCAAGACTTCATCTTTACGACCACGATAGTCATGGACCTCGAGATATTCTTCCTTTTTAACTATTGACAAGCATAATTTTCTCATTAGATCATGAAGCCCACAAAACTTGTACCTCCTCTTAGTGTTAGGATGCGCCTCATCTAATTTTGCTTCAATCATGCATCTTCCCACTAATTCACCCAAATATCTCTCTGCTACATCCATATTTGTTTCTCCTACTTGTCTGTCCTTTGACAATATCATGCCTTCAGCATCCCATAACATGTACAACTTCTCCACCTCTATCTTCTCGTCCTCAACAAGACTTGCCATGTAAAGAAAGCATGGCCTTAGCGGGTATGGTAACTCCTTGTAACTAAATAATAACTCTTCCACCACTTCGTCATTGAATTGTTGATACACCTCTCCACCTCTACCTCCACCCCAAGTTCTGCTTTCATAAAACCTTCTCCACTCGCGTAGGCTGTATTTTGTAACTAAAACCCCCCGGAGAACACACACAGCTAGGGGATTACCTCTACACCAAGCAATCATTTTCCTTCCCAGCTCTTCCTTCCTTTTCTCTATTTCAGAATCTATAAGGAAAAAAGGAAAAAAAAAACATGCATTAACAGAGATATAATTATGATTACAAAATTTTATAAATATTAATGAGTACATACTTTATTTCTCACGCACAAGCAAGATGTCATATGGACCAACTTTCTTAAATGTCTCTCAAACTAAAGACAATCCAAAAATTTTAATTTAACGAATTGAAATAAAAAAAAAAAAAGTGGTGAAGCAACGTAACATTTATACTTGATTCTTATAATCATAATTAACTAACCTCTGTCTGTGCCTATTCTCTTCTGACATAGCTCCCAGCACTCATCTTCGCTTAAGCACTTCAAAGAGTAGCAAAATCCCTTATCTGCAACATCCTTGATCCGAGTGGTAAGCAGTACTTTGCTGCCCGTGCTTTCATCAACTAAGCCGCAATTCAGGCTTTCCCAATCAACTACTGACCAAACGTCGTCAATAATGATCAAACACCTTTTCTCTACTTGTACTTTTTGAAGTGATTCAATTACATCCCCCTGAGTCATGCTCTTCATCTCTTCCTCCTTCGCATGAGAAAGTTGTTGTAGTATATGTTTCAAAATTTCTTCCGCTCGACATTGTTCGCTCACACAAACAAAAGCGAAACTTTGAAAATGGCTCAACACTTTCTTGTCTTTATACACTTTCCGAGCAAGTGTGGTCTTCCCTAAACCACCCATTCCATAAATGGAAATGACCCGAAACTCATTTTCTTCGTGATCAACCAGATATGACACCAATTTATTGATGTCTTCCTCCCTCCCAACGAATTCTTTTTCATTGAATCGAGAAAGATCTTGTACTTTGTACGGTCTTCTTGAATCCAAGGAGCTGGCATCCGCATCTCCACTTTGGCTTTTGATAAAGTCACAGATTTTGATTGTGATCTTCTCAATAGCCTTGCAAACTTTTGGACGCAACAAACGTTCTATGATGCCAATGTGCTTGTTTACAACTCGGATGACATACATTTCAATGGAATCGATCAGCTGATCAGCCAAATCTATGATTTCTTTGGTACGTTTATCCTTCCTAACGTGCGCGTATTCTAACAAATCTTCCATCTCTTTTAGCACTTTTACAAGCTCATCGACTACACCTTCCGGAGCCTGCAGATACTCCATTTCTTCGACCAACAAATCATGAAGCCTTCCAATCACAAAGGAGTAAAGGGTTTCTCCTTCCATTTCAAAAATCCTTGAGATGTAGCAGATAGATGTGGAGAGAGGGATTTAAAGTAATAAAAGGACTGACGGGTGAAAGAAGAAGAAGAAGGGTGAGATTTTTTGATTCAAAGATCAAAGGGTTTCTCTGATGCCAGTTTGCAAAGCCTTTAAATCCCACTCAAAAAGGAGTTAGCAAGTTGTTACTTTTCGTGATGAACTGACGGGTTAAAGAAGAAAAAGGGTGCCACTCAATAATAAGTTATTACTTTAAATCCCACTCAAAAAAGAGTTAGCAAGTTGTTGAAGGATTATTGGTTTAATCCAAGTGAAAATGACCTCCATTGATACAAAGTCTTTTTTAACTTTTCCTCTACTGTGTGCCACTTTGGAGTACTCTAGCATGGACCCCATAGATAAGGGACTGCGACAGCAGATGCTACAGCAATTGGGAAAGAAGAGATTACAAATGGTCTCATCCACCTTAGATGGATTTGGTCATTTTGGGCTTTACATTTCCCAAAAGTGACAGTTTTGAGGAAAATAAGCAATAATCTCAGATTCTAGTAATACAAATTTGATCATGGAACACCATGTATAACACTTATCAAACAACAATGTCTCCTGTCAACTTATAAAGCCTATTCCTCAGCTACTCTAAAGGGTTTATGAATGCAAGTTCCAAATCGGATATAGGTATGTTCAGGACTTGTGGTTGTTCTTCAATCAGCTACCATCTGCAGCCGCTTCTACCTATAAACAAAAAATGATTTCTTCCGACATATACTGACATCCTCCACGCTAAGTAGTACAAAGAAGATAGATAAGGCCCTTGAGATACTCCACTATCTCAGATCCTCCAAGCTTGGAAGTTCCGTACACCCTATCAACGAAAGTTATTGGAACCTATCAACAGCCATATAAACCATGTTAATTCTTAGAAAAAGAGGCAAGACGCCATTGAAATTCTAAAACAAAATTAAAAATATTCACCAAAATGTTATAGTTTATTCTACAGGTTTTTCAAAAGTTCTTGTTTCATTTCTGACAACAAGTGTCAGTTCTTTGAAGTTTGTGAGTGAGGAAAGATATCGGATGATGTGTTTTCTTCAATGGGTTCCGCTAAAATTTTTGAATTACTCTCAATAACATGAGTTTGTTCTTCAAATTCCTCGTTCTCGTCCCCAAAACTCTCATCTACACTGACGGAGGTGACTTCAATATCGCTTTCTTCCGAGCTCTCTTTAACTCTGTAGAAGACCTTGAAAAAGAGAAAGATTATTCAGACCAATTTGGCAATTCGCCTCGTCAGAAGCAAACTAGAGAGACACTGTAGCTCAGAACATACCACACATGTTCGAGGTGGTAAAGAGTATTTTGAAGGAGTTTGTGTTGGATGTGGCTCGTTGTATTGGCTGGATCTTTCTTGGCTTGAGGCGGGCGCCCCACAATGTGTGAGGCGAGCGCCTGGTTTGCAGAGGATGGAGCTTAGCGTGGTTGGTTTGAGGCGGACGCATGGATGGTCTTCAGGCGGGCGCATCAAACGCCGTAGGAGCAACCTGGAATTGCACTTTGTCCAGGCGGGCGCCTGGTGCCTGGTGAGGCGTGCGCCTCAAGGCACGGGGGGTTTGGGCCGTGGGTTTTCTCTGTTCTTTATTTGTTTGTTGGGCTAGGTTTGTAGGGTAATATAAATACTCCTTGTAACCTAGGAAAAGTTGTACAGATTTAGCACGTAAATAACACAGAGAAAACGTGGTTCAACCCCAATTGATTTCTTCTCTTTCTCTTTCGATTTCCCTATTGATTGCTTGTGTGTGTTCTTGAGTTTTGTGTTCTTGCTTCCGCTGCGATTGCACAACAACTGGTATCAGAGCACGGTTGCGATGTCTGGGGGGAATTCTATCACCGTGAAGTCCGACGTTCAAAAGTTTGATGGTCATGGAAACTTTGCGTTGTGGCAACGGAGGGTGAAGGATTTCTTGGTTCAAGCAGGCTTGGGAAAGGTTCTTCGACATTCGACTAAACCCGATGATATCGAAGAAGGTCCATGGAAGGAGTTGCAAGAGCGGGCTGTTTCTTCGATACGGCAGTGCCTTGCGGATGAGGTGGTGTATCACGTGATCGATGAGGAATCACCGACGAAGGTTTGGGAGATTTTGGAGGGCCGGTATATGTCAAAATCGCTGTCGAACAAGTTGCATCTCAAGCAAAGGTTGTATGGGCTTAAGATGGCAGAGGGTTCGGATCTTGAGGCTCATATCCACACGTTTAACCAAATACTCAATGATTTGGTTAGGGTGGAGGTGACGTTCGAGGAAGAGGACAAGGCGTTGATGTTGCTGAATTCGTTGCCGACTTCTTCGACATACGAAAATCTTGTTACTACGTTGACTTGGGGGAAGGATACCGTGGAGTTGCAACCGGTCACAGAAGCTCTTCTTGCTTTTCATAAACGGAAGAAGTCCGTTGATGAACCTGCGGGTGAGGGGTTATTTGTGAAGGAAAATCAGGAACGTGGGAGAACCCAGTTCCGGGATAACTCGCAGCAGAGGCAGAATCCTCGTTCGCAGTCAAGGAAGAAGTACAAGGGGAATTGTTTCAAGTGTGGGGAGAAGGGGCACAAGAGGCGAAATTGTCCGCGAAGGGGAACGGTAAAGGCAAGGAAGGATCTTCAAAGTCAGTCAATGTGGTTGAAGATTGCTCGAGAGGATGTGGATGGAGATATGCTCACGACTTCATCAGTGGAGCACCCGACAGATGTTTGGATTACGGATTCAGCATGTTCGTTTCATGTATTTGCGAATCGTGATTGGTTCGATACCTACAGTCGAGTTAATTCTGGTATAGTTACTATGGGTAATGGTGCTACATGTAAAATTGCCGGCATAGGAACTATAAGAATTAAGATGTATGATGGTGTAGTTAGAACGTTATGTGATGTTAGACATGTTCCGGAGGTCTCTAAAAATCTGATTTCATTGGGTACCTTGGATGCTAATGGTATGAACTATAAGGCTCAAGGTGGAGTACTGAAAGTTGTTAAGGGTGCTATGGTTGTGATGAAGGGTGAGAAAGGCTCCAAGAACATTTACAGGTTGCTCGGAAGCACGGTTGTAGGTGGAGTCACATCTGTTGAGTCGGAGGTTGATACTGATGCCCTTCTATGGCATATGAGGCTTGGTCACATGGGTGAAAGGGGAATGCGGGAACTTCATAAACGTAAGTTGTTGAAGGGTGTGAAGACTTGTAAACTTGAGTTTTGCAAGTATTGTGTTCTTGGAAAGCAGAATAAGGTGCAGTTCAAGACGGGTAAGCATACAACAAAGGGCATTCTTGATTACGTTCATTCAGATGTGTGGGGGCCGGTCAGAACAGAATCTAGAGGAGGACATTATTACTTCGTGACTTTCATTGATGATTTTTCGAAGAAGGTTTGGGTGAGGCACAAGTCAGAGACTTTTGAGAAGTTCAAGGTGTGGAAAGCTGAAGTGGAAAACCAAACAGGGCAGAAAATCAAGTGTTTGAGGAGTGATAATGGGACAGAGTACACAGATGGCGAGTTCAAGAAGTTCTGCAGAGAGCATGGAATTAAGAGGCACTACACGGTACGCAAGACACCACGGCAAAATGGTGTGGGCCGAGAGGATGAACAGAACTATTGCGGAAAGGGCTAGGTGTCTACGATTCAATGCGGGATTGGCAAAGAATTTTTGGGCTGATGCGGTGAGTATGGCATGTTTCTTGATTAACAGATCACCTAGAGTCTCTTTGGATAACAGGTTTGCGGAGGAGGTATGGACGGGTAATGAGGTAGACTTCACCGATATCCGGGTGTTTGGGTGTCCATCCTATGTGCATATTCCTGGTGAAGAGCGGTCGAAGCTTGACCCAAAGTCAAAACAGTGTGTCTTTCTCGGGTATGAAACAGGTGTGAAAGGATACAAGCTTTGGGATCCCAAGTCAAGCAAGGTGGTGATTAGTAGGGATGTAGTCTTTGATGAAAAGGCTATGTTGAAGTGTACTCATGATGATAAGGAGAAGGTGCCGAGAAAGCAAGGAGGGCGAGAAGCAAGTTATTGAGGTGGAGCTACGTGAGGATAATGCGATGCGGATCTCACTCTTCCGGAGTCAGAGGAACCTACACAAGAAGTGGCTAGTACTTCAGTTGGGAGACCTAAGAGAGTAATCAAGCCACTGGTCAGGTATGGATTTGAAGACATGGCTTCATATGTTCTTGTTCTTAGTAGTGGAGACCCGAGTACTTTTAAGGAGGCTATAAACAGTTCGGAAAAGGACAAGTGCGTAACTGCTATGGCGGAGGAGATGGAGTCACTGTACAAGAATGATACATGGGATTTGGTGGAGCTTCCTAAAGGGAAGCGTGCTATTGGTTGCAAGTGGATCTTCAAGCGCAAGGAGGCAATATCAGAAAAAGAGGGGGAAAAGTTCAAGGCTCGTTTGGTAGCAAAGGGGTATTCGCAGCGAGAGGGGGTGGATTATAATGAGATTTTTTCGCCTGTTGTGAGACATACTTCCATTCGGATTGTGTTGGGTCTTGTAGCGCACTATGATTTGGTGTTGGAGCAGATGGATGTGAAAACTGCGTTTCTACATGGTGAGTTGGATGAGCAGATTTTTATGGAGCAACCACATGGGTTCACGGAGCCCGGGCAGGAGCGTTTGGTTTGTAGATTGAAGAAGTCACTTTATGGGCTGAAGCAGTCTCCAAGGCAGTGGTATACGAGGTTTGACTCCTACATGGTACGTATTGGCTACAAGCGTTGTGAGTATGATTGCTGCGTTTATGTGAAGAGCCTTGATGATGGTTCTTGTATTTTTCTGTTACTGTATGTGGATGATATGCTTATCGCGGGTAGGAGTAAGAACGAGGTCAATCAGTTGAAGGCCTTGTTGAGTAGAGAGTTTGACATGAAGGATTTGGGGAAGCCAAGAAGATTCTTGGGATGGAGATTCGCCGAGACAGAAAATCTAGGAGATTGTGGCTGTCTCAAGCCGGATATGTGGAGAAGGTGTTGGAGAGGTTCAATATGCGGGATGCAAAACCTGTGAAGACACCATTGGCGAGTCATTTTTGTTTATCTGCCTCAGATTCCCCAAGTTCGACTGAAGAGATTCAGAGGATGTCAAAGGTTCCCTATGCAAGCGCAGTGGGATGTCTCATGTATGCTATGGTTTGCACGAGGCCAGATTTGGCGCAAGCCATTAGTGTGGTTAGCAAGTATATGGCGAATCCGGCAAACAAAGATTGGGAAGCAGTTAAGTGGATTCTCAGATATTTGAAGGGCACTATGGATTATAGCATCATGTTTGGAGGTAAGAGTGAGGAGCTTTCTGTTGTAGGGTATGTTGATTCAGATTATGCGGGTGACTTGGATAGGAGGAGGTCGACTACGGGTTATGCGTTTACTCTTGGTGGTGGACCCATATGTTGGAGATCTATGATCCAATCTATCATTGCTTTGTCTACAACGGAAGCGGAGTATATGGCAGCGGTTGAAGCTGCAAAGGAGGCCTTATGGCTTCGGGGTTTGGTCAACGAATTGGGCATTGAGCAAGGTGGAGTGAAGTTGCTTTGTGACAGTCAAAGCGCGATATTTCTAGCGAAGAATCACATTTATCATCAACGGTCGAAGCACATTGATGTTCGGTTTCACAAGATTCGGGAGTTGATCGATATGGGTGAGGTGGTGCTAGAGAAGGTTCACACTACGGAGAATGCTGCGGATATGTTGACAAAGCCGGTTACTACTGACAAGTTCAAGCATTGCTTGGATTTGTTGCACATCTCGAGTTGTTAGAGATGGGGAGGTTCGAGCTGGTTCCTTGTATCTTCTGTTGGTTTGGGTGATCACTCGCCAAGGTGGAGATTGTTGGATGTGGCTCGTTGTATTGGCTGGATCTTTCTTGGCTTGAGGCGGGCGCCCCACAATGTGTGAGGCGAGCGCCTGGTTTGCAGAGGATGGAGCTTAGCGTGGTTGGTTTGAGGCGGACGCATGGATGGTCTTCAGGCGGGCGCATCAAACGCCGTAGGAGCAACCTGGAATTGCACTTTGTCCAGGCGGGCGCCTGGTGCCTGGTGAGGCGTGCGCCTCAAGGCACGGGGGGTTTGGGCCGTGGGTTTTCTCTGTTCTTTGTTTGTTTGTTGGGCTAGGTTTGTAGGGTAATATAAATACTCCTTGTAACCTAGGAAAAGTTGTACAGATTTAGCACGTAAATAACACAGAGAAAACGTGGTTCAACCCCAATTGATTTCTTCTCTTTCTCTTTCGATTTCCCTATTGATTGCTTGTGTGTGTTCTTGAGTTTTGTGTTCTTGCTTCCGCTGCGATTGCACAACAGTTTGGTTGGTTGTTGAAGTACGATTTTGGAAATCCAGGAATTCCTTCAGGAGTCGTAAAATAATCCATACCTTGGTCTACCTGTCACAGTAGTTAAACGCCGACACGTCATTAAAAAATGGTATTGGTAAGTGATTAATAAACTTCATATAACTAATTTTCGTTAAGTTTTTACCAAGTTGATGACGTGCATGGCTGTTAGGTGGGACATGAGGGGCTCATGTACCTTGTTAATGTTGGTGATTTTAGTGTCATCAACTATTTTATTGTAATGGTGATTTACTAAGAGATCAATGTGATTCGTATTAGACTCGGATACGAGTAAGGGAAAGTGTGGAGTACACACTCGTTTGAGCTAAAACGAAGTCAACCTCGATAAAGAAGTAAAAGTTAAAGGGTAGCACATTTTGCTGATGTGCTCGGCCGAGCAGAGGCCTTGACTCGGCCGAGCAGAGCATATCAGATTGGCCAAGTTTCTGGAGAGTCTTGCTCGGCCGAGGCATGTGCCTTGCTCGGCCGAGCAGTATGAACAACACGGCCGAGCAGTTCAAATGACACGGCCGTGCAGCTTGGCAGAAATTCACTAGACATGTGTGCTCGGCCGAGCAAGTCCCTTGACTCGGCCGAGTAGTTCCTGAACAGGTGCCTTTTCAAAATGAATAGACACATTGCTTGGCTAAAGTCATGTCTTTTGATTGTACCCTTTAACTAATACCTCTCCATCTGTATATATACAGGGATTGATCTCAGTTGTAAAAGATGAAAAACACAAGAGTGATACAACAATAATGAAAGCAAAACAATTCTCAAGTTTTAGATTTGTTCTCTTTGCCTAGAAACAAATTGCGTGATTGTCTTATCCCAATAAAAATTTTGTGTAACCCAGGCATTAAGGGTCGAAATACTTTATTTGAAAAGTGGATTATACACGATTCAATCACATATCCGGCCTATCAAGATCAAGACCCTATATTTCCCCTACAGTTAAAGGCGTAAGTTTTACCTCCTAAGTCCAGTCAGCATGCACGTCATCAACTTGGTTAAAAACTGATGAAGATGAATATAGTGATAAGTTTAGTTTTAGTTTTATTTATTTAATGTTATTTTCGGATTATTATTTAATTAGGGGATAAATCATGTTTAGAAGTAGATTTACTCAATATTATGATAAAATAATGGTTTATTAGGTTACCATATAGATTAGGTATATTTTTAGAAGTGTTTGACTTGTTTTCCAAGTCGTAGGAGTCATATAAAAATAGGGTTTTGTGTAATTCCGAAAATCAGTTGTAACAATTAATAAAATTTGAGTGTTTACTCTTCAATTTTCTCGAGCGAAAATTGCCGATTGATTGCTGAATTTCTCGAGCGAAATTCTGTGATTAATCTTTATCAAGTCTTCCGCTACGTCAGTTGGTATCAGAGCTTGTCGTTCGATTCAGGAAGAAGAATGGTTCGAGGGCAGAAGAGACAAACTGTGGAAGCAATCTACGAGCGTGATGAGGCAGTTCTGGAGGAACGCATCGGATCCATCGTAGATCAACGTATGGAGTTGTTGATGGAACAGTTAACGGCCTGGATGACCGACTTGTTCAATCAACTGGCTCGGAGGAATCAGCCTAGACCTGGTGGCAGCGACGGACTGCGAGACTGGGCGGTGGATTCTGGTGGTGGTGATATTTCGTGGCCTTTCGTCGAATCGGCGACTACCGAAGTTTCCATCGATTGGTCAAAACCACCAATATACGATAGGTATGATTGTGAAAATTGTCAGTTTGATAGTGTCCTACCTTTTTCCGATACACCTTTTCCGCAATCTAAGATTGATTGGTTTCAGCCTTCGATTTTTGATGAAGAGATTATTAGTCATCGATTCGTTGACCCGTTTGATATCCCTCATTCAAAGACATTTTCTTCTAGTTACATAAAGAATTTGTTACTTCATGAGTTTATTAGATTACATTGGACGGATTGGATGGAGGTTGTTACTCAAGTAAGCAAGTTTAAAGTCCGACAAGGTTGTAAAGGAAGATTTCAAGTGTTCAAGTATCATTTCAATAAGAGGATCGTTACAAATATTTTTTATGCAATGATCAAGATTCGACTACAACATGCTGCAAATTCGAGGACGAATTTTTCGAAGCCGAGGAGAATGATGAAGATGAATATAGTGATAAGTTTAGTTTTAGTTTTATTTATTTAATGTTATTTTCGGATTATTATTTAATTAGGGGATAAATCATGTTTAGAAGTAGATTTACTCAATATTATGATAAAATAATAGTTTATTAGGTTACCATATAGATTAGGTATATTTTTAGAAGTGTTTGACTTGTTTTCCAAGTCGTAGGAGTCATATAAAAATAGGATTTTGTGTAATTCCGAAAATCAGTTGTTGATTAATAAAATTTGAGTGTTTACTCTTCAATTTTCTCGAGCGAAAATTGCCGATTGATTGCTGAATTTCTCGAGCGAAATTCTGTGATTAATCTTTATCAAGTCTTCCGCTACGTCAAAAACTTAACAAAATTAGTCATATAAAGTAACATGACTAACTTTCGTTAAGATTTTAGCAAGGTTATGGACGAAGTGAGCACATTTGAAAGTCGATGGAACAATTGACAAGTTTAAAGCTCGATTGGTAATCCAAGGCTTTAGACAAAAGGAAGGGATCGATTACTTCGATACCTATGCACAGGTTGCTCGTATCACTACTATTAGATTACTGATAGCTTTGGCAGCTATTCAGAATCTATTGATCCATCAAATGGATGTCAAAATAGCATTTTTAAATGGTGATTTGGAAGAAGAAGTGTATATGAAACAACCTGAAGGATTTGTTATGCCAGGTAATGAGCATAAGGTATGTAAGTTAATTAAATCATTGTATGGGCTGAAGCAAGCACCTAAACAGTGGCATCAAAAGTTTGATGAGGTTGTTTTGTCAAATGGTTTTGTATTAAATCAGTCTGACAATGACAAATGTGTATATAGCAGATTTAATGAATCCGGTAAAGGTGTAATCATCTGCCTATATGTTGATGACATGTTGATTTTTGGTACAGACCAAAATGTAGTTGATAAAACTAAGAAGTTTTTGTCATCAAAGTTTTCTATGAAGGACACGGGAGAAGTCGACGTAATTCTTGGTATAAAGATTAAACGGATGAACAAGGGAATTGCAATTACACAATCTCATTATATTGAGAAAATTCTCAAGAGGTTTAATTGTGATGATTGTTCTAAAGTTAGTACTCCCATGGATCCTACTGAGAAACTTGTGTCAAACACTTGTAAACCTGTGTCACAGCTCGAATATTCAAAAGTCATAGGCAGTTTGATGTATGCTATGACGGGCACTCGACCTGATATTGCTTATGCAATTGGAAGATTGAGCAGGTTCACTAGTAATCCCAGTAGACAGCATTGGCATGCTATAACAAGGGTGTTCAAGTACTTAAAAGGTACTATGAACTATGGTTTGTGTTATAGTGGAGATCCTTCTATATTAGAAGGTTACACAGATGCTAGTTGGATCAACCAAGAAGATTCATCTTCTACTAGTGGTTGGGTGTTCTTGCTTGGAGGAGGTGCCATTTCTTGGGCTTCCAAAAAGCTGACATGTATTACACATTCTACAATGGAATCTGAGTTTGTAGCTTTGGCTGCTGCTGGTAAAGAAGCAGAATGGCTTCGAAACTTGATATATGAGATTCCATTATGGCCTAAACCGATATCACCAATATCTATCCATTGTGATAGTGCAGCTACATTGGCTATGGCTTATAGTCAAATGTATAATGGCAAGTCTAGACACTTGGGTGTCAGACATAGTATGATTCGAGAGTTAATCATGAATGGTGTGATATCAGTTGAGTTTGTTCGATCGCAACAAAATTTGGCTGACCACTTGACGAAGGGGTTCGCTAGAGACTTGGTAAATAAGTCTGCAATGGAAATGGGATTAAAGTCCATTTAATCCTCTAATTGTGAGATACCCAATTCCCTTCTAATACAACGTTAGAAGCTTGAATTCAATGTGGAAAGCTCGCAGTTGGAGATTGGAACACATGTTATTATCTTTCCCAAGGTATGTGTTCAGACCTGCAAGTAAAGGTTAGGTTGAAGAATATCTTCTTAATAGTTCCTTTGAAAAATTGCAAATGCAGGTGCAAGATTAAAGGAACTACCTATATGGGCATGAAGTTTTGCCGCTTCAAGAAGCTAGGACTTGGCTTCCTATATGTTCACTAATGGATATGGACACATGGCTTGTAATAGTGTCAAGATTAAACAAAGAGAATTGTATGAAACTTGTGTGTATAGTATCTTCAGGTATTCATATGAGTTGACGGGTTCAATCGTTAGGACACCCCGATTCTCGAGTATTTGAAATGTGTATTATACTAAGATGAAAATTCAATCGCAAGACATTTTCATTTATACATTCGTTTGTTTCGTTATTTATAAAGATTAGAAAATCAAAGGATTACACTAAAATTGAGGGGATTTGTTGGTGATTTTAGTGTCATCAACTATTTTATTGTAATGGTGATTTACTAAGAGATCAATGTGATTCGTATTAGACTCGGATACGAGTAAGGGAAAGTGTGGAGTACACACTCGTTTGAGCTAAAACGAAGTCAACCTCGATAAAGAAGTAAAAGTTAAAGGGTAGCACATTTTGCTGATGTGCTCGGTCGAGCAGAGTCCTTGACTCGACCGAGCAGAGCATATCAGATTGGGCAAGTTTCTGGAGAGTCTTGCTCGGTCGAGGCATGTGCCTTGCTCAGCCGAGCAGTATGAACAACACGGCCGTACAGTTTAAATGACACGGCCGTGCAGCTTGGCAGAAATTCACTAGGCATGTGTGCTCAGCAGAGCGAGTCCCTTGACTCGGCCGAGCAGTTCCTGAACAGGTGCCTTTTCAAAATGAAAAGACACATTGCTTGGCTAAAGTCATGTTCCATCTGTATATATACAGGGATTGATCTCAGTTGTAAAAAGATGAAAAACACAAGAGTGATACAACAATAACGAAAGCAAAACAATTCTCAAGTTTTAGATTTGTTCTCTTTGCCTAGAAACAAATTGCTTGATTGTCTTATCCCAATAAAGATTTTGTGTAACCCAGGCATTAAGGGTCGAAATACTTTATTCGGAAAGTGGATTATACACGATTCAATCACATATCCGGCCTATCAAGATCAAGACCCTATATTTCCCCTACAGTTAAAGGCGTAAGTTTTACCTCCTAAGTCCAGTCAGCATGCACGTCATCAACTTGGTTAAAAACTTAACAAAATTAGTCATATAAAGTAACATGACTAACTTTCGTTAAGATTTTAGCAAGGTTATGGACGAAGTGAGCACATTTGAAAAACTGAAAAAAGTTCAATAAGAACGTTTGCAAAAAAAGTTTGGTGATCACATTGAAAATTGGCCTAAAATTCAATGACCAAAATATGGTTCAACTCATAGTTATTAGGAGTAGAATTTCCTTACTCTTCCATGCCTACCTAATTCCAAAGCATCACCGGTCGCAACTCTGTATTTCCTGTAAGTGACACCCTACTTTATACCCATCATATGTATTCGCCTGATGGAAGTTGAAAACAAAAACTAATTCTCTGCGTTCAAACACAATAACCTGTGGAACAAAGAAAACCTGTGATGCTCAGACCCTTTAATTTGACCAAAAGTGTCCAAAGGATAGGACATGGGTGTGGGTATGGGTATGGGTGTGACTATTTTACACTAAATTTGGTTTAAAATCTTAAAAAAATGGAGGATCTGACACTTGAATCCATAACCGTGTCGGACACTCGTACCCGAGTTCGAGCATCATAGAAGAAAACAACCAATACATAAGTAAAGAATATTATAGGATCAATATGATGATGTTCTTTGAGTACCCTTTTCAATATCTGAAGAACATCTTTAACTTGTCATGTTCATTTTTGCTGCTCACTATCTGCTTTGTTGAAGCAAGGAATGAAAACTTTTCATCAAGTATATTCATAGCTCTATCAAATTTGTTCATGAACTGGATTAGAGGACAACATCATATTAAAAATCAGTTGTTTGTAACCAGTATGAAAAATCAACTACTCCCTCTGTCCCAAATTGAATGACCATTTTAGTCCCAAATGAATGACCTTTTGAAAAATTTCCATCAAAAAACTTTGTCCCTAAATGATTTTTTTTTCAAAACTAAAAATAAAAAATCATATTCATTATATTTTTGCAAAACTAATTTTGAAAGTGAATATCAAGATTGTTTATGATTTTTTCTATTAAAAATACATTTTCAAAATAACACTTGAATTCAAAATGGTCATTCATTTTGGGACCGTGGGGGGGGGGGAGAGTATAAGATAAATATTAGGAAATGTGTGTGTGTGAAATAGTGTTACTGTCAATACAATGAGATTTTGGACCTTGTATCTCAAGTTTTCAGCATCGACTAGCTCCCACTGACGTCTGCATCTTTCATAACTCCAACAATTTCCTTCTCTAGGGAAATCAATACACTCAGGATGACCAAACTGCAACGAGCAATTATAGAAAGTGACTTGATAGGGATAAGGAAACAAAAAATTATGGATCCTGGAGTAGGAGTGGCAATTTGGGTATAATGGTTGGATCCCGGAGTAATAGTTGGGTTCTACTTAGGTAATGGCAAATTAGAAAATTAGCCTTCAAAGTAGAAAATTATGTTATTTTCTCCAATTCAATTTATTGTGCATCAAAAGATTGTAGCATTAGTGAGCCATTACTTCAGGAGGTCTGATGTTTACCTCATTTCCCATGAAGTTGAGGTAGCCTTCTCCACCCAATGCCATGGATATAAAATGAATCATCTGCATAACATAACATATATGCTATGCATTAGATTCGTCAAACACCAAACGAGGAAGTCCGAGTAAAGTACTGCACTATACATCTGAGCTAGAAAGCAATCAATCCCTTAAGAAAAAAACATGTTTGCCCATTCAACTAGCATTGTTGCCATCTAGAGTAGACGGAACCCGTTAAAGGGGAGAGAGAGAGAGAGAGACTGATGCAGGATTTTTGATGTTTTAGTGGAGTTTTTTTTTTTTTGTTTTTTTTTTTTTTTTTGGGGGGTTATTGTGCAAAAGGAGGATAGTTCAGGGAAAGCAGACATAAAAACAGCAAAGTGAACCTTGTGTAGTGCAATCCCGCGCTCAATAGTTGGAGAAGCATCTGTCGAGCAAGACATGCCAGAATACATTTCATCGTCCATGAGGGAAAAAGCAAGTGACTTGCCTCCCACAATAGCCTGTTTATGGCACAAACAACAAGATTCAAATCATTAAGGAAGAAGGAAGAAGGAAGAAATCCAAAAGAATATTGCGAAAGAAGATACGCAATGATACCATAGTGAAAGATTATAATAAGGAAGTAGCTGTAAAACCCCCAAGTCAGTAGACCTGGAAACTCGACAAGACTCAGAAATATGCAAAGGCTAAATCACATTGTTGTTTACCCTGTAAATCATACTCTCTCCATCCCGAAATGATCATCCCATTTTTTTTGTGGTTAAAATGCAGGTACTTGAGCAATAAATTTAAGTTAATTCAATTATCCTAATGAAATTTTAGACCTTATTATTGATACACCATTATAGATACTATTAGTAACAGTTTTTAGATGATCATTAGGATAATTAAATTAACCTAAATTTACTGCTTAAAGTACTTTTTCATAATTTAGATGATCATTAGGATAATTAAATTAACATAAATTAGACCTTATTATTGATACACCATTATACATCCTCTTTGTGCTTTAATACAAGGGCAAGGTTGCGTACATCCGACCCCCCCTTACCTCAACGTAGATGGGAGCCTTTGCGGCGATAGGGTAATGTTGTTGTTACTGCTTAAAGTGCCTTCATGTTGACACCAAAAAAAAAAAAAAAAAAAAAAAAACAGGAAGATCATTTCAGGACGGAGGGAGTATTACTTTACACAATACTCTCTTTTTCTCTCTCCCTATCTCTCTTTCCCTCACTCATAGAAACAGAGATGTTAATCTATGCACATGGGGATTTGGCCTGCTGGCTAGAGCTCATGGCTTTCAACCTGGAGGTCATGGGTTCGATCCCCCCAGAAGTTAGAGGGAAGGCTTTCTCTCCCTAGGATTTATCTCCTAGGCGCTTCTGTGCGTGCATGTGTGTGTGTGTGTGAGTAGTGAAAAAAAATAAAAAAAAGAGATGTTAATCTATAAATAAGTGTTCACAAGTTTTTGAGTTTCAAGAAATTGATATATCTAAATACTCACTTTATATTATTGCAAGTGCACATTAGAACATTCGTTATTAAGGCCAAATTACATTTATCACTCCAAAGTATCCACCAAATCTCACTTTGCACCCCAATTTGAAAAAAGGGCTTGTTTGGTACTTATATTTCCAAATCGTCTCACTTTACCCCTGGCACCTTCCAAAGTGTCCCAAATTTACCCTTGGTCAAGTCATGTCAGGGGCAAAGTGGGACGATTTCCAAATTAAAGTACCAAACATACCCATTTTTCAAACTGGGGTGCAAAATGGATTTGGTGGATACTTTGGGAGGCTAAACATAATTTAGCTGGTTATTAACATTGGTGAAAGTAGGGAGGTCATTAGAAAATGGATATTCAATTTGAAAAGAGGAGTATATGGAAACAAGATCCTTCAATTCCTTTACCTGGTCATGACTCTCAGCATAAGTAATACACTTCTCGGTATATCTCCTATTTGTTAGACTCCACCATATTTCACCCACAGACCACTCTTCATCTCTCGCTTAAACTTCATATGGTACCACATGTCAGGAATAGACATTGCCAGACGGAAGTCAAACCCAATTCCTCCATCAGAGACGGGCCTACCAAGTCCGGGCATACCGTAAACATCTTCGGCTATCACGGTTGCATCGGGCAAGATAGAATGAATCGGACGGTTAGCAAGCATCATATAAACTACGGCATCCACATCTCGACTCACCGAAGTAATCATCATAACCGCAACAACAACAATAACAAATTCTTAGTCCCAAAATGATTTGGGGTTGGCTAACATGAATCATCATATGTAATAGTCAATGGAAAAAAAAAAAAAAAAAAAACCTAAGAAGAAATAGGCGGGAAGAAAATTTTGGAGAAGGAAAAAACAATAGAAAAAAAATAGTATAAAAGGAAAGAAAAAATAAAAGTAAAATAGATAATTTTTAAAAAAATGTGAGAGTTAAGAAATTTAAAAGAAGAAAAAAGTGGCATGAAATTTTCGTAGGAAAAAATAAAAATCAAACTCCATCACCCACATGAATATAACCTGCAAATGTCTTGTTTATTCCATGGTGATGATACAACATTGAAGTTAGTCCATCAAACCGAAACCCATCAAATCTAAACTCTTCCAGCCACCACCTTAAGTTGGAAAGAAGGAATCTTTGGACTTCCCAGTTAGAATAACTGAAAAGTCTGCTATCCCACAGCTTATGGTATCCTCGATCTCCGGTATGGAAATAAGAATCTTGACTACCCTGGCCCACATCAAAGCCATTAAGTCCGTCTGTGACATTATTATTAGCATGGCTGTGAACAACATCCATTAAGACACGTAAACCTAAGTTGTGGGCTTTGTCAATCAAATACTTAAGGTCCTCAGGAGTTCCAGATCTGCTTGACTGACAAAGTAATTTGTAGCGTGATACCCAAATGAACCGTAGTAAGAATGCTCCATCACAGCCATTAGCTGGATCGTGTTGTAATTGTTTGCCACAATACGAGGCAAAATATTATCTGCAAACTCCTTGTATGAATTTATACGGGGTTCTGAACTACTCATCCCAACGTGAGCCTCATATATACGTGGTGCTGCAGCCTGCAGCTGTGGTGGACGGGGGTGTTTGAACTGATACCTGCATCAATAAAAGAATTGACCTAGTTCAAAAAAAAGTAAAGGAATTGACCTCAAACACCACTTGGCCCTGTTTATATTTAGACTCAATGCTTGAATGAAGAAGAGTATACTTTATCCCTTCTTTTTATGGAATCACATCAAACAAGAAACACAATTCTTGTTATATTTTTTCTTTATTTTTTGGTTCATATAAATCGACAACTGCCTTGACTTTTGAATTGCTCAATTCGCCTTTGCCAACTATCATGTGCCAATGATGAGTTGCATTTACACATTGTACATTAAGAGCATTCATGTTGTGCCACCAAAATGACAAAAAAGTCGACTTCTTTTGATGTTGCAAAAACTAAAAAGGAACACTCATTTTGTGATGCATTATGTATTGAGTATTAGAATTTCTCAAATCTTCATTAGGGTACATATATTTCAACTGACATATTAGAAAACAAAAACATTTTCGAGTATCCAACTGAAAAAAAGATAAAACCAATTGTGCCTCATTTGGCCATAAAATGGCATTTTCTACTCTTAATTCTTGTCATTGCTGCACAACCATGATTTTTAGCATATTCAGATTGAAATCGGTAAAAAGGACAGTGTACCTTTACAAACCTGGTGGGTCCCAGTACACACCGTCATAAGGTGCGGCAAATATAGTGGTGTCAACAGTAGCATACTTAATCCAAGCCGGGATTCGGTCAACCCAAACACCATTGCCATGCTTGAATCGGAACTTAACTCTTGAATTATGAAAAATGGCTGGATTCCCACCAGCATCTGGAATCTTGATGCTCCATACCCCAAATTGATTCTTTTCCATCTTGTGGTTGGAAACATCCCATCCGTTAAAGTCCCCAACTAGTTGTGCTTCCCTGCTCACAGACACTCCGAAGTAGAACTTAGCAAAAAGCTATTAACAACTAGAATGAATTTGTAATTGCCATTGCTAGTTAGGGAGATAAAAGTAAAATGAGTACTGCTTGAAGAACTTACTCAGCAGCAGGAGCCCACTCACGATACATAATACCACCATTTTCTCTGTTAAAACCAAATTCTAGATAACCTATATATGACGTGAAAAAAAATTATTTGTCAGAAATAAATTAGAAGTATGTTTAAATGGAAAGCGAGTTCAACCGAGGGAAAAACAAATTAGCATTTTAAAGAAACTCACGTTAAATCCTCGAAGCATTTGAACTGATGGATTATTATAATAAAAATTATATAAGTCGGATTGTAATAGTGGGTCTATCAACATAAACTGATCAAGGTTTCATGAAGTAATATGGAACAGACAAACAATACCCTCCCACTTCTACTTTTGAAGGATATGGTAGCATACGTACTGGAGATGCTCGGACTCGGCATTTTACCCCTGAGTACCCGTGTCGACACGACACGACACGGAAGCCGACTCGGGATATGCGTCGGACTCGCTAGGGTAAAAACGGACTCGCCAATTTTCACAAGAATTTCATTGAAGATCATTTTTTTATCATTCTTCCTAATTAATCTGATGTGTATTGAAAATCAAAACAAAGGAAGATGAGGAAAAGAACCAGAAATTAGAAAAATTTGTTACGGCCAAAATAGATCGCCGTCATCGAACAAGATGGAGGGAAAGACGAAGCGACAGAGCGGAATCCACCGGCCGAAATAGATCGCCGTCGTCGAACAAGATGGAGGGCAAGACGAAGCGACATAGCGGAATCCACAGAAATTTCTCTCATAGCCATTAGATTTGAAGATAAAGAAGAAGAAAGGTTTCAACGTTTCTTGGGTTGGGAAGGGTTGAACATTTAAGGTTCTTCTTGGGAGTTGGATATGAATTTTTTTAATAATGTGGGAGACGGCTGTACCTATGGTGTATAAAAAGGGAAAAATCAGTAAGCATATAAATATAAATCGGTTTGGATTTTATTTTTTTGGCAATATAATTTAATTCAATTTCTTTTTTTATTACTAAAAGTGCTTTTTTTATATTGCTTTTTTTTTTAATAATGTGGGACGGACTATCCTTTAATTATTTTAGAGGCTTTGACCAAATAGTCCCCCATCCAAATAAAAACTATCTTTAAGGACTAACATTATCAAAACAGCCAAAAAGTCCCTCTATTTTTTCTGGACTAAATTGCCCCTTGTACCCTCTCACGTACCTGTGCCTGTTACACGCTCCTATTTCTCTCTCTCTTCCTTTTTTTTCTCTTAAATTTTTAAAATGCAATATGTCAAAATCTAAAAGTCGAAAAAATAATCCGAAACCACTGTTTTAATCGCATCGCCAAGACGAATCAAACAAGTTTACTCATCATATATTTCAAATTTTATAAATAAAATAAAATAAAATTATTTTTCAACAACTGTGAAATAGACCTCACTGTTGTTTTATAAAAGAATGACATAAAAACAGTGAAATCTATCACATTTATGCACAATAACGGAGAAAGTGACCTCAACAATCGTAACGGAGAAATTGACCTTACAGTTGTGCAAAAACAATCATCAACAACTGATAAATAACGGGTAAACCATTTCACATTCATAAATAACTGTGAAACTGACCTCACAGTTTTAGAAGTGTGAAACATTTCACAGTTATTCACATCTCAACCAACAACTGTGAAATAGACCCCACTGTTGTGCACAATCATAACTGAAAAATTGACCTCACAGTTGTACACAAACAATCAACAACTGATAAATAACGGGTAAACCAATCATACTAAGTAGCAAATTAACTGTGAAATTGACCTCACAGTTCTCAGTTTAGAAAGGTCAACATTCAAACCATTTCACATTTATAAATAACTGTGAAACTGACCTCACGGTTTTAGAAGTGTGAAAAATACTTCACACTTATTCACATCACAACCAACAACTGTGAAATAGACCTCACAGTTGTTTTGCTACTTAGTATGTGTGATTTACCCGTGATTTATCTGTTATTCATGAATGTTTGTGCACAACTGTGAGGTCAATTTCTTAGTTATGATTGTGAGGTCACTTTCTCATTTATTGTGCATAACTGTGAGGTCAATTTCATTGTTTTATGTCATTCTTTCATAGAACAACTGTGAAACTGACCTCATAATTTTAGTAGTGTGAAAAATATTTCACACGTATTCACATCAAAACCAACAAATGTGAAATAGATTTCACAGTTGTTCTATAAAAGAATGACATAAAAACAATGAAATTTATCACACATTTATGCACAATAACTGAGAAAGTGACCTCACAATAACTTACTAGACTACAATAGAATTCCTAAACAAGTTCCATAAAATAAATCCAAACCAGCAACAACAAAATTCATAACATTACAAATTATAAGTTTCTCTTCCAACAAAAAAGGTAAATCGTCTGTGTTCATCAAGCATTTGATCACCCAAACTTCACAGCGACACCCAAAAATTTCAGCTTACAGGTTCTTTGGTTTTTTTTGGAACCTTGAAATTTTATTGATTACGAAAACTATCGAAGAGTACATGAGGGAGCACATATACCTATCCTTATCCCTATTACAATCAAACTGTCTATCATTATAGACATTATACAAATATACACCTTATACACATAACCAATATACCAAGCCCCATATAAAACTTGACACTCTTTGAGAACAAAGCCCAACTCCACCAATTGATGCCACAAACCAACAAACTGGTGTCCAATTTTCTTCACTACTTCAGCTTGTAAAAACAGAACATTAATTGCTGCCAAGAACCAACTAAAACAATGACCCAAAGCTACCAACACCCAACTTAGATCATACACATTCAACATAGCCCAACTCGGCCAAAAGGCGGCAAGTTTTTGCATAAAACCAGCAAACTGCTGCCATCTATCCTCAGCTACTTCAAACAGCAAATTGGAACTACCATTATTATTGTAGATCCTTATAGACTTACCAATATCCAAAGTGCAATATGTTTCCCACATATCCAAGCAAACAATCATCTTCCAAGTGTATTCCAAAGAAATAGACATCACTAACACACCAAACAAACCACCTATTTCTTTGCCAACGGCTAACCAGCAGAGAGAAGGCTGTGAACATTAACCATAACCCAATCAAACCACGTCTGACCAACCTCAATCAAAGCCATATCAAACTGAAACAAACCAACTGCTTTCCACACAAACACAAACAGAATGAAATACTGATGCAACACCAACCAAGCAACATAAACCCAATGCTGCCAAGTATCAGTAAACTAGTAAACTGCTGCCAAAAATCAGAATATTGCGCTATTGCTAACCTTCTAGAAGCAATGAACCACCAAATCAGAATATTGCACTATTGCTTACAGGCTGCTGGTTGCCATAACCATTGGCCCCTTAAGACCCTGCAGCAGCATACATGCCCCTTAAGCAAGAATTACATAAATCTTCAAATCTTCAGGCATTAATAATGAAAATCGAGATAGAGAGAGGGAGATTACGTTCCAGGGATGACAGCTTCCACCCAAGGAGAAGTGGTGGCGGAGGAGGATGAGTGGTGGTGAGCTGAACTCCGGTGAGATGAACATCAGTGGAGTGGATCGAGCAGCAAGCCATCCACTGTCCAGCACTGTCTTCCCAATCTGCGACATATAGTCAAATTATGCCGGAAAACCTCGGCATCGAAGTCAGAACCGATGGAAATCGAGGAAGATGGAGTGGATTCGCCGGAGACAGCTGAGCATCGGACGGAGATAGGTTTAGGGCAGCGAAAGAGCTTGAATTCAGGTATAGAACGGTCTGTACGGATGGAGAAACGGGTGAATTGGAGAGAGATAGCCACGGCAAAATCGAACCCTAGCTCAATACATCCTCTGAGCTCGTTGAGATCCTCATCGGTGAGGCTATTCCGCCGTGTTTGCTCTGCTTTCTCATCTCAATTGCCCGCGACCGCCATGGAATTCCTTAATTGCGTCTAGAGAGAGAATGAATTACGTATAGAGAGAGAATGAGAGGGGTAGTTTGGCCATTTAATGGTTATGAAATATTTTAAAAAGGAGCTAGGGGTTTATTGGTAAAATAGATTTAAATTTATGGACCCCAAGGTAGAATATAAAATGTGGTATTTTTTTTGGATAAATTCCACCTTCTAATAGAGACTTATCGGTAAAAATCCCTTTTTTTTATTGACTAGAAAATAATATTTTTGAATGTTTTTTTAATGAAGGTTAATAGTTGGATCTCAATCATAAAAATGGATGGGTACATTAAAAAGGATCTCAATCATAAAAATGGATGGTTTAACAAAGGCGTCAAGTGTGAGTTTGACACCTCTGTGAATTTGATAAAAGACTACTTGCTCATAGATTCTGAGATTCAGGTGTAATAATTGATGGGCAAAGCGTAAAAACCTACACCAAAAAACAAATTGTAGTATCTATACCATTATCTCTTAGTTGGGAAAAACTGCAGTAGCATATGATGCAAGGCATGGTGGCTTCTCACTTTGAATCGATTCAATCCTCGCAAAAGGAGTAAAATCGATTAACGAACGAAAGGGGATATGATTAAACTTCTCGCAAAAGAATTTAATCTAATAATCAACCGAAGAAGATTATTGGCAAAGTCAATTAATGACTTTAGGAAGAACACAATAAACTTGCAAAACTTGCAAAGGAATTTGATTAAGAAAAATAACGTAAGTTTCTAAGCTGTGAAAGGAATTATAAATACTACCTAAAATCCTCTACTAACTAGGAAAAGGAAAAAGGAAATAAAATCCTCTACTAACTAGGAAAAGGAAAAAGGAAATAGAATCCTAAATTAATACGTTTAAAACAAGAAGTAAATCCAATCGAAATCAGAAAACCCGCAAAGAGCACGACTCGTTCTTGGATACATCATTCTCCCCCACTTCAAAAGGATTCGTCCCCGAATCATCGTCTAAATAAAGCGGCACATCTGGATAAAACTCAACCAAATCCGACACATTAAACGTGGGAGAAATGTTCCACCCATCCGGCAAATCCACAACATAAGCATTGGCATTTATCTTTGACAAAATCTTGCACGGCCCAATCTTCTTAGGGTGAAGCTTGCTGTAGGTCCCTTGAGGAAAGCGCTCCTTACGCAAGTGAACCATAACCAAATCACCAACAGAAAACTCCTTCAAGCGACACTTCTTGTCCGCAGCTTCTTTGTACTTCGCATTGGAATCTTCAATGTTCTTCACAACCTCCCGTTGTACCTCATCAAACTTCTCCACCACATGTTCAGCAGCGATGCTAAACCCCGGAAGTTTTGGCAAAGGAACCAAACCAAGAGTATGAGTAGGGGGCCGTTGATACACAATCTCAAAAGGGGACTTCTTAGTAGTGCGATTGGGCATATTATTGAAAGCGAACACAGCTGTAGCTCACATCAAATCCCACTTCTTAGGATTGTCACCACACAAGCAACGAAGCATACTACCCAAGGAACGATTAACCACCTCCGTTTGCCCTGTCCGAGGATGAAAAGCACTACTAAACTGCAACTCCGTGCGGAACAAGCCCCATAAAGTACGCCAAAAGTGACTCAAGAATTTCGTGTCACGATCGGAAGTAATAGTCTTAGGCACTCCATGCAAACGCACCACCTCCTTGAAGAAGAAGCTAATCGATTCAATCCTCGCAAAAGGAGTAAAATCGATTAACGAACGAAAGGGGATATGATTAAACTTCTCGCAAAAGAATTTAATCTAATAATCAACCGAAGAAGATTACTGGCAAAGTCAATTAATGACTTTAGGAAGAACACAATAAACTTGAAAAACTTGCAAAGGAATTTGATTAAGAAAAATAACGTAAGTTTCTAACTGTGAAAGGAATTATAAATACTACCTAAAATCCTCTACTAACTAGGAAAAGGAAAAAGGAAATAAAATCCTCTACTAACTAGGAAAAGGAAAAAGGAAATAAAATCCTCTACTAACTAGGAAAAGGAAAAAGGAAATAGAATCCTAAATTAATACGTTTAAAACAAGAAGTAAATCCAATCGAAATCAGGAAACCCGCAAAGAGCACGACTCGTTCTTGGATACATCATTCTCCCCCACTTCAAAAGGATTCGTCCCCGAATCATCGTCTAAATAAAGCGGCACATCTGGATAAAACTCAACCAAATCCGACACATTAAACGTGGGAGAAATGTTCCACCCATCCGGCAAATCCACAACATAAGCATTGGCATTTATCTTTGACAAAATCTTGCACGGCCCAATCTTCTTAGGGTGAAGCTTGCTGTAGGTCCCTTGAGGAAAGCGCTCCTTACGCAAGTGAACCATAACCAAATCACCAACAGAAAACTCCTTCAAGCGACGCTTCTTGTCCGCAGCTTCTTTGTACTTCGCATTGGAATCTTCAATGTTCTTCACAACCTCCCGTTGTACCTCTTCAAACTTCTCCGCCACATGTTCAAGCGATGCTAAACCCCGGAAGTTTTGACAAAACCAAGAGTATGAGTAGGGGGCCGTTGATACACAATCTCAAAAGGGGACTTCTTAGTAGTGCGATTGGGCATATTATTGAAAGCGAACTCAGCTGTAGCTAACATCAAATCCCACTTCTTAGGATTGTCACCACACAAGCAACGAAGCATACTACCCAAGGAACGATTAACCACCTCCGTTTGCCCATCTGTCTGAGGATGAAAAGCACTACTAAACTGCAACTCCGTGCGGAACAAGCCCCATAAAGTACGCCAAAAGTGACTCAAGAATTTCGTGTCACGATCGGAAGTAATAGTCTTAGGCACTCCATGCAAACGCACCACCTCCTTGAAGAAGAAGCTAATCGATTCAATCCTCGCAAAAGGAGTAAAATCGATTAACGAACGAAAGGGGATATGATTAAACTTCTCGCAAAAGAATTTAATCTAATAATCAACCGAAGAAGATTATTGGCAAAGTCAATTAATGACTTTAGGAAGAACACAATAAACTTGCAAAACTTGCAAAGGAATTTGATTAAGAAAAATAACGTAAGTTTCTAACAGTGAAAAGAATTATAAATACTACCTAAAATCCTCTGCTAACTAGGAAAAGGAAAAAGGAAATAAAATCCTCTACTAACTAGGAAAAGGAAAAAGGAAATAAAATCCTCTACTAACTAGGAAAAGGAAAAAGGAAATAGAATCCTAAATTAATACGTTTAAAACAAGAAGTAAATCCAATCGAAATCAGGAAACCCGCAAAGAGCACGACTCGTTCTTGGATACATCAAATAACGAGACTTAGAAAATTTTATTATTAAAAATAATGAGTTTTGGGCTTAGACAATTTGGTTTTGTATTTAGATTGTTTTGAGATAATTGTAAAAAAATGCAATAAATCTATTACTAAATAAAGGGTAAAGTGATTTTGGCACTTTCCCGCTCAAGCTCTCACACAGGCGGCCCTTGACTACGTTCATTTGTTCCAGCTTTATTTATCAAGAGCACCTTATAACCGTTCAAATATCAAAAATGACACTGACAAAAATTGACACCGTAATTGATGAACCAAAAATTGACACTTAATTGATGAACCATAAATATCAATTCATTATTGATATTTATGAAATTTTTCAAAAAAAAAAACTAAAATTAAAATCGCTACTTGAACTAACAATTTCAACCTTATAACCGTTCAAATATCAAAAATGACACCGACAAAAATTGACACTTAATTGATGAACCAAAAATTGACACTTAATTGATGAACCATAAATATCAATTCATTTTTGATATTTATGAAATTTTTCAAAAAAAAAAAAACTAAAATTAAAATCGCTACTTGAACTAGCAATTTCAATCGAAGTAGAATTTACAAAATGAATACTTTTCCGTCCCACCTCAAATTGCAAAACAATCGTTTTGATATGAAAATTATATCTTGATAAAGGAAATTGAGAGGAAGTTTTACCGTCTCAAAATAAATATTTTGAAAAATGTATTTATTTAAAAAATTATTTCCTTCATTTAAAAAATGACTATTATTTTCGTCTCAAAATGAATAACCAAAACAATAATACTACTCTTTTGTCCCAAAAATGAATATTAATTCCTACGTTCTAGTGAATATTTTAGAAAATAATACTACTTTATTCGTCTCAAAAATTAATTTTAACGGCTTCATCCCAAAATAAATAATTTTTTTATTTTCATTTTATGACAAAGAATTTTTTATTGAGAACATATATTTTGGGCGAAGGAAGTAGTATTCATTTTCCGGAAAAAAAAAAGTATTATTATTTCTATAGTTATTCATTTTGGGAAGAAACTACTATTTATTTTTGAATTGAAGGATTTTTTTAAAGAAGTAGAATTTTTGATAATATATATTTTGAGACAGAAAAAATAGTACTCCCTCTTAATTATCAAGGCATAATTTTCGCATCAAAATGATTGTTTTGCAATTAGAGTTGAGACGGAGAAATATTCTTTTTAAATGTAGGAAGGATTGTACCACTGAAATCATTTAATTTTTTTTTTAATTTTTTCATAAATATCATAATAAAATTGAATAAATTTAAATTCGCTATTTGGAGTAGCGATAAATGGTAATTTTGGCAAATAGTTTAAAAGGGTTGTTATTTTGAGAAATATATTTTTTTAAATAAAATATTTAGAAAAAAAATCCAGTGTAGTACATACGAACTTGAATGTAGGAAGGATTGTACCACTGAAATCATTTAATTTTTTTTTTTTTAATTTTTTCATAAATATAATAAAATTGAATAAATTTAAATTCGCTATTTGGAGTAGCGATAAATGGTAATTTTGGCAAATAGTTCAAAAGGGTTGTTATTTTGAGGAATATATTTTTTTAAATAAAATATTTAGAAAAAAATCCAGTGTAGTACATGCGAACTTGAACGACCCCACAAGTAAAGAATAAATGAATAATCACTAGTACAAAATAAAGCTTAGATAGCGTTTATTTTAGAGCTTAGATAGCGCTTACAAGCGCTATCTAAGCTACCGCTATGCAAGTTAGCATAGCATAGCGCTTGAACGCTATCTAAGCTCACAAACTTAGATAGTGCTTTTTAAAAGCGCTCCGCTATCTAAGCACTTCTTTTATTTTTTTAGAAATCAACTTCAATAGCGTTTTTTATGTGCTATCCAGTGCATTACATTGAGTTTTATACCATTTTGTCACTAAATTAACTGTTTGAAATCCGGATCCAGCAACAAAGTTACCTCCGGCTTGGGCTTCATCCAAGTAGTTGATGGCCTGAAATTTATGTGGCATATCATCATAAGAAAGCACAATATCATAGGACGGTAACCAAGAAAGAGAAAAACTTGTAACCTGGCACAAACCTGCTAGCATCTTCAGTGTTCTTCCCAGCAATTTTTCCCTTGGGAGCTGATGACAACTGCATACAGTCAAAGAAAACTCAAGATATGAAACAGGCTTATCAACACCACAAACAACATTAATATTATGATTACAAACCTGTGAGGCAACATCAACACCAATTTCATCTAGCACCTGCAGAACAGGAAATAAAATAAACAAGTAAACCATCAATACAAAAATACATATACAGGTGTCTGTCAAGCACAAAATAATAGTTGCCCAAGAGAAGTATGAACATTATTGTAAAACCGCAAACTGTGTATAATCAGAGTAAGAAACACATATTTGCCTTAAAAAAAGTTGCTAGGAAGTGTTGTCTTATTTATTTGGCGAGTACATAACTCACATCCACTGTAAAAGTATTTCATGTGTCTACCTGAAAAAGTAGTTGCACGATAGAAATAATTGTGGACCATAGTGAGTGTACCTGGTTTGTGAGCTCGTCAGTTTCCTCCTCAGCTTCATCATTATCCAAAGCATCGTCTATGGCCTCTGACATCATTTCAGTCTGCACACAGGAGTGCTAGTAATAAGCCATATATAATTAAGAAGTTTGTCCAACAGTCAGGACTCAGATCAATACCTAAATTATAATTTTTTGATGACTTAATCTATTACAAGAGTGACACTTGGAGAGTGATTTTCATCATTGGTGGGGATTGAATCCCTTGCCTTCTTGAGAAAGGAATACCTGATACCGGTTGAGCCAGAGGTAGAGCTCTTTGGCACATATTGAGGCGTACATTTCAGTAACCCCAAGATGAAGTAGAAATATGCTTTTAAACATCATCTTCATTGGTTTATCTATAGTTTGATATGGCAATTAGTACATGAAAAGGATGACATGCTGACTTTACAATAACTAGCGACAATGGAATAATGGAGTGGTTCACATTACTTGAAATAAGATTGAGTTGTAGAATATGCTACTCCCTCCATCCCAAAATAAGTGTCCCTATTGGTTTTACGAGGATTTAAGAAAGTTCCATTTTCTCATGCTTTTCTTTCTATGCCTTATATTATTATTTAATGGTGTCAAATCAGAGAGGCCCGCCTTTTTTCATCACACAACTATAAAGGGCATCCTGTTTTGACATAATGTGGTGCGCTTAGGTACTTTGATGAATTTTTCAAGAGCTTGTAGCATAGATCAAAGACTCGGTTAGTCTCCAGCTCTCCCAGCACCAACCAAACAAGTGTAAAAGAACAAATCATCACATTAAGAGGCAGATACAAACTTGAAAGTAAACTTCTTTCCAAGTTTCTATTGAGGAAGAGATTGCACAATCTTACAGTCATATCCATCTGTGCTGATTGCCTTTGGAAATCTTGCATAACCTTTGCTTGCTTTGCAGGTGACATTTGCTGCAACAAAACAAAGCCACGTGGCTCACAAGCATTAAAAATGAAGGATTACAACCGCTGAAACAAATATATAAAATGCTTTGCCCACTCAGTTTATAAGTGAAAAACAACAGTACAAGACAAAGTGATGTGTAAGTGTAACTGTATCTTGCAAGTCCTTTCAGAAAAAGGTTCTGACTACATATTGTTGTCATGAAGACGTGTACAAGTCAAAGTGATGTGTAAGTGTAACTGTATCTTGCAAGTCCTTTCAGAAAAAGGTTCTGACTACATATTGTTGTCATGAAGACGTGTATTCTCATAATAAAACTCAAATATACATTCTAAAGCTATTGAAATGTTACAACTAACCTTATTCATAGCTGTCATGGCCTTAGTGGCACCTTTCATTCCATCAGCCACAAACGAGTGTGCAGCTACCGCCTGAAAAGATAACCTCAGTAAGGGAACCACATAAAAAGCAAAAGAAAGTCAACTCATAGAACATCTGATAAAGGAGGTTCAATGTGTACCTGAGTGTGTGTTGATATACCTCTCATTTGAGCTCGACTACCTTGCAAGTTGGCTATTTGTTGTCTAAGCCTGACCAGCTGACGTGCTATGATTTTTGTGGCTGCCTGCACAGGGAGAATAGTGTTGGAAATTAAATTAATAAGCACCACAGATTAAACAACGATTTAATCAACAGTAGGGGATTTTATTGATCAAGTCAAAACGTACCAATTAAGCCAATAGCAAAACCGAAAGCCAAGGAACAGGATCAGAAAAACAAACAGAAACAAGAAATCAAACGGTTAGAAAACTTATCGTGATTTGATCGAGTCGCCTTAGGAAGACTGTCCTAAGAGAAAATATTGCCCCCAATTGGTGCAACTCAGGTACAGGCAAATTTCTCCGAGGATAAAACGATCACGGACTACGTACCACAAATCAGCACACAGGTAGGTAGTCACCGGCGGTCCTATCTCAATCGCCTTGAATCTCACGAACGAATCTCTATGAACGGGAGTAATTGATCAATGAATAAAAGCAAGAGAATTGTGTTTCTCTTCAATATTCAAGTACCAAAAACGGCTGAGGGAAAAGAGTATTTATACTTGTGGTAAATATTAGGTTTTAGGTTTAATTAGGCCTAAAAACCTGCTTCAAATCGGCCCAGGAAAAGTCAAATCCCGTCACAAGCGCGGCCGCTCTAGCAAGGAGCGCGACCGCGCTAAGCTCCAGGAAAAAGAGATGAAGCCTCGGCCCTTAAGCGCTGCCGCTCTTGGCACGGGCGCGGCCGCTCTCCCCCGCAGAGCTTCAGACGCGATTTTGTTCCCTTTTTGCCAATTCAGTTCAAGCCAAACACTTTCATGTCATAGCCTATGAACTTCATACCACAAATACAAAAAATTCCAACAATCCCCCACAAGTTCACAGAAATATGACGTGTACAGATTGTCCATTGCCATGCTTTCAATAATGGTACCTTCCGGCTTGAACCACTACCTATGTTATCCAACGCAAACCTCCACAGGACCAGATGAACGGGTGTCTTGAATCTGATGCCTTTGGATGTAGAGGCCTTTGTTGGTAACAAATACGACAAAAGCTATGATAGGCCCTCTATCGAACACTTGACGCTTATAAGCCATACGTCCCGATCCTCTATCATGAGTGCTTTCAAGGAATAACCCAAATTCCTCTAGTTGCGGCCAACAACAACACTCACTTAGCTGGGCATCTCGTAAGATGTACCGCTAGCATCTTGTCTAAAAGACTTGATCCCATTCAAAGTTCCAAACTTTTACTAAATTAGCAGCAATGAGCACCTCTAGGCTATTCAGGGGATAGACTCAGACATGTAACATGTCAATCTATTATTTGATGCTCCGACTCACCCCACAGCTTGTTATTACCACATTGAATCTCCTTTGTGGGATCTCCACTCAGGTAGATTAGGTTGCTACTGCGTTTGAGTCAGACGGGGTTCAGTCCCATCCCCAACCTAGATTTTTGAACTAGAGCAAATTCTAGCCCTTTGGTTAAAGGATCAGCTGTGTTATCCTTGGTACCAACATAATCAACAGCTATCACCTTCCGAGACACAAGATCCCTTATAGATTTTAATCTAATTTGGATGTGTCTCCTAGTTTTACAGTTGTACTTGACACTTTTCAGTTTCTCAATTGTGGCAGTGTTGTCACAATGTACAGAGATAACAGGCATGGGCTTACTGACCATGGGCAACTCAGACATAAGTCCTCGAAGCCATTCAGCTTCCAATCCAGTAGTGTCAAGAGCAACTAATTCGGCCTCAAAAGTAGACCTAGACAACAGGGTTTGTTTGGTCGACCTCCAAGCGACTGCAGCTCCGCCTAAGGTGAAAACATACCCCGTACAGCCATAACTCCCGGAGTTATAGGCAATCCAGCTTGCATCACTATATCCTTCAAGAACAGAAGGATATCTCCCGTAATGCAGCCCAAGGGAAATCGTTCCCTTCAAGTACTTGAGAACTCTATCAAGAGCTTCCCAATGTGCTTTACTTGGACATTGAGTATATCTAGCCAACCTAGTAATCGAGTAGGATATATCCGGTCTAGTACAATTGGCAAGATACATCAAACTTCCAATAATTTGAGAATATCTCAACTGAGCCATCGGTACTCCACTTTCATTCTTAGTAAGTGCAGCTGAAGGATCATATGGAGTCTTAGCTACTTTGCAATTCTTATAACCAAATTTCTCAATTACACTTTCATAATGAGACTGCGATATGGTTATGCCACTAGTTGAACGAGTCAACTTAAGGCCAAGAATCACACTAGCTACTCCCATATCCTTCATCTCAAACTTACTTTTCAAGAATTCCTTAGTAGTACTAATTATCCTCATATCCGTTCCAAACAACAGAATATCATCGACATACAGACATAAGACAATACTACTATCACCAATACTCTTGCTATAGACACACTTATCAAACTCATTAGTAACAAAGCCAAACGATGAGACAATTTTATCAAATTTCTCATGCCATTGCTTAGGGGCTTGTTTCAGTCCATACAAGGACTTAACAAGTTTACAAACCTTTCTCTCATTGCCAGGGGCCTCAAAACCTTCAGGTTGATCCATATAAATTTCTTCCTCAAGATCGCCATGCAAGAAGGCGGTCTTAACATCCATCTGATGGATAGGAAGATCATATACAGAGGCCAATGCGATAAGCATTCGGATTGTAGTCATTCTAGCAACTGGCGAATAGGTATCGAAATAGTCTATTCCTTCCATTTGCTTGAATCCCTTAGCCACTAACCTAGCCTTAAACTTGTCAACGGTTCCATCCGGTTTCAGTTTCCTTTTGAAGACCCACTTACATCCTATCGTGCTACAACCAGGAGGGAGATCGACCAATTCCCATGTCCCATTAGAGACAATAGAATCCATCTCACTCTTAACAGCATCCTTCCACTGCTTGGCATCAGAAGTAGCCATAGCAGCTTTGAAGGTTAGAGGATCACCCTCGACATTGTAAGTGATAAAATCATTTCCAAAGTCCTTGGTGGTCCTTGCCCTTTTACTCCTTCTTGGTTCAATCTCATCGTCAGAATGAGTTGCACTGGAATCAACCCCCACATTTGTCAGCTCCTCTACTTGAGCAGGAATAGAATTAGTGGTTGGGTTAGATTCCTTAGGAAGTCCGTCCTTCATAGGAAACACATCCTCAAAAATTGTTGCATCACGTAACTTAACTATAGAGTTCACATCTATGCCAGAAATTTCAGATTTTATAATAAGAAATCTCAACGCATAACTTGTTTCGGAATAACCTATAAAGATAGCATCAACAGTTTTAGGTCCAAGCTTTTTCCTTTTGTGTGCAGGTACAAGTACCTTTGCAAGGCACCCCCACACTTTTAAGTGTTTCAAGCTAGCCTGTCGACCTCTCCAAAGTTCAAACGGACTTTCCTTTCTATGTTTAGGAGGGACTCTATTCAGAATATGGCAAGCCGTATTCAAAGCCTCTCCCCACATATATTTGGGCAGTCCAGAACTTATGAGTAAACTGTTAATCATATCAGTAAGGGTTCTATTCTTACGTTCAGCAACACCATTTGATTGAGGGGTGTAGGGAGGAGTCTCTTCATGTACAATTCCGTTTTCTTGGCAATAATACATGAAGGGGTTAGACTCATATTCACCTCCTCTATCAGACCTTAACCGTTTAAGTTTCTTGCCGGTTTGTGTTTCTGCTTCGTTCTTAAATATAATGAATTTATCTAATGCTTCATCCTTAGAATTAAGCAAGAACACATAACAGTATCTACTAGCATCATCAATAAAGGTGAGAAAGTATTTCTTTTTGTCTTTGGTCAACACACCATTAAATTCACAAATATCAGTATGAACTAAATCTAGAATTTCAGAATTTCTCACAACCGATTTAAACGGACCTTTTGTAGATTTAGCTTCAACACATACATGACACTTAGAATTCTTATCAATAGCATGTTTAGGAATAATATCTAAGTTCATCATTCTTTTCACAGAATCATAGTTAATATGCCCTAAACGACCATGCCAAACATTTGAAGATTCAATGGAATAAGAAACAGGATAATCAATAGAACTAAAATTATTGTGCGAACAAACATCAGTTTCAACTCTAATTTTAAATAAACCATCCGAGGAATAACCTTTCCCCACAAAACTACCAGAATCCAAAATTATGACCTTATTACACTTAAATGAAATCTCAAATCCTTCCCTAACTAGACTAGAACCACTAATAATGTTGCGACGAATATCAGGAACGTGATACACTCGTTGCAAGGAAAGAATGCGCCCATTGGGAAACCTCAGGTCCACGCGTCCAGTCCCAAGCACCTTTGCAGCACTAGAGTTCCCCATCGTCACTGATCTACCACGGACAGGCTGGTAAGACACAAATAGCAATTTATCAGCATAAACGTGCACATTTGCCCCAGTGTCAACTAGCCACTCGTTGGGTTCATAGACAGTAAAGATTTCAGGATAAGAAGTTACATACTTTGTAACATTGCAGCTCAGATCGTCAACTCCAGGTGTGTCAGAGTCAGGATCATCATAATCCTTCGGACCCAACACCATGTTGACAGCAGGATGGTCATCAGCAGAGGCTTGTGGTCCTTTTCCTTTCTTGGACGGGCAGTCCCTAGAAAAGTGTCCACCTTCTCCACAATTCCAGCAGTTCTGTTTTGCTTTTGGCTTCCTAAAGTTATTT
Source organism: Adenophora triphylla var. japonica (assembly GCA_022495995.1). NCBI lineage: Eukaryota > Viridiplantae > Streptophyta > Magnoliopsida > Asterales > Campanulaceae > Adenophora > Adenophora triphylla. The sequence continues at coordinate 188,727 of JAFEMH010003664.1, forward strand.
TTCTTAACTTTAAGCTTATCATGGTTTTCTTTATCCTTAGAAGTTTTCACACCTTTTCCTTTAAACTTGCTTTTACCGGTTATCATATTAGCAGCAGCCTCCACAGGTATGCTAGGTTGGTTACCATTATGCACCTCCTGAATCGCAATTGCATTCATCAACTCATTGAGTGACAAGCTTCCTGTACGATGCTTGAGGGTCATACCGAATTCCCCCCAAGATCGAGGAAACTTCTCAATGATAGCCATGACAGCGAACTTATCAGGAAGTCCCATGTCAGCATCCTTGAGTGATTGCAAAATGATTTGGAGTTCGTGCACTTGATCGGTAACCGACTTGCCCTCACTCATGTGATAATTCAGGAACTTTCCCACTTGGTACTTTTCCACACCGGATTCATCGGTGCTGTACTTCTTGGAAAGAGAGTCCCACAGTGATGCAGCAGTGAGAGGAGCAGAGCAATAAACATCAAAGAGTGCATTCGACAGAGCTGACAGAATGCATCCTCGAACAACATCGTCCTGCTCCTTCCACAGTTTAACAGCAGCCACATTAATTGGATCATCACCATTCGTAGCGGGACATTTAGATGTCAAGATACTGCACATACCCTTAATTGACAAAACTGCATCTTCATGCGTTCGCACCAACGCTTGAAGTTCTTACCACCAAACTTCTCCTAAGATCGGAGGTGTCAACTAGGGACTTAAAGGGAGAGCTAGAGGAACCACCGCACATGATCAAATAAAATACTATTTTCTCTTAGACTGTTGGAAATTAAATTAATAAGCACCACGCATTAAACAACGATTTAATCAACAGTAGGGGATTTTATTGATCAAGTCAAAACGTACCAATTAAGCCAATAGCAAAACCGAAAGCCAAGGAACAGGATCAGGAAAACAAACAGAAACAAGAAATCAAACGGTTAGAAAACTTATCGTGATTTGATCGAGTCGCCTTAGGAAGACTGTCCTAAGAGAAAACATTGCCCCCAATTGGTGCAACTCGGGTAGCAGCAAATTTCTCCGAGGATAAACGATCACGGACTACGTACCACAAATCGACACGTAGGTAGTCACCGGCGGTCCTATCTCAATCGCCTTGAATCTCACGAACGAATCTCTATGAACGGGAGTAATCGATCAATGAATAAAAGCAAGAGAATTGTGTTTCTCTTCAATATTCAAGTACCAAAAACGGCTGAGGGAAAAGAGTATTTATACTTGTGGTAAATATTAGGTTTTAGGTTTAATTAGGCCTAAAAACCTGCTTCAAATCGGCCCAGGAAAAGTCAAATCCCGTCACAAGCGCGGCCGCTCTAGCAAGGAGCGCGACCGCGCTAAGCTCCAGGAAAAAGAGATGAAGCCTCGGCCCTTAAGCGCGGCCGCTCTTGGCACGGGCGCGGCCGCTCTCCCCCGCAGAGCTTCAGACGCGATTTTGTTCCCTTTTTGCCAATTCAGTTCAAGCCAAACACTTTCATGTCATAGCCTATGAACTTCATACCACAAATACAAAAATTCCAACAAATAGAAGGTACAAAAATCAGAATGGTTTGAGATCGCACCTCAAGTAATCCACAAATGGATAGAGGCAAAGTAACTAAAGTTTCTAACAAGGCCAAAACCGATAAACTACAATGTCATAACTCACCTCGTTTTCCGCTTTAGCAGCTTCTTTTTATCTCCGCAATAAGCTTCTTTTCCTGTTTGATACTAACTTGTATTAGATTTATGTAATCTACAAGTACATGTATGAATAGGCCTAGGATCAACTTATACTTGGTCTAGTGGAAACTTAGTACAAACTGAAATTATGTAAGTCAAAATTCTCCTCTAACATGCAAAGCCCTAACTAGAATTCTACCAGCATGGCCCTCACTTGTTGTGACGACAGGGAAAAATGCAAAAACGATAAATTTACAGACATTTGAAGTAATAGTTTATCATAGTGAGACTTTGTTCCGTGTAGTATATTTGTCGTCCCATGTCCTCCCTTTCATGTTGGGTATCCATTTCTTTAAGGATAAGGAGTTACTCTTCACACATTTCACTCCCATGGATGACACGAGGCTCCACAAGAGTTTTATTTGCCAAGTTGAGATTTACACGATATCAGCAACTATTCCATAAAAAACAAAAACCTTCAAGCCAATATTTCAACTTTACTTATTTATTCAAGGGCATCAACTGAATGATAAATATTAGATTTACACAATATCAAGTATCTGCACATACACGGGATGATGGGGGATCCAGTTGCCAGCTTGACATTTCCAGAAAACATCACACATATGAGCAACTATAAATGAGGACATAGGAAGAGCACTTGTATATTTCCATGTGTAAGTTGATTCTAGCTTACATATACACAGACAATTTATGCATAATACGGAGAACTAAAAATTATAAATCAAATTTCTAAAGGAAGGTTCCAACATACTTCAGACTGCAATGTAGACTGCAATGTCGTGATTTCCCTCTCTATACCTGAATCAAGAAAAAGATAAATGGTAATATGGTGTCTGAAAACTATTAAGAATCTACTTTAAGCCAGAAATAAAATATGAGACTAGGAAGTTTGGAGCAAAAAGAGAGGCTCTCGGAGAAGACTATTCTTTCAAACTTCAACCAGAAAACGCTAATAGATATAGAATAATAGACTGATTTTTCTGATGATGGGTTGCCTAAAGTTTTTAGAAACTAATTGCCTACAGTTTAAGTATATCCTCAAGATGCAAAGCATTACAAAGATCATATGTGAAGCATTACAAAGGAATGAAGAACTTAAAGAGTATGAATAGAAGATAAAGTTTGTAGGATAATATTTCTCCATACCAAAAAATAAAATAAAATCAATTGACAAAGATGATGCATTACTTGCTTGTAACTTCTTGAAATCGCACTACGATTATATGAAATGATTGAAGATGGTTATGTTCTTATGACCATGTTAAATAAGACACCAAGCCTAATTGAATAATTATATTTTCATTTTTCAAGATGAAATTAAGCAATATTACCTCTAGTAGCATTCGCCATTTCTCTCTTACTCTCTCAAAGCACCTCTGCAAACAAAAATACGCAAACATAAGAAAAACACTCAAATAAACACCGCTTCAATCAACAAACTTCATGAAGGTCAACTCTTAACCAAATCAAGTCAATGAAACATCAAATCGATCAAATAGCTGAACTAAAATCAACAAAATGCGAGTAAACTACCTTTTTAGTCCTTGAACTTTTTAATTTTTTACCTTTTCGTTCCCGAACTTTTTTTTTTTACCTTTTCATCCTTAAACTTGTTGTATTAGGATTAATTCGTCCTTCCGTTAGTGATTTTGTTAGTTTTTTAACATTCCATCCATTTTTACATCACATTGCAACAGTTTTACAAAGTTAGGAATCAAATTTGAACATTTTCTCTAAATATTTTGTGGATTTATTTTAAAAACGCGACACTTATTACGAGAGTATAAATTCTAAATGGATTTATGGATTTATTTTAAAAATGTATGAACCTAGCTAGCTTGCTACCAGTTATTCTTGGATAGATCATTGGTCTTCCATACTCTATTTCCCCATACATGACAAACCGAGTTCACAAAAAATGTCGCATGGTACGAAATCACCGTCCTTACGCCCTGTTTATGTAGCAGAAATGCAAGTGCAAAGAGATGCACGTTGTAAGTCCTTCTGAGGAAATTATAAAATGGCTGCTTCTTCAAATCCTCAACATTCCCGCGGTTTTTATGATGTAATGTAAAACGTCGAACCATACTAATTAATGATCCAAGAATAATATTGTTGCACAAAATATTTTGACAAAATAATACCTTTTGAATGGTGTAGCCATTCAATAATATTGTTGCACAAAATATTTAGAGAAAATAATTGAATGGTGTGGATCCTTTTCAGGCATCAACAAACCGATGGTGGTAACGATGAATGCTCACCCAATAAATCGGATCCCTCTGCAATGCACGATATAAAATATGAAAAAATAACCAAATTATGATCAAGAAAAGTGTTATTATACGTAGTAAAAACAAAATATTAAAGAAAAGATTGTGACAAATGTACCTGAACAGCTAGAACACCACAATAGGCAAACAAGTACTCGAGCCGAAGGCTGAAAGCACGATGCGAAAGATTCCTATGATAAGAAAGAGTCATGCCGAAGAGGCCGGTTACCCAATACAATCCAACGGGTAGCCAAAAAGCAGACCAAGTGAAGGCAGAGGGCGCGAAAACGCAGAGGAAATGAAGTAGAGACACCCCAACAGCCATCTTCACGTCTACTGGCCTCCATTTCTTATTACGACCCGAGTTTGGGTTCTTCTTAGAAGACACTTCTTCTATAACCTTAACAGACATGGATGTTCGATAATATGTTGAATCAAGAATTTGCAAATAAGGTTCTTGCAGTGGTCAATGCTATCTTATAAAGCTAGCTAGTGCTCTCTATATATAGTTATTCAGAGTAGGGTAGGTTCATGAATGAATAATTTTCAAGTAATGTTCTTACTGTGGTCCAATGCATTGTATAGCTCATGCTCTACATGCTTACTTATATTGTTGGAATGGGTAGCAACATGTATGCATGTGCATGTGTGCGTGTGCATGCATGTGTGTGTGTGTGAGAGAGAGAGAGAGAGAGATGTCTAATATAGATAGATACAGATGATTTGTTGGTGTAAATTCATTAAAAGCTTTAAGGATGATTTGTAAAATTGTTGCAATGTGATGTAAAAATGGATGGAAGGTTAAAAAACTAACAAAATCACTAATGGAAGGACGAATTAATCCTAATACAAACAAGTTTAAGGATGAGAAGGTAAAAAAAAAGTTTGCGGATGAAAAGGTAAAAAATTAAAAAGTTCAAGGACCAAAAAGGTAGTTTACTCACAAAATGCAAGTGATTACAAGTTATTTCACTTAAGATTTGAATTCATCAACAGTTATGCTACGGCTTTTGATGGAAAAAAAATGAAGTTACAAAAATAAGAAATTAGGGCACGAAACCTTTGGCGGTTGGCTTATTCGAAAAGATGATCATGATTCAAGATCGAAGAGAAGGAGAGGCGCTTCGAGAATCGAACGGGATGATGAGCTAGGAAAAATTTGCAGTCCGGTTAGGGATTTAGATTCGCCGGAAAACGACGTGCTTTCCATCCAACCAGCTTGTCTTGGCGGTACAAATGAAGAACTGTGACCCGTTCGTTCCCGATCCGGAGTTCGCCATGGACAAAATTCCTGGACCGGTGTGCTTCTTGATGAAGTTCTCATCTGCGGACTTCTTTCCGTAGATCGATTCACCTCTGGTACCGTCCCCGGCGGTGAAATCGCCTCCCTGGCACATCAAACCTGGGATAACACGGTGAAACGAGGAGCGTTTAAAGTGATGGTCAGAAATAGAGCTGGGCTTGCACAGTGTAATGGTTGGGCTCAGTGGGCCAAATAGTCTGGAATGATCCGAATGGGTTATGGGAATGAATGATAATAAATTGAATAATAAATATTATTTCTTATTTAATTGGCAAGGAATTAGTATCTGCGACAAGGGCATATCTGGGCGCGAGAATGAGCGTTATGCGAGAAGTACGAGTGGCGGGAAGTAACCTAACTTATATAATCTTTGGGCGACAAGCGCATAGGCTAGGTTAGGCGATTGTATGTGCATTATGTCCTTAGAGGGATTCCCGCCAGGTGACAAGTGTGACTGGAGGATAATAAGTGATTGGGACGTTGCCACGTGGGTAACCCCCATAATGGTCAATAGTTGATGTGACATGGTAAGTAGTACTTTCTTACTGACTTTGAGGGTGGTTGATCTAAATGTGAGGGATGACTGACACGTGTCCTTTAGGGGGATGGCCTACTTTTTGACTTAGTATAAATACATGAGTATAAAATTATTATGTAAGTTTTTCTCTATCTCTGAACTCTCTCTACTATTCTCTCCATTAATACTTTCTTGATCTCAGAAACAGCCACTGATTCTCACGTCGGAGGGGTTTTACCGGAGTCACCCCCGGTTTAGTTCACCATTATTTGCTTGTGTGTAGGATTCAAGGTGGACCATCCCAAGAAGTTCAGTTGGAGTATCCATTGGAGTAGCTGGATGTTCAGCTCCTGTGCAACACATTTTTCCGTGTAGCATCAGCTGGTTCCGTTGCCGGGACCTGAATGTGCTTCGTGGGGTGGTTTGGTGGGGTTTGGAGGCTGTTGGTGGCTGTCCGGTGGTGATTGCGAAGGAGATTCACTGCATGTGTACTTTGGTGGAGCCCAGAAGATTTTGTTGTCGTAAGGTTGGGGGAGTAAATGCTATTCGGTTGAAGATCAAGGTGGATCGCGCTATTGCTTGTCGAAGTTGATTTATGGACTGAGGTTGTTTTTATTTCATGGTGTCATAAAGTTGTCCTTAATCTTAAATGCTGTTGGTCAGTTAATACGTGGTGTAAAGATGTGTTGTTGTCAGAAAAGTGACTTGTAAAAGTTGTCAGAGTTAGTGTTCAGTTGTTAAAAGGTGTTGTGTTTTGAGTGTGTGTCAAAGTATCCATTTGTTTGTTAACAAGTTGTGGTGATGGGGCAAGATAAAGCTACCCCTTCCAAGGCAGCTCAGAACATAATGTTGGCAACCCCCAATGCCAAGGAAGGTCGTGGCCGAGGCGATATCTCGATGAGGAGGTAGAGGTCCATACCTCGCACCGACTCTACCGTAAGGCGAGCTAGAGAGCGAGATGAGAGAGCAAGAGTTGAGAAAGCCAAGGCAGTAGATGAAGGGCAAGAGCACCTGGCTGCGGGCAAGAGCGGGAGGTCGGCGCCAGTGTGGCTGATAGGCCAAGGCAAGCGAGGGAGGTGCCGCCGTCCAGAGGAGCGGCTGGAGATGGTATGCGGGATCCTGCCAATGCGAGAACAGCAAGAGCTGTGGCAAGAAGGAATGACGGTGGTTTGGAGGCCATGAAGAAAAAGAGAAAGAAAATATACCATAAGTCAGACAATTCCAGAGAACAGTCTTATTACTTTGAATATGATAGTAATGAGTCCAGTGGCTCAACGCATGATGAGGAGTATGTTCCCGGAAAGGACCGACATGGCGAGGAGAGATCTCAGCTATCGCGACATCATGATGTAAAGCGTCACCGCGAGAGATCATCGCGGGAAAAGGAGCGCAGGCGACAAGAGAGGAAATATAAAGAGTATGAGGAAGAAATGGAGCGGAGGGCCGCAGAGGCGGTAAAGGCGGCTGAGGCCGAGAAGCTTGTTGAAGCCTTGAAAGCCGCAGAATTGGCCAAGGCTATCAAAATGGAGAAAGCTAAGAAGGAAGAGGAGGAAAAATGGAAAAGCGAGATGGCAGAAATGGCCAAGAAGATTAAGGAGTTAGAGGTGGGAACGAAGAAGGTTGAAGGAAAAAAAGCCCTTTTGGGCTCCATTCATTCAGAGCATCAAAGGTGTCGCCCCAGATCCAAGCTTTCGCATGCCAACTTTGTCAAGTTATTTTGGAAAGACTAGAGCAATAACCCATGTTGGAGGATTTGAAGCGACAATGTCGCTATTGACTGAAAATGAGGCAGTTCTATGTCGAGCTTTGGTGAGCACTCTGGCGGATCATGCATTGGAATGGTTCTTGGCGCAGCCTGAAGATTCTATAACGGGGTATCAAGATTTCAGGGAGAAATTCTTAGCGAGATTTAGTGCATCGGGATCACAGCCGGTACAAAAAACAGAGTTGTGCAGTCTCAAACAAAAGGATGGGGAAGGGATTGCGACTTTCACAGATAGATTCATGGGATTGGCAAATCAAGTAGCCGACATCAACCAAGGTGAGATAATTATGTTGTATAACACCAGTTTACAGCCAGGTCACTTTAAGCAGGAGCTAGGAATGAGGTTGCCAAAAACTACGGGGGAGTTGTATGAAAGAGTCGGGGGAGTTGTAATAAATGAAAGGGTTAAGGCTAAGGGGACTCCAGCGACAAATTCGGTGACCAAGAAAGTAATAAATGAAAGGGTGGAAGTGATGCGAGATGATAGGAGAGGGTCTGGCGGCAAGAGGGGGGCAAGTCAGGCGGGAGGAAGCGGAGGCCGTGGTGATGGACGTACGGGGGGTCAGAGAGACTATAAGCCAAAGACGGCCATTAAGTTTAGCCAATTGAACACTCCTATTAGCGAGATTATGAATAAGGTAAACTTACCTGAGCCTTTTTCCATTACACCAGGAACTGACACGGCTAAGGACCAGAATAGTTACTGTGAGTTTCACAAGGAAAAGGGGCACAAGACTGATGATTGTTATAATTTGAGGAGATTGATTCAAGGGAGGATTGATAGGGGTTTACTACAAGAGTATTTGGAGGAGAATGTGGGGCGAGATGATAAGCGTAGGCCGAAAAGAAATTTGGTAGATGTTATCCAGGACCCGTTGCCCAGTGTGTCCCAATTGAACAATCAAATTATGACTTTGACGCATACGTTTGATGTTCCTCGCTTCCCACCACCCAAGATAGAGTAATCAGTTTCTGTGCGAGAATTGGCTGTTACTAAGAGCCATGGGAGTCGCCCAATTATCATCACGATGTATCCAGGAATAACATCGTGCAGCGAGTTATGGTGTACTCTGGAGCAAGTAGGAATGTGCTTTATTATGATGCTTTTAAGAGGATGAATTATACGGAGGCTAATTTGGTGCCTCATAAGGGATACCTTGAGGGCTTTACCAATCATTCGGCCTAAGGTCAAAGGTACGATTATGTTGGATGTTGAGATTGGTGAAGGAAAGTTGGCGAGATGCGAAAATATTGAATTCATGGTGATTGACCTTGTGTCTCCTTACAACGCTATAGTTGGGATCTCGTTCATGCTAAGCTTCAAAATGGTTCTGTCAATCCCCCACCAAAGGGTGAAGTATCCCACCTCCAATGGGATAGGCTGTCTGAAGAGTGAGGCGGTCACAGTGGTATGAAAGCAAAAGGAAATGCTAAAAGCTAAGACGGAGAATACAATTTCTATGACTACCAAAGTGGAATCCAGCCAATTGAAGATAAACATGGTTAAGATTGTAGAAGTAGAGAATGGTGAATCAGATTGGGTCCTGACGGATAGTATGAGAAATGGAATAACCATGGTGGCCGAGGCGACAAACCAAGTTTCAGGGCCGGCGATATGGGAATTCTGAGGAGAGCGAGAAGTGTGTATGGTGGATGAGCGGGAATCTGATTTAGAAGCTCTGCGAGAATGTATGAAGGAGGTGACAGAATGGCGAGATGTTGAGCCAGACATGGTGGAGCAGAGTGATGATGATGAAGGAAATTGTTTAGCAATGGAGATGGTGAATGCAACGCCCAGTTTAAGTTACGCCAGGGTTGTGAGGCTGGTACGTATGGAGGAGCCAAGAATTGAAGAGGTTGCTGAGGAAAATGTTGAAGTGTTTATAGATGAGTCTGATGATGACTATGAAGCTATTGAGGTGGAGGACGCTCAGGGACGGCCTACTGGTAATGTCTTTACTGATCCCATAAAGCTGGTTCTCGCCGGAATGAGGAAGAGAAAAAGAATAGAGGTTGAGACGCTGCAAGTGCGGGATGAGCCAGATATCAAGGCGGGAGAAGAGTTGGAGGAGGTAGAAATCAACTGTTATTTCCCTGAGCAGAAAGTAAAGATTGGTAAGCAGTTGTCGCGGGATGAGCGGGAATGCTTGATTGAGTTTTTGAAGGAAAATTTGGATGTCTTTGCTTGGAGACCTGAAGATATGAGGGGGATTGATGAAAGCGTAGCTCTGCATTGTTTGAATGTTGATTCTAATGTAGAGCCATTTAAGCAGAAGGTGAGGCATTTGTCGCCGGAAAAAGAGTTGGCGGTGTTGGAGGAAGTGGAGAAATTGCTGAAGGCGGGAATAATTGAGAAGATTCAATACCCAGTTTGGTTGGCTTGTCCCGTGATGGTTTTAAAGTCGAACAAGAAGTGGAGAATGTGTATTGATTTCACTGATTTGAATACGATGTGCCCTAAGGATTGCTATCCTTTGCCCAAAATTGATAAGCTAGTAGATTCCATTGCTGGTCACAAGGTGTTCAGTTTTATTGATGCTTATTCGGGATACCACCAGATCAAGATGGCGGAGGAGGATAAGGCGAAAACTGCGTTTAGTACCCCAAAAGGAAACTTTTGTTATAAGATGATGTCGTTCGGCTTGAAGAATGCGGGGGCGACATATCAAAGGATGGTAAATGAGGTGTTCAAGTCTCGATGAAGTTGAATCCTAGTAAATGCACATTTGGTGTTACGGCGGGAAAATTTTTGGGATTCTTTGTAAACAGGCGGGGAATTGAGGCCAACCCCGAAAAAATTCAGGCATTGTTGAACATGTCGCCTCCAAAGTCTATCTGCGAGATCCAGCGATTGAATGGAAGGATTATCGCGTTGGGGAGATTTATTTCGAAGTCAGCTGAGAGGTGTTTACCATTTTTCAAGGTGTTAAAAGGAGGGAAGAAGTTTGAGTGGAGCGAGGAATGCAGAGTTGCTTTTGAAGAGATGAAGGCTTATTTAGGGAAGCCGCCATTATTATGTAGTCCTGTGGAGGGGGAAGAGTTGTTTATTTATCTGGCAGCTTCTGACTATGCAGTTGCTGCGGTGTTGGTGAGGGAAGATGGAGGGGCCCAAAAGCCTGTATATTATGTTTTTAAGGCATTGAGCGAGGTTGAATCGAGATATTTTAACGCTGAGAAGTTGGATTATGCGTTGGTGGTGGCGGTGAGAAAGTTGAGGGCGTATTTTGTTGCTCATACGATTGTTGTTTTGACTGATGCTCCTTTAAGGAAGATTTTGCAGCAGCCAGATTCCGCGGGAAGGCTGTTGAAGAGGTCAATTGAGTTGACAGAGTTTGACATTAGATATGAATCCCGCCGAGCTATAAAGGCACAAGCATTGGCAGACTTTATTGCTGAGACTTCATTTACTAAGTCTCAGGCGGAAATGGTGGTGGAACGCGGGAAGAAGAGGGCAGAGAAGCGAGCGGTGCCAAGTTTGGTTGAGGAAAAGGAAAGGCCGTCATATTGTTGGGTTTCGCATGTAGATGGTTCATCTGCAAAGGATAGAGGAGGAGCGGGAATGGTGCTGATGTCGCCAGATTTGGAATGTGAGTATAAGAAAGCTTTCAGGTTCAAGTTCCCGGTTTCCAACAATCAGGCGGAGTATGAGGCGTTAGTCACGGGAATCGAATTTGCTCGTAATATTGGTGTAAAGAAGATTGTAATTCACTCTGATTCTCAGCTCATTGTGAATCAAGTGCGAGGTGAGTATGGGGTGGTGAATTCATTTTTGATAAAGTATTGCAATTTGGCGAGAAGCATTTTGAGCAGTTTCGAGTTTCGGGAACTTGTGCAAATTGATAGGGCAGAGAATTCAAAGGCTGATGCATTGAGTAAATCGGCGAGAAGTGAAGAAAGTGAAGTAGCTATGGATCCCCTGGTGGAGTATGTGGATTTGCCAGTGATTGACAGGCCCATGGTCATGGAGATAGAGGAGGCAGAGACGAATTGGGTTACGGAAATGAAAGATTTTTTAGACAAGGGTGAATTGCCGCCAGATGAAGAAAGGGCTAAGCTAATAAAGGTGACTTCTCCGCGATTTACCGTGCAAGATGGGATTTTATATAGAAGATCTTTCTCAAAGCCATTGATGAGGTGCATAGAGCCATGGATGGTGGCTAAGGTTTTGTTTGAAATCCATGAAGGTGTTTGTGGTGGTCATCCAGGAGCGAGATTCCTGGCGGAGAAGGTTTTATTCCATGGCTATTACTGGCCAAGTTTGAGGAAGGATGCGGAAGAATATGTGCGGAAATGCGAAAAGTGTCAAAGATTTGGGAACATCCCGCGGCAACCAGCCACTGAGCAGACGCCTATTGTCGCGACTTGGCCCTTTGATATGTGGGGCATAAATTTGATTGGGCCATTCCCAAAGGCCAAGGGGGGCTGTCAGCATGTGGTTGTTGATGTTGATTATTTTACAAAGTGGACGGAAGCGAAAGCCTTGGCGACAATAAGCGAAGATAATGTGATCAAGTTTGTCCAAGAAAACATTTGGTGTAGGTATGGGTTTCCAGGGCCATTATCTCCGATCATGGAACACAATTCGGGAAAAAATTTGCAGCAGAGTGCAAGAGGATGAACGTGAAGCATTGGATGTCAGCAGTGTATAGGCCGCAATGCAACGGGCAGGCTGAAGCGGCAAACAAGCAGATTATTGCCGCCCTGCGCAAGAATTTGGAAGGAAGGGGCGGCGCATGGTTAGAAGAATTGCCAACAACATTATGGTATGTTAGGACCACGATAAAGGGCTCAACTGGTGAAACCGTATTTGCTTTGACTTATGGATCTGAGGCCATGGCGCCAGCCGAGATGGCACTGCCGACATACCGGGTGACTTATTATGATAAGGCAAGAAATGAACAGCGACGATGCAATGACCTTGATTTGGTTGATGGGAAAAGGCTTCAAGCGAGAATGAGGATGGTGAATTATAAGCAAAAGATGAAGGCTCAACATGACAGGCGAGTAAACAAGAGGTCTTTCAACGTGGGTGATTGGGTACTGAGAAGCGCGGAAGCTACGGGACCCAAGCCAGGATTTACCAAGTTGAACGAGAAGTGGGAAGGGCCGTTTCAGGTGTCCAAAGTTATACGAGAGGGGACTTATCAGCTAAGGAAGCAGGACGGTGTAGAATTGAAAAATGCCTGGAGTGTTGATCATTTGAAGCGTTTCTACCAATGAAGATGTCGCAAGTTTTTGTAGTTACATCTTTTGATTTTTGCTCTAGATAACAAAAGTTATGTAACTTTTCTGTTGGAAGAGAAACTTATAATTTGTAATGTTATGAATTTTGTTGTTGCTGGTTTGGATTTATTTTATGGAACTTGTTTAGGAATTCTATTGTAGTCTAGTAAGTTATTGTGAGGTCACTTTCTCAGTTATTGTGCATAAATGTGTGATAAATTTCATTGTTTTTATGTCATTCTTTCATAGAACAACTGTGAAACTGACCTCATAATTTTAGTAGTGTGAAAAATATTTCACACGTATTCACATCAAAACCAACAAATGTGAAATAGATTTCACAGTTGTTCTATAAAAGAATGACATAAAAACAATGAAATTTATCACACATTTATGCACAATAACTGAGAAAGTGACCTCACAATAACTTACTAGACTACAATAGAATTCCTAAACAAGTTCCATAAAATAAATCCAAACCAGCAACAACAAAATTCATAACATTACAAATTATAAGTTTCTCTTCCAACAAAAAAGGTAAATCGTCTGTGTTCATCAAGCATTTGCTCACCCAAACTTCACAAGACACCCAAAATTTCACTTACAAAGTTGTCAGGTTTTTTTTTTTTTTTTGGAACCTTGAAATTTTATTGATTACGAAAACTATCGAAGAGTACATGAGGGAGCACATATACCTATCCTTATCCCTATTACAATCAAACTGTCTATCATTATAGACATTATACAAATATACACCTTATACACATAACCAATATACCAAGCCCCATATAAAACTTGACACTCTTTGAGAACAAAGCCCAACTCCACCAATTGATGCCACAAACCAACAAACTGGTGTCCAATTTTCTTCACTACTTCAGCTTGTAAAAACAGAACATTAATTGCTGCCAAGAACCAACTAAAACAATGACCCAAAGCTACCAACACCCAACTCAGATCATACACATTCAACATAGCCCAACTCAGCCAAAAGGCAAAGAAGTTTTTGCATAAAACCAAAGAACCGCCGCCATCTATCCTCGCCTACTTCAAACAAAGAAATTGGAACTACCATTATTATTGTAGATCCTTATAGACTTACCAATATCCAAAGTGCAATATGTTTCCCACATATCCAAGCAAACAATCATCTTCCAAGTGTATTCCAAAGAAATAGACATCACTAACACACCAAACAAACCACCTATTTGCTGCCAACAGCTAACCAACAGAGAGAGAAGGTCATGAACATTAACCATAACCCAATCAAACCACGTCGACCAACCTCAATCAAAGCCATATCAAACTCGAAACAAACCAACCGCTTTCCACACAAACACAAATGTAATGAAATACCGATGCAACACCAACCAAGCAACATAAACCCAATGCCGCCAAGTATCGGCAAACTAGTAAACCGCCGCCAAAAATCGTAATATTGCGCTATTGCTAACCTTCTAGAAGCAATGAACCACCAAATCGTAATATTGCACTATTGCTTACAGTGCCGGTTGCCATAACCATTGGCCCCTTAAGACCCTGCAGCAGCATACATGCCCCTTAAGCAAGAATTACATAAATCTTCAAATCTTCAGGCATTAATAATGAAAATCGAGATAGAGAGAGGGAGATTACGTTCTGTGGATGACAGCCTTCCACCCAAGGAGAAGTGGTGGCGGAGGAGGATGAGTGGTGGTGAGCCGAACTCCGGTGAGATGAACATCGGTGGAGTGGATCGAGCAAAGAAGCCATCCACCGTCCCAAAGACTGTCTTCCCAATCTGCGACATATAGTCAAATTATGCCGGAAAACCTCGGCATCGAAGTCAGAACCGATGGAAATCGAGGAAGATGGAGTGGATTCGCCGGAGACAGCTGAGCATCGGACGGAGATAGGTTTAGGGCAGCGAAAGAGCTTGAATTCAGGTATAGAACGGTCTGTACGGATGGAGAAACGGGTGAATTGGAGAGAGATAGCCACGGAAAAATCGAACCCTAGCTCAATACATCCTCCGAGCTCGTTGAGATCCTCATCGGTGAGGCTATTCCGCCGTGTTTGCTCTGCTTTCTCATCTCAATTGCCCGCGACCGCCATGGAATTCCTTAATTGCGTCTAGAGAGAGAATGAATTACGTATAGAGAGAGAATGAGAGGGGTAGTTTGGCCATTTAATGGTTATGAAATATTTTAAAAAGGAGCTAGGGGTTTATTGGTAAAATAGATTTAAATTTATGGACCCCAAGGTAGAATATAAAATGTGGTTTTTTTTTGGATAAATTCCACCTTCTAATAGAGACTTATCGGTAAAAATCCCTTTTTTTTATTGACTAGAAAATAATATTTTTGAATGTTTTTTTAATGAAGGTTAATAGTTGGATCTCAATCATAAAAATGGATGGGTACATTAAAAAGGATCTCAATCATAAAAATGGATGGTTTAACAAAGGCGTCAAGTGTGAGTTTGACACCTCTGTGAATTTGATAAAAGACTACTTGCTCATAGATTCTGAGATTCAGGTGTAATAATTGATGGGCAAAGCGTAAAAACCTACACCAAAAAACAAATTGTAGTATCTATACCATTATCTCTTAGTTGGGAAAAACTGCAGTAGCATATGATGCAAGGCATGGTGGCTTCTCACTTTGAATCGATTCAATCCTCGCAAAAGGAGTAAAATCGATTAACGAACGAAAGGGGATATGATTAAACTTCTCGCAAAAGAATTTAATCTAATAATCAACCGAAGAAGATTATTGGCAAAGTCAATTAATGACTTTAGGAAGAACACAATAAACTTGCAAAACTTGCAAAGGAATTTGATTAAGAAAAATAACGTAAGTTTCTAACTGTGAAAGGAATTATAAATACTACCTAAAATCCTCTACTAACTAGGAAAAGGAAAAAGGAAATAAAATCCTCTACTAACTAGGAAAAGGAAAAAGGAAATAGAATCCTAAATTAATACGTTTAAAACAAGAAGTAAATCCAATCGAAATCAGAAAACCCGCAAAGAGCACGACTCGTTCTTGGATACATCATTCTCCCCCACTTCAAAAGGATTCGTCCCCGAATCATCGTCTAAATAAAGCGGCACATCTGGATAAAACTCAACCAAATCCGACACATTAAACGTGGGAGAAATGTTCCACCCATCCGGCAAATCCACAACATAAGCATTGGCATTTATCTTTGACAAAATCTTGCACGGCCCAATCTTCTTAGGGTGAAGCTTGCTGTAGGTCCCTTGAGGAAAGCGCTCCTTACGCAAGTGAACCATAACCAAATCACCAACAGAAAACTCCTTCAAGCGACACTTCTTGTCCGCAGCTTCTTTGTACTTCGCATTGGAATCTTCAATGTTCTTCACATACTCCCGTTGTACCTCATCAAACTTCTCCACCACATGTTCAGCAGCGATGCTAAACCCCGGAAGTTTTGGCAAAGGAACCAAACCAAGAGTATGAGTAGGGGGCCGTTGATACACAATCTCAAAAGGGGACTTCTTAGTAGTGCGATTGGGCATATTATTGAAAGCGAACACAGCTGTAGCTCACATCAAATCCCACTTCTTAGGATTGTCACCACACAAGCAACGAAGCATACTACCCAAGGAACGATTAACCACCTCCGTTTGCCCTGTCCGAGGATGAAAAGCACTACTAAACTGCAACTCCGTGCGGAACAAGCCCCATAAAGTACGCCAAAAGTGACTCAAGAATTTCGTGTCACGATCGGAAGTAATAGTCTTAGGCACTCCATGCAAATGCACCACCTCCTTGAAGAAGAAGCTAATCGATTCAATCCTCGCAAAAGGAGTAAAATCGATTAACGAACGAAAGGGGATATGATTAAACTTCTCGCAAAAGAATTTAATCTAATAATCAACCGAAGAAGATTACTGGCAAAGTCAATTAATGACTTTAGGAAGAACACAATAAACTTGCAAAACTTGCAAAGGAATTTGATTAAGAAAAATAACGTAAGTTTCTAACTGTGAAAGGAATTATAAATACTACCTAAAATCCTCTACTAACTAGGAAAAGGAAAAAGGAAATAAAATCCTCTACTAACTAGGAAAAGGAAAAAGGAAATAAAATCCTCTACTAACTAGGAAAAGGAAAAAGGAAATAGAATCCTAAATTAATACGTTTAAAACAAGAAGTAAATCCAATCGAAATCAGGAAACCCGCAAAGAGCACGACTCGTTCTTGGATACATCATTCTCCCCCACTTCAAAAGGATTCGTCCCCGAATCATCGTCTAAATAAAGCGGCACATCTGGATAAAACTCAACCAAATCCGACACATTAAACGTGGGAGAAATGTTCCACCCATCCGGCAAATCCACAACATAAGCATTGGCATTTATCTTTGACAAAATCTTGCACGGCCCAATCTTCTTAGGGTGAAGCTTGCTGTAGGTCCCTTGAGGAAAGCGCTCCTTACGCAAGTGAACCATAACCAAATCACCAACAGAAAACTCCTTCAAGCGACGCTTCTTGTCCGCAGCATCTTTGTACTTCGCATTGGAATCTTCAATGTTCTTCACAACCTCCCGTTGTACCTCATCAAACTTCTCCGCCACATGTTCAGCAGCGATGCTAAACCCCGGAAGTTTTGACAAAACCAAGAGTATGAGTAGGGGGCCGTTGATACACAATCTCAAAAGGGGACTTCTTAGTAGTGCGATTGGGCATATTATTGAAAGCGAACTCAGCTGTAGCTAACATCAAATCCCACTTCTTAGGATTGTCACCACACAAGCAACGAAGCATACTACCCAAGGAACGATTAACCACCTCCGTTTGCCCATCTGTCTGAGGATGAAAAGCACTACTAAACTGCAACTCCGTGCGGAACAAGCCCCATAAAGTACGCCAAAAGTGACTCAAGAATTTCGTGTCACGATCGGAAGTAATAGTCTTAGGCACTCCATGCAAACGCACCACCTCCTTGAAGAAGAAGCTAATCGATTCAATCCTCGCAAAAGGAGTAAAATCGATTAACGAACGAAAGGGGATATGATTAAACTTCTCGCAAAAGAATTTAATCTAATAATCAACCGAAGAAGATTATTGGCAAAGTCAATTAATGACTTTAGGAAGAACACAATAAACTTGCAAAACTTGCAAAGGAATTTGATTAAGAAAAATAACGTAAGTTTCTAACAGTGAAAAGAATTATAAATACTACCTAAAATCCTCTGCTAACTAGGAAAAGGAAAAAGGAAATAAAATCCTCTACTAACTAGGAAAAGGAAAAAGGAAATAAAATCCTCTACTAACTAGGAAAAGGAAAAAGGAAATAGAATCCTAAATTAATACGTTTAAAACAAGAAGTAAATCCAATCGAAATCAGGAAACCCGCAAAGAGCACGACTCGTTCTTGGATACATCAAATAACGAGACTTAGAAAATTTTATTATTAAAAATAATGAGTTTTGGGCTTAGACAATTTGGTTTTGTATTTAGATTGTTTTGAGATAATTGTAAAAAAATGCAATAAATCTATTACTAAATAAAGGGTAAAGTGATTTTGGCACTTTCCCGCTCAAGCTCTCACCTGGGCAGCCCTTGACTACGTTCATTTGTTCCAGCTTTATTTATCAAGAGCACCTTATAACCGTTCAAATATCAAAAATGACACTGACAAAAATTGACACCGTAATTGATGAACCAAAAATTGACACTTAATTGATGAACCATAAATATCAATTCATTATTGATATTTATGAAATTTTTCAAAAAAAAAAACTAAAATTAAAATCGCTACTTGAACTAACAATTTCAACCTTATAACCGTTCAAATATCAAAAATGACACTGACAAAAATTGACACTTAATTGATGAACCAAAAATTGACACTTAATTGATGAACCATAAATATCAATTCATTTTTGATATTTATGAAATTTTTCAAAAAAAAAAACTAAAATTAAAATCGCTACTTGAACTAGCAATTTCAATCGAAGTAGAATTTACAAAATGAATACTTTTCCGTCCCACCTCAAATTGCAAAACAATCGTTTTGATATGAAAATTATATCTTGATAAAGGAAATTGAGAGGAAGTTTTACCGTCTCAAAATAAATATTTTGAAAAATGTATTTATTTAAAAAATTATTTCCTTCATTTAAAAAATGACTATTATTTTCGTCTCAAAATGAATAACCAAAACAATAATACTACTCTTTTGTCCCAAAAATGAATATTAATTCCTACGTTCTAGTGAATATTTTAGAAAATAATACTACTTTATTCGTCTCAAAAATTAATTTTAACGGCTTCATCCCAAAATAAATAATTTTTTTATTTTCATTTTATGACAAAGAATTTTTTATTGAGAACATATATTTTGGGCGAAGGAAGTAGTATTCATTTTCCGGAAAAAAAAAAGTATTATTATTTCTATAGTTATTCATTTTGGGAAGAAACTACTATTTATTTTTGAATTGAAGGATTTTTTTTAAAGAAGTAGAATTTTTTGATAATATATATTTTGAGACAGAAAAAATAGTACTCCCTCTTAATTATCAAGGCATAATTTTCGCATCAAAATGATTGTTTTGCAATTAGAGTTGAGACGGAGAAATATTCTTTTTAAATGTAGGAAGGATTGTACCACTGAAATCATTTAATTTTTTTTTTAATTTTTTCATAAATATCATAATAAAATTGAATAAATTTAAATTCGCTATTTGGAGTAGCGATAAATGGTAATTTTGGCAAATAGTTTGAAAGGGTTGTTATTTTGAGAAATATATTTTTTTAAATAAAATATTTAGAAAAAAAATCCAGTGTAGTACATACGAACTTGAATGTAGGAAGGATTGTACCACTGAAATCATTTAATTTTTTTTTTTTAATTTTTTCATAAATATAATAAAATTGAATAAATTTAAATTCGCTATTTGGAGTAGCGATAAATGGTAATTTTGGCAAATAGTTCAAAAGGGTTGTTATTTTGAGGAATATATTTTTTTAAATAAAATATTTAGAAAAAAATCCAGTGTAGTACATGCGAACTTGAACGACCCCACAAGTAAAGAATAAATGAATAATCACTAGTACAAAATAAAGCTTAGATAGCGTTTATTTTAGAGCTTAGATAGCGCTTACAAGCGCTATCTAAGCTACCGCTATGCAAGTTAGCATAGCGCTTCAGAAAGCGCTATCTAAGCTCACAAACTTAGATAGTGCTTTTTAAAAGCGCTCCGCTATCTAAGCACTTCTTTTATTTTTTTAGAAATCAACTTCAATAGCGTTTTTTATGTGCTATCCAGTGCATTACATTGAGTTTTATACCATTTTGTCACTAAATTAACTGTTTGAAATCCGGATCCAGCAACAAAGTTACCTCCGGCTTGGGCTTCATCCAAGTAGTTGATGGCCTGAAATTTATGTGGCATATCATCATAAGAAAGCACAATATCATAGGACGGTAACCAAGAAAGAGAAAAACTTGTAACATGGCACAAACCTGCTAGCATCTTCAGTGTTCTTCCCAGCAATTTTTCCCTTGGGAGCTGATGACAACTGCATACAGTCAAAGAAAACTCAAGATATGAAACAGGCTTATCAACACCACAAACAACATTAATATTATGATTACAAACCTGTGAGGCAACATCAACACCAATTTCATCTAGCACCTGCAGAACAGGAAATAAAATAAACAAGTAAACCATCAATACAAAAATACATATACAGGTGTCTGTCAAGCACAAAATAATAGTTGCCCAAGAGAAGTATGAACATTATTGTAAAACCGCAAACTGTGTATAATCAGAGTAAGAAACACATATTTGCCTTAAAAAAAGTTGCTAGGAAGTGTTGTCTTATTTATTTGGCGAGTACATAACTCACATCCACTGTAAAAGTATTTCATGTGTCTACCTGAAAAAGTAGTTGCACGATAGAAATAATTGTGGACCATAGTGAGTGTACCTGGTTTGTGAGCTCGTCAGTTTCCTCCTCAGCTTCATCATTATCCAAAGCATCGTCTATGGCCTCTGACATCATTTCAGTCTGCACACAGGAGTGCTAGTAATAAGCCATATATAATTAAGAAGTTTGTCCAACAGTCAGGACTCAGATCAATACCTAAATTATAATTTTTTGATGACTTAATCTATTACAAGAGTGACACTTGGAGAGTGATTTTCATCATTGGTGGGGATTGAATCCCTTGCCTTCTTGAGAAAGGAATACCTGATACCGGTTGAGCCAGAGGTAGAGCTCTTTGGCACATATTGAGGCGTACATTTCAGTAACCCCAAGATGAAGTAGAAATATGCTTTTAAACATCATCTTCATTGGTTTATCTATAGTTTGATATGGCAATTAGTACATGAAAAGGATGACATGCTGACTTTACAATAACTAGCGACAATGGAATAATGGAGTGGTTCACATTACTTGAAATAAGATTGAGTTGTAGAATATGCTACTCCCTCCATCCCAAAATAAGTGTCCCTATTGGTTTTACGAGGATTTAAGAAAGTTCCATTTTCTCATGCTTTTCTTTCTATGCCTTATATTATTATTTAATGGTGTCAAATCAGAGAGGCCCGCCTTTTTTCATCACACAACTATAAAGGGCATCCTGCTTTGACATAATGTGGTGCGCTTAGGTACTTTGATGAATTTTTCAAGAGCTTGTAGCATAGATCAAAGACTCGGTTAGTCTCCAGCTCTCCCAGCACCAACCAAACAAGTGTAAAAGAACAAATCATCACATTAAGAGGCAGATACAAACTTGAAAGTAAACTTCTTTCCAAGTTTCTATTGAGGAAGAGATTGCACAATCTTACAGTCATATCCATCTGTGCTGATTGCCTTTGGAAATCTTGCATAACCTTTGCTTGCTTTGCAGGTGACATTTGCTGCAACAAAACAAAGCCACGTGGCTCACAAGCATTAAAAATGAAGGATTACAACCGCTGAAACAAATATATAAAATGCTTTGCCCACTCAGTTTATAAGTGAAAAACAACAGTACAAGACAAAGTGATGTGTAAGTGTAACTGTATCTTGCAAGTCCTTTCAGAAAAAGGTTCTGACTACATATTGTTGTCATGAAGACGTGTACAAGTCAAAGTGATGTGTAAGTGTAACTGTATCTTGCAAGTCCTTTCAGAAAAAGGTTCTGACTACATATTGTTGTCATGAAGACGTGTATTCTCATAATAAAACTCAAATATACATTCTAAAGCTATTGAAATGTTACAACTAACCTTATTCATAGCTGTCATGGCCTTAGTGGCACCTTTCATTCCATCAGCCACAAACGAGTGTGCAGCTACCGCCTGAAAAGATAACCTCAGTAAGGGAACCACATAAAAAGCAAAAGAAAGTCAACTCATAGAACATCTGATAAAGGAGGTTCAATGTGTACCTGAGTGTGTGTTGATATACCTCTCATTTGAGCTCGACTACCTTGCAAGTTGGCTATTTGTTGTCTAAGCCTGACCAGCTGACGTGCTATGATTTTTGTGGCTGCCTCGCACAGGAGAATAGTGTTGGAAATTAAATTAATAAGCACCACAGATTAAACAACGATTTAATCAACAGTAGGGGATTTTATTGATCAAGTCAAAACGTACCAATTAAGCCAATAGCAAAACCGAAAGCCAAGGAACAGGATCAGGAAAACAAACAGAAACAAGAAATCAAACGGTTAGAAAACTTATCGTGATTTGATCGAGTCGCCTTAGGAAGACTGTCCTAAGAGAAAATATTGCCCCCAATTGGTGCAACTCAGTGCATGTGCAAATTTCTCCGAGGATAAAACGATCACGGACTACGTACCACAAATCAGCACACAGGTAGGTAGTCACCGGCGGTCCTATCTCAATCGCCTTGAATCTCACGAACGAATCTCTATGAACGGGAGTAATTGATCAATGAATAAAAGCAAGAGAATTGTGTTTCTCTTCAATATTCAAGTACCAAAAACGGCTGAGGGAAAAGAGTATTTATACTTGTGGTAAATATTAGGTTTTAGGTTTAATTAGGCCTAAAAACCTGCTTCAAATCGGCCCAGGAAAAGTCAAATCCCGTCACAAGCGCGGCCGCTCTAGCAAGGAGCGCGACCGCGCTAAGCTCCAGGAAAAAGAGATGAAGCCTCGGCCCTTAAGCGCTGCCGCTCTTGGCACGGGCGCGGCCGCTCTCCCCCGCAGAGCTTCAGACGCGATTTTGTTCCCTTTTTGCCAATTCAGTTCAAGCCAAACACTTTCATGTCATAGCCTATGAACTTCATACCACAAATACAAAAAATTCCAACAATCCCCCACAAGTTCACAGAAATATGACGTGTACAGATTGTCCATTGCCATGCTTTCAATAATGGTACCTTCCGGCTTGAACCACTACCTATGTTATCCAACGCAAACCTCCACAGGACCAGATGAACGGGTGTCTTGAATCTGATGCCTTTGGATGTAGAGGCCTTTGTTGGTAACAAATACGACAAAAGCTATGATAGGCCCTCTATCGAACACTTGACGCTTATAAGCCATACGTCCCGATCCTCTATCATGAGTGCTTTCAAGGAATAACCCAAATTCCTCTAGTTGCGGCCAACAACAACACTCACTTAGCTGGGCATCTCAGAAGATGTACTGCTAACATCTTGTCTAAAAGACTTGATCCCATTCAAAGTTCCAAACTTTTACTAAATTAGCAGCAATGAGCACCTCTAGGCTATTCAGGGGATAGACTCAGACATGTAACATGTCAATCTATTATTTGATGCTCCGACTCACCCCACAGCTTGTTATTACCACATTGAATCTCCTTTGTGGGATCTCCACTCAGGTAGATTAGGTTGCTACTGCGTTTGAGTCAGACGGGGTTCAGTCCCATCCCCAACCTAGATTTTTGAACTAGAGCAAATTCTAGCCCTTTGGTTAAAGGATCAGCTGTGTTATCCTTGGTACCAACATAATCAACAGCTATCACCTTCCGAGACACAAGATCCCTTATAGATTTTAATCTAATTTGGATGTGTCTCCTAGTTTTACAGTTGTACTTGACACTTTTCAGTTTCTCAATTGTGGCAGTGTTGTCACAATGTACAGAGATAACAGGCATGGGCTTATCGACCATGGGCAACTCGAGACATAAGTCCTCGAAGCCATTCAGCTTCCAATCCCGTAGTGTCAAGAGCAACTAATTCGGCCTCAAAAGTAGACCTAGACAACAGGGTTTGTTTGGTCGACCTCCAAGCGACTGCAGCTCCGCCTAAGGTGAAAACATACCCCGTACAGCCATAACTCCCGGAGTTATAGGCAATCCAGCTTGCATCACTATATCCTTCAAGAACAGAAGGATATCTCCCGTAATGCAGCCCAAGGGAAATCGTTCCCTTCAAGTACTTGAGAACTCTATCAAGAGCTTCCCAATGTGCTTTACTTGGACATTGAGTATATCTAGCCAACCTAGTAATCGAGTAGGATATATCCGGTCTAGTACAATTGGCAAGATACATCAAACTTCCAATAATTTGAGAATATCTCAACTGAGCCATCGGTACTCCACTTTCATTCTTAGTAAGTGCAGCTGAAGGATCATATGGAGTCTTAGCTACTTTGCAATTCTTATAACCAAATTTCTCAATTACACTTTCAGTATAATGAGATTGCGATATGGTTATGCCACTAGTTGAACGAGTCAACTTAAGGCCAAGAATCACACTAGCTACTCCCATATCCTTCATCTCAAACTTACTTTTCAAGAATTCCTTAGTAGTACTAATTATCCTCATATCCGTTCCAAACAACAATATCATCGACATACGTACATAAGACAATACTACTATCACCAATACTCTTGCTATAGACACACTTATCAAACTCATTAGTAACAAAGCCAAACGATGAGACAATTTTATCAAATTTCTCATGCCATTGCTTAGGGGCTTGTTTCGGTCCATACAAGGACTTAACAAGTTTACAAACCTTTCTCTCATTGCCGGGGGCCTCAAAACCTTCGGGTTGATCCATATAAATTTCTTCCTCAAGATCGCCATGCAAGAAGGCGGTCTTAACATCCATCCGATGGATAGGAAGATCATATACGAGGCCAATGCGATAAGCATTCGGATTGTAGTCATTCTAGCAACTCGGCGAATAGGTATCGAAATAGTCTATTCCTTCCATTTGCTTGAATCCCTTAGCCACTAACCTAGCCTTAAACTTGTCAACGGTTCCATCCGGTTTCAGTTTCCTTTTGAAGACCCACTTACATCCTATCGTGCTACAACCGGGAGGGAGATCGACCAATTCCCATGTCCCATTAGAGACAATAGAATCCATCTCACTCTTAACAAGATCCTTCCACCGCTTGGCATCGAAGTAGCCATAGCGGCTTTGAAGGTTAGAGGATCACCCTCGACATTGTAAGTGATAAAATCATTTCCAAAGTCCTTGGTGGTCCTTGCCCTTTTACTCCTTCTTGGTTCAATCTCATCGTCAGAATGAGTTGCACTGGAATCAACCCCCACATTTGTCAGCTCCTCTACTTGAGCAGGAATAGAATTAGTGGTTGGGTTAGATTCCTTAGGAAGTCCGTCCTTCATAGGAAACACATCCTCAAAAATTGTTGCATCACGTAACTTAACTATAGAGTTCACATCTATGCCCAAATTTCAGATTTTATAATAAGAAATCTCAACGCATAACTTGTTTCGGAATAACCTATAAAGATAGCATCAACAGTTTTAGGTCCAAGCTTTTTCCTTTTGTGTGCAGGTACAAGTACCTTTGCAAGGCACCCCCACACTTTTAAGTGTTTCAAGCTAGCCTGTCGACCTCTCCAAAGTTCAAACGGACTTTCCTTTCTATGTTTAGGAGGGACTCTATTCAGAATATGGCAAGCCGTATTCAAAGCCTCTCCCCACATATATTTGGGCAGTCCAGAACTTATGAGTAAACTGTTAATCATATCAGTAAGGGTTCTATTCTTACGTTCAGCAACACCATTTGATTGAGGGGTGTAGGGAGGAGTCTCTTCATGTACAATTCCGTTTTCTTGGCAATAATACATGAAGGGGTTAGACTCATATTCACCTCCTCTATCAGACCTTAACCGTTTAAGTTTCTTGCCAGTTTGTGTTTCTGCTTCGTTCTTAAATATAATGAATTTATCTAATGCTTCATCCTTAGAATTAAGCAAGAACACATAACAGTATCTACTAGCATCATCAATAAAGGTGAGAAAGTATTTCTTTTTGTCTTTGGTCAACACACCATTAAATTCACAAATATCAGTATGAACTAAATCTAGAATTTCGTAATTTCTCACAACCGATTTAAACGGACCTTTTGTAGATTTAGCTTCAACACATACATGACACTTAGAATTCTTATCAATAGCATGTTTAGGAATAATATCTAAGTTCATCATTCTTTTCACAGAATCATAGTTAATATGCCCTAAACGACCATGCCAAACATTTGAAGATTCAATGGAATAAGAAACAGGATAATCAAGAGAACTAAAATTATTGTGCGAACAAACATCAGTTTCAACTCTAATTTTAAATAAACCATCCGAGGAATAACCTTTCCCCACAAAACTACTGTAATCCAAAATTATGACCTTATTACACTTAAATGAAATCTCAAATCCTTCCCTAACTAGACTAGAACCACTAATAATGTTGCGACGAATATCAGGAACGTGATACACTCGTTGCAAGGAAAGAATGCGCCCATTGGGAAACCTCGGGTCCACGCGTCCGTCCCAAGCACCTTTGCGGCACTAGAGTTCCCCATCGTCACCGATCTACCACGGACAGCCGGTAAGACACAAATAGCAATTTATCGGCATAAACGTGCACATTTGCCCCGGTGTCAACTAGCCACTCGTTGGGTTCATAGACGATAAGATTTCGGGATAAGAAGTTACATACTTTGTAACATTGCAGCTCGAGATCGTCAACTCCAGGTGTGTCGAGTCGGGATCATCATAATCCTTCGGACCCAACACCATGTTGACAGCAGGATGGTCATCAGCAGAGGCTTGTGGTCCTTTTCCTTTCTTGGACGGGCAAATCCTAGAAAAGTGTCCACCTTCTCCACAATTCCAGCAGTTCTGTTTTGCCTTTGGCTTCCTAAAGTTATTTTTCTTCAGTTTAAGTTTATCATGGTTTTCTTTATCCTTAGAAGTTTTCACACCTTTTCCTTTAAACTTGCTTTTACCGGTTATCATATTAGCAGCAGCCTCCACAGGTATGCTAGGTTGGTTACCATTATGCACCTCCTGAATCGCAATTGCATTCATCAACTCATTGAGTGACAAGCTTCCTGTACGATGCTTGAGGGTCATACCGAATTCCCCCCAAGATCGAGGAAACTTCTCAATGATAGCCATGACAGCGAACTTATCAGGAAGTCCCATGTCAGCATCCTTGAGTGATTGCAAAATGATTTGGAGTTCGTGCACTTGATCGGTAACCGACTTGCCCTCACTCATGTGATAATTCAGGAACTTTCCCACTTGGTACTTTTCCACACCGGATTCATCGGTGCTGTACTTCTTGGAAAGAGAGTCCCACAGTGATGCAGCAGTGAGAGGAGCAGAGCAATAAACATCAAAGAGTGCATTCGACGGGCGACGAGAATGCATCCTCGAACAACATCGTCCTGCTCCTTCCACAGTTTAACAGCAGCCACATTAATTGGATCATCACCATTCAGAGCGGGACATTTAGATGTCAGCATACCAGACATACCCTTAATTGACAGCCAGATCTTCATGCGTTCAGACCAACGCTTGAAGTTCTTACCACCAAACTTCTCCGGAAGATCGGAGGTGTCAACTAGGGACTTAAAGGGAGAGCTAGAGGAACCACCAGACATGATCAAATAAAATACTATTTTCTCTTAGACTGTTGGAAATTAAATTAATAAGCACCACAGATTAAACAACGATTTAATCAACAGTAGGGGATTTTATTGATCAAGTCAAAACGTACCAATTAAGCCAATAGCAAAACCGAAAGCCAAGGAACAGGATCAGGAAAACAAACAGAAACAAGAAATCAAACGGTTAGAAAACTTATCGTGATTTGATCGAGTCGCCTTAGGAAGACTGTCCTAAGAGAAAACATTGCCCCCAATTGGTGCAACTCAGGTACAGGCAAATTTCTCCGAGGATAAAACGATCACGGACTACGTACCACAAATCAGCACACAGGTAGGTAGTCACCGGCGGTCCTATCTCAATCGCCTTGAATCTCACGAACGAATCTCTATGAACGGGAGTAATCGATCAATGAATAAAAGCAAGAGAATTGTGTTTCTCTTCAATATTCAAGTACCAAAAACGGCTGAGGGAAAAGAGTATTTATACTTGTGGTAAATATTAGGTTTTAGGTTTAATTAGGCCTAAAAACCTGCTTCAAATCGGCCCAGGAAAAGTCAAATCCCGTCACAAGCGCGGCCGCTCTAGCAAGGAGCGCGACCGCGCTAAGCTCCAGGAAAAAGAGATGAAGCCTCGGCCCTTAAGCGCGGCCGCTCTTGGCACGGGCGCGGCCGCTCTCCCCCGCAGAGCTTCAGACGCGATTTTGTTCCCTTTTTGCCAATTCAGTTCAAGCCAAACACTTTCATGTCATAGCCTATGAACTTCATACCACAAATACAAAAATTCCAACAAATAGAAGGTACAAAAATCAGAATGGTTTGAGACTGCACCTCAAGTAATCCACAAATGGATAGAGGCAAAGTAACTAAAGTTTCTAACAAGGCCAAAACTGATAAACTACAATGTCATAACTCACCTCGTTTTCCAGTTTTAGCAGTTCTTTTTATCTCCGCAATAAGCTTCTTTTCCTGTTTGATACTAACTTGTATTAGATTTATGTAATCTACAAGTACATGTATGAATAGGCCTAGGATCAACTTATACTTGGTCTAGTGGAAACTTAGTACAAACTGAAATTATGTAAGTCAAAATTCTCCTCTAACATGCAAAGCCCTAACTAGAATTCTACCAGCATGGCCCCTCACTTGTTGTGACGACAGGGAAAAATGCAAAAACGATAAATTTACAGACATTTGAAGTAATAGTTTATCATAGTGAGACTTTGTTCCGTGTAGTATATTTGTCGTCCCATGTCCTCCCTTTCATGTTGGGTATCCATTTCTTTAAGGATAAGGAGTTACTCTTCACACATTTCACTCCCATGGATGACACGAGGCTCCACAAGAGTTTTATTTGCCAAGTTGAGATTTACACGATATCAGCAACTATTCCATAAAAAACAAAAACCTTCAAGCCAATATTTCAACTTTACTTATTTATTCAAGGGCATCAACTGAATGATAAATATTAGATTTACACAATATCAAGTATCTGCACATACACGGGATGATGGGGGATCCAGTTGCCAGCTTGACATTTCCAGAAAACATCACACATATGAGCAACTATAAATGAGGACATAGGAAGAGCACTTGTATATTTCCATGTGTAAGTTGATTCTAGCTTACATATACACAGACAATTTATGCATAATACGGAGAACTAAAAATTATAAATCAAATTTCTAAAGGAAGGTTCCAACATACTTCAGACTGCAATGTAGACTGCAATGTCGTGATTTCCCTCTCTATACCTGAATCAAGAAAAAAGATAAATGGTAATATGGTGTCTGAAAACTATTAAGAATCTACTTTAAGCCAGAAATAAAATATGAGACTAGGAAGTTTGGAGCAAAAAGAGAGGCTCTCGGAGAAGACTATTCTTTCAAACTTCAACCAGAAAACGCTAATAGATATAGAATAATAGACTGATTTTTCTGATGATGGGTTGCCTAAAGTTTTTAGAAACTAATTGCCTACAGTTTAAGTATATCCTCAAGATGCAAAGCATTACAAAGATCATATGTGAAGCATTACAAAGGAATGAAGAACTTAAAGAGTATGAATAGAAGATAAAGTTTGTAGGATAATATTTCTCCATACCAAAAAATAAAATAAAATCAATTGACAAAGATGATGCATTACTTGCTTGTAACTTCTTGAAATCGCACTACGATTATATGAAATGATTGAAGATGGTTATGTTCTTATGACCATGTTAAATAAGACACCAAGCCTAATTGAATAATTATATTTTCATTTTTCAAGATGAAATTAAGCAATATTACCTCTAGTAGCATTCGCCATTTCTCTCTTACTCTCTCAAAGCACCTCTGCAAACAAAAATACGCAAACATAAGAAAAACACTCAAATAAACACCGCTTCAATCAACAAACTTCATGAAGGTCAACTCTTAACCAAATCAAGTCAATGAAACATCAAATCGATCAAATAGCTGAACTAAAATCAACAAAATGCGAGTAAACTACCTTTTTAGTCCTTGAACTTTTTAATTTTTTACCTTTTCGTTTCCCGAACTTTTTTTTTTTACCTTTTCATCCTTAAACTTGTTGTATTAGGATTAATTCGTCCTTCCGTTAGTGATTTTGTTAGTTTTTTAACATTCCATCCATTTTTACATCACATTGCAACAGTTTTACAAAGTTAGGAATCAAATTTGAACATTTTCTCTAAATATTTTGTGGATTTATTTTAAAAACGCGACACTTATTACGAGAGTATAAATTCTAAATGGATTTATGGATTTATTTTAAAAATGTATGAACCTAGCTAGCTTGCTACCAGTTATTCTTGGATAGATCATTGGTCTTCCATACTCTATTTCCCCATACATGACAAACCGAGTTCACAAAAAATGTCGCATGGTACGAAATCACCGTCCTTACGCCCTGTTTATGTAGCAGAAATGCAAGTGCAAAGAGATGCACGTTGTAAGTCCTTCTGAGGAAATTATAAAATGGCTGCTTCTTCAAATCCTCAACATTCCCGCGGTTTTTATGATGTAATGTAAAACGTCGAACCATACTAATTAATGATCCAAGAATAATATTGTTGCACAAAATATTTTGACAAAATAATACCTTTTGAATGGTGTAGCCATTCAATAATATTGTTGCACAAAATATTTAGAGAAAATAATTGAATGGTGTGGATCCTTTTCAGCATCAACAAACTGATGGTGGTAACGATGAATGCTCACCCAATAAATCGGATCCCTCTGTAATGCACGATATAAAATATGAAAAAATAACCAAATTATGATCAAGAAAAGTGTTATTATACGTGGTAAAAACAAAATATTAAAGAAAAGATTGTGACAAATTTACCTGAACAGCTAGAACACCACAATAGGCAAACAAGTACTCGAGCCGAAGGTTGAAAGCACGATGCGAAAGATTCCTATGATAAGAAAGAGTCATACCGAAGAGGCCGGTTACCCAATACAATCCAACGGCTAGCCAAAAAGCAGACCAAGTGAAGGCAGAGGGCGCGAAAACGCAGAGGAAATGAAGTAGAGACACCCCAACAGCCATCTTCACGTCTACTGGCCTCCATTTCTTATTACGACCCGAGTTTGGGTTCTTCTTAGAAGACACTTCTTCTATAACCTTAACAGACATGGATGCTCGATAATATGTTGAATCAAGAATTTGCAAATAAGGTTCTTGCAGTGGTCAATGCTATCTTATAAAGCTAGCTAGTGCTCTCTATATATAGTTATTCAGAGTAGGGTAGGTTCATGAATGAATAATTTTCAAGTAATGTTCTTGCTGTGGTCCAATGCATTGTATAGCTCATGCTCTACATGCTTACTTATATTAGTTGGAATGGGTAGCAACATGTATGCATGTGCATGTGTGCGTGTGTATGCATGTGTGTGTGTGTGTGTGTGAGAGAGAGAGAGAGAGAGAGAGAGATGTCTAATATAGATAGATACAGATGATTTGTTGGTGTAAATTCATTAAAAGCTTTAAGGATGATTTGTAAAATTGTTGCAATGTGATGTAAAAATGGATGGAAGGTTAAAAAACTAACAAAATCACTAATGGAAGGACGAATTAATCCTAATACAAACAAGTTTAAGGATGAGAAGGTAAAAAAAAAGTTTGCGGATGAAAAGGTAAAAAATTAAAAAGTTCAAGGACCAAAAAGGTAGTTTACTCACAAAATGCAAGTGATTACAAGTTATTTCACTTAAGATTTGAATTCATCAACAGTTATGCTACGGCTTTTGATGGAAAAAAAATGAAGTTACAAAAATAAGAAATTAGGGCACGAAACCTTTGGCGGTTGGCTTATTCGAAAAGATGATCATGATTCAAGATCGAAGAGAAGGAGAGGCGCTTCGAGAATCGAACGGGATGATGAGCTAGGAAAAATTTGCAGTCCGGTTAGGGATTTAGATTCGCCGGAAAACGACGTGCTTTCCATCCAACCAGCTTGTCTTGGCGGTACAAATGAAGAACTGTGACCCGTTCGTTCCCGATCCGGAGTTCGCCATGGACAAAATTCCTGGACCGGTGTGCTTCTTGATGAAGTTCTCATCTGCGGACTTCTTTCCGTAGATCGATTCACCTCTGGTACCGTCCCCGGCGGTGAAATCGCCTCCCTGGCACATCAAACCTGGGATAACACGGTGAAACGAGGAGCGTTTAAAGTGATGGTCAGAAATAGAGCTGGGCTTGCACAGTGTAATGGTTGGGCTCAGTGGGCCAAATAGTCTGGAATGATCTGGAATGGGTTATGGGAATGAATGATAATAAATTGAATAATAAATATTATTTCTTATTTAATTGGCAAGGAATTAGTATCTGCGACAAGGGCATATCTGGGCGCGAGAATGAGCGTTATGCGAGAAGTACGAGTGGCGGGAAGTAACCTAACTTATATAATCTTTGGGCGACAAGCGCATAGGCTAGGTTAGGCGATTGTATGTGCATTATGTCCTTAGAGGGATTCCCGCCAGGTGACAAGTGTGACTGGAGGATAATAAGTGATTGGGACGTTGCCACGTGGGTAACCCCCATAATGGTCAATAGTTGATGTGACATGGTAAGTAGTACTTTCTTACTGACTTTGAGGGTGGTTGATCTAAATGTGAGGGATGACTGACACGTGTCCTTTAGGGGGATGGCCTACTTTTTGACTTAGTATAAATACATGAGTATAAAATTATTATGTAAGTTTTTCTCTATCTCTGAACTCTCTCTCTACTATTCTCTCCATTAATACTTTCTTGATCTCAGAAACAGCCACTGATTCTCACGTCGGAGGGGTTTTACCGGAGTCACCCCCGGTTTAGTTCACCATTATTTGCTTGTGTGTAGGATTCAAGGTGGACCATCCCAAGAAGTTCAGTTGGAGTATCCATTGGAGTAGCTGGATGTTCAGCTCCTGTGCAACACATTTTTCCGTGTAGCATCAGCTGGTTCCGTTGCCGGGACCTGAATGTGCTTCGTGGGGTGGTTTGGTGGGGTTTGGAGGCTGTTGGTGGCTGTCCGGTGGTGATTGCGAAGGAGATTCACTGCATGTGTACTTTGGTGGAGCCCAGAAGATTTTGTTGTCAGTAAGGTTGGGGGAGTAAATGCTATTCGGTTGAAGATCAAGGTGGATCGCCAGTTATTGCTTGTCAGAAGTTGATTTATGGACTGAGGTTGTTTTTATTTCATGGTGTCATAAAGTTGTCCTTAATCTTAAATGCTGTTGGTCAGTTAATACGTGGTGTAAAGATGTGTTGTTGTCAGAAAAGTGACTTGTAAAAGTTGTCAGAGTTAGTGTTCAGTTGTTAAAAGGTGTTGTGTTTTGAGTGTGTGTCAAAGTATCCATTTGTTTGTTAACAAGTTGTGGTGATGGGGCAAGATAAAGCTACCCCTTCCAAGGCAGCTCAGAACATAATGTTGGCAACCCCCAATGCCAAGGAAGGTCGTGCTGAGGCGATATCTGATGAGGAGGTAGAGGTCCATACCTCGCAGACTGACTCTACCGTAAGGCGAGCTAGAGAGCGAGATGAGAGAGCAAGAGTTGAGAAAGCCAAGGCAGTAGATGAAGGGCAAGAGCACCTGGCTGCGGGCAAGAGCGGGAGGTCGGCGCCAGTGTGGCTGATAGGCCAAGGCAAGCGAGGGAGGTGCCGCCGTCCAGAGGAGCGGCTGGAGATGGTATGCGGGATCCTGCCAATGCGAGAACAGCAAGAGCTGTGGCAAGAAGGAATGACGGTGGTTTGGAGGCCATGAAGAAAAAGAGAAAGAAAATATACCATAAGTCAGACAATTCCAGAGAACAGTCTTATTACTTTGAATATGATAGTAATGAGTCCAGTGGCTCAACGCATGATGAGGAGTATGTTCCCGGAAAGGACCGACATGGCGAGGAGAGATCTCAGCTATCGCGACATCATGATGTAAAGCGTCACCGCGAGAGATCATCGCGGGAAAAGGAGCGCAGGCGACAAGAGAGGAAATATAAAGAGTATGAGGAAGAAATGGAGCGGAGGGCCGCAGAGGCGGTAAAGGCGGCTGAGGCCGAGAAGCTTGTTGAAGCCTTGAAAGCCGCAGAATTGGCCAAGGCTATCAAAATGGAGAAAGCTAAGAAGGAAGAGGAGGAAAAATGGAAAAGCGAGATGGCAGAAATGGCCAAGAAGATTAAGGAGTTAGAGGTGGGAACGAAGAAGGTTGAAGGAAAAAAAGCCCTTTTGGGCTCCATTCATTCAGAGCATCAAAGGTGTCGCCCCAGATCCAAGCTTTCGCATGCCAACTTTGTCAAGTTATTTTGGAAAGACTAGAGCAATAACCCATGTTGGAGGATTTGAAGCGACAATGTCGCTATTGACTGAAAATGAGGCAGTTCTATGTCGAGCTTTGGTGAGCACTCTGGCGGATCATGCATTGGAATGGTTCTTGGCGCAGCCTGAAGATTCTATAACGGGGTATCAAGATTTCAGGGAGAAATTCTTAGCGAGATTTAGTGCATCGGGATCACAGCCGGTACAAAAAACAGAGTTGTGCAGTCTCAAACAAAAGGATGGGGAAGGGATTGCGACTTTCACAGATAGATTCATGGGATTGGCAAATCAAGTAGCCGACATCAACCAAGGTGAGATAATTATGTTGTATAACACCAGTTTACAGCCAGGTCACTTTAAGCAGGAGCTAGGAATGAGGTTGCCAAAAACTACGGGGGAGTTGTATGAAAGAGTCGGGGGAGTTGTAATAAATGAAAGGGTTAAGGCTAAGGGGACTCCAGCGACAAATTCGGTGACCAAGAAAGTAATAAATGAAAGGGTGGAAGTGATGCGAGATGATAGGAGAGGGTCTGGCGGCAACAGGGGGGCAAGTCAGGCGGGAGGAAGCGGAGGCCGTGGTGATGGACGTACGGGGGGTCAGAGAGACTATAAGCCAAAGACGGCCATTAAGTTTAGCCAATTGAACACTCCTATTAGCGAGATTATGAATAAGGTAAACTTACCTGAGCCTTTTTCCATTACACCAGGAACTGACGCGGCTAAGGACCAGAATAGTTACTGTGAGTTTCACAAGGAAAAGGGGCACAAGACTGATGATTGTTATAATTTGAGGAGATTGATTCAAGGGAGGATTGATAGGGGTTTACTACAAGAGTATTTGGAGGAGAATGTGGGGCGAGATGATAAGCGTAGGCCGAAAAGAAATTTGGTAGATGTTATCCAGGACCCGTTGCCCAGTGTGTCCCAATTGAACAATCAAATTATGACTTTGACGCATACGTTTGATGTTCCTCAGTTTCCCACCAGCCAAGATAGAGTAATCAGTTTCTCCAGGCGAGAATTGGCTGTTACTAAGAGCCATGGGAGTCAGCCAATTATCATCACGATGTATCCAGGGAATAACATCGTGCAGCGAGTTATGGTGGACTCTGGAGCAAGTAGGAATGTGCTTTATTATGATGCTTTTAAGAGGATGAATTATACGGAGGCTAATTTGGTGCCTCATAAGGGATACCTTGAGGGCTTTACCAATCATTCAGCTAAGGTCAAAGGTACGATTATGTTGGATGTTGAGATTGGTGAAGGAAAGTTGGCGAGATGCGAAAATATTGAATTCATGGTGATTGACCTTGTGTCTCCTTACAACGCTATAGTTGGGATCTCGTTCATGCTAAGCTTCAAAATGGTTCTGTCAATCCCCCACCAAAGGGTGAAGTATCCCACCTCCAATGGGATAGGCTGTCTGAAGAGTGAGGCGGTCACAGTGGTAAGAAAGCAAAAGGAAATGCTAAAAGCTAAGACGGAGAATACAATTTCTATGACTACCAAAGTGGAATCCAGCCAATTGAAGATAAACATGGTTAAGATTGTAGAAGTAGAGAATGGTGAATCAGATTGGGTCCTGACGGATAGTATGAGAAATGGAATAACCATGGTGGCCGAGGCGACAAACCAAGTTTCAGGGCCGGCGATATGGGAATTCGGAGGAGAGCGAGAAGTGTGTATGGTGGATGAGCGGGAATCTGATTTAGAAGCTCTGCGAGAATGTATGAAGGAGGTGACAGAATGGCGAGATGTTGAGCCAGACATGGTGGAGCAGAGTGATGATGATGAAGGAAATTGTTTAGCAATGGAGATGGTGAATGCAACGCCCAGTTTAAGTTACGCCAGGGTTGTGAGGCTGGTACGTATGGAGGAGCCAAGAATTGAAGAGGTTGCTGAGGAAAATGTTGAAGTGTTTATAGATGAGTCTGATGATGACTATGAAGCTATTGAGGTGGAGGACGCTCAGGGACGGCCTACTGGTAATGTCTTTACTGATCCCATAAAGCTGGTTCTCGCCGGAATGAGGAAGAGAAAAAGAATAGAGGTTGAGACGCTGCAAGTGCGGGATGAGCCGAATATCAAGGCGGGAGAAGAGTTGGAGGAGGTAGAAATCAACTGTTATTTCCCTGAGCAGAAAGTAAAGATTGGTAAGCAGTTGTCGCGGGATGAGCGGGAATGCTTGATTGAGTTTTTGAAGGAAAATTTGGATGTCTTTGCTTGGAGACCTGAAGATATGAGGGGGATTGATGAAAGCGTAGCTCTGCATTGTTTGAATGTTGATTCTAATGTAGAGCCATTTAAGCAGAAGGTGAGGCATTTGTCGCCGGAAAAAGAGTTGGCGGTGTTGGAGGAAGTGGAGAAATTGCTGAAGGCGGGAATAATTGAGAAGATTCAATACCCAGTTTGGTTGGCTTGTCCCGTGATGGTTTTAAAGTCGAACAAGAAGTGGAGAATGTGTATTGATTTCACTGATTTGAATACGATGTGCCCTAAGGATTGCTATCCTTTGCCCAAAATTGATAAGCTAGTAGATTCCATTGCTGGTCACAAGGTGTTCAGTTTTATTGATGCTTATTCGGGATACCACCAGATCAAGATGGCGGAGGAGGATAAGGCGAAAACTGCGTTTAGTACCCCAAAAGGAAACTTTTGTTATAAGATGATGTCGTTCGGCTTGAAGAATGCGGGGGCGACATATCAAAGGATGGTAAATGAGGTGTTCAAGTCTCGATGAAGTTGAATCCTAGTAAATGCACATTTGGTGTTACGGCGGGAAAATTTTTGGGATTCTTCGTAAACAGGCGGGGAATTGAGGCCAACCCCGAAAAAATTCAGGCATTGTTGAACATGTCGCCTCCAAAGTCTATCTGCGAGATCCAGCGATTGAATGGAAGGATTATCGCGTTGGGGAGATTTATTTCGAAGTCAGCTGAGAGGTGTTTACCATTTTTCAAGGTGTTAAAAGGAGGGAAGAAGTTTGAGTGGAGCGAGGAATGCAGAGTTGCTTTTGAAGAGATGAAGGCTTATTTAGGGAAGCCGCCATTATTATGTAGTCCTGTGGAGGGAAGAGTTGTTTATTTATCAGCGGCTTCGACTATGCGATTCTTGCGGTGTTGGTGAGGAAGATGGAGGGCCCAAAAGCACTGTATATTATGTTTTTAAGGCATTGGCGAGGTTGAATCGAGATATTTTAACGCTGAGAAGTTGGATTATGCGTTGGTGGTGGCGGTGAGAAAGTTGAGGGCGTATTTTGTTGCTCATACGATTGTTGTTTTGACTGATGCTCCTTTAAGGAAGATTTTGCAGCAGCCAGATTCCGCGGGAAGGCTGTTGAAGAGGTCAATTGAGTTGACAGAGTTTGACATTAGATATGAATCCCGCCGAGCTATAAAGGCACAAGCATTGGCAGACTTTATTGCTGAGACTTCATTTACTAAGTCTCGGGCGGAAATGGTGGTGGAACGCGGGAAGAAGAGGGCGAGAAGCGAGCGGTGCCAAGTTTGGTTGAGGAAAAGGAAAGGCCGTCATATTGTTGGGTTTCGCATGTAGATGGTTCATGCAAAGGATAGAGGAGGAAGCGGGAATGGTGCGTGTCGCGAATTTGGAATGTGAGTATAAGAAAGCTTTCAGGTTCAAGTTCCCGGTTTCCAACAATCAGGCGGAGTATGAGGCGTTAGTCATGGGAATCGAATTTGCTCGTAATATTGGTGTAAAGAAGATTGTAATTCACTCTGATTCTCAGCTCATTGTGAATCAAGTGCGAGGTGAGTATGGGGTGGTGAATTCATTTTTGATAAAGTATTGCAATTTGGCGAGAAGCATTTTGAGCAGTTTCGAGTTTCGGGAACTTGTGCAAATTGATAGGGCAGAGAATTCAAAGGCTGATGCATTGAGTAAATCGGCGAGAAGTGAAGAAAGTGAAGTAGCTATGGATCCCCTGGTGGAGTATGTGGATTTGCCAGTGATTGACAGGCCCATGGTCATGGAGATAGAGGAGCGAGACGAATTGGGTTACGGAAATGAAAGATTTTTTAGACAAGGGTGAATTGCCGCCAGATGAAGAAAGGGCTAAGCTAATAAAGGTGACTTCTCCGCGATTTACCGTGCAAGATGGGATTTTATATAGAAGATCTTTCTCAAAGCCATTGATGAGGTGCATAGAGCCATGGATGGTGGCTAAGGTTTTGTTTGAAATCCATGAAGGTGTTTGTGGTGGTCATCCAGGAGCGAGATTCCTGGCGGAGAAGGTTTTATTCCATGGCTATTACTGGCCAAGTTTGAGGAAGGATGCGGAAGAATATGTGCGGAAATGCGAAAAGTGTCAAAGATTTGGGAACATCCCGCGGCAACCAGCCACTGAGCAGACGCCTATTGTCGCGACTTGGCCCTTTGATATGTGGGGCATAAATTTGATTGGGCCATTCCCAAAGGCCAAGGGGGGCTGTCAGCATGTGGTTGTTGATGTTGATTATTTTACAAAGTGGACGGAAGCGAAAGCCTTGGCGACAATAAGCGAAGATAATGTGATCAAGTTTGTCCAAGAAAACATTTGGTGTAGGTATGGGTTTCCAGGGCCATTATCTCCGATCATGGAACACAATTCGGGAAAAAATTTGCAGCAGAGTGCAAGAGGATGAACGTGAAGCATTGGATGTCAGCAGTGTATAGGCCGCAATGCAACGGGCGGCGAAGCGGCAAACAAGCATTATTGCCGCCTGCGCAAGAATTTGGAAGGAAGGGGCGGCGCATGGTTAGAAGAATTGCCAACAACATTATGGTATGTTAGGACCACGATAAAGGGCTCAACTGGTGAAACCGTATTTGCTTTGACTTATGGATCTGAGGCCATGGCGCCAGCCGAGATGGCACTGCCGACATACCGGGTGACTTATTATGATAAGGCAAGAAATGAACAGCGACGATGCAATGACCTTGATTTGGTTGATGGGAAAAGGCTTCAAGCGAGAATGAGGATGGTGAATTATAAGCAAAAGATGAAGGCTCAACATGACAGGCGAGTAAACAAGAGGTCTTTCAACGTGGGTGATTGGGTACTGAGAAGCGCGGAAGCTACGGGACCCAAGCCAGGATTTACCAAGTTGAACGAGAAGTGGGAAGGGCCGTTTCAGGTGTCCAAAGTTATACGAGAGGGGACTTATCAGCTAAGGAAGCAGGACGGTGTAGAATTGAAAAATGCCTGGAGTGTTGATCATTTGAAGCGTTTCTACCAATGAAGATGTCGCAAGTTTTTGTAGTTACATCTTTTGATTTTTGCTCTAGATAACAAAAGTTATGTAACTTTTCTTTTGGATCATGTGTTTTGTCTACTTCACATTGACCGAGAAGTTATGTAGAATTTGTCATTCTATAATGATGTAACTTATAAATATGATGGAAGAAGGATGGCAGGAATTACTCAGCAACATATTTTACTGTGATTGATATTTCTTAACAAATCTGACTAGTTTTGTTGTTTCGTGTTTCATAAAGCAGTAGAGGAGGAGCGAGATCTAGGAAGGCGAAGAGTGATCGAGAAAACGACCATTGGAGTTGATAAAGAAAGTAAGACGAAGGGAGTAGCCATGGAGGCATGATGATGAACGCGAGAAATGATTGTTGCCATTACTTGGCCAAATGAATGCGGCGTCTTGGTTAGAGACCAAGGCGCCAAATGGAGGTGGCGTCTTGGTTAGAGACCAAGGCGCCAAATGGATGCGGCGTCTTGGTTAGAGACCAAGGCGCCAAATGGATGCGGCATCTTGGTTAGAGACCAAGGCGCCAAATGAAGTGGGCATCTTGGTTAGAGACCAAGGCGCCAAATGGATGCGGCGTCTTGGTTAGAGACCAAGGCGCCAAATGGTTGCGGCGTCTTGGTTAGAGACCAAGGCGCCAAATGGTTGCGGCGTCTTGGTTAGAGACCAAGGCGCCAAATGGTTGCGGCGTCTTGGTTAGAGACTAAGGCGTCAAATGGTTGCGGTGTCTTGGTTAGAGACCAAGGCATCAAATAGATGCGGCGTCATGGTTAGAAGCCATGACGCTAAAAGAATGTGGCGACCTGGGTAGAGACCCAGGCATGAATAAAGGCAAAGGTGGTAATTACAGTGGAAATATGAGTCAGTTGTGGTGGTTGTCGCTTAGGCGAGAAGAGCAAGGTGATACTTATCATCGCAGAGGTGGAATAAATAAGTGAAAAGGATATGTATACAACGTTCCTAAAATTGTCGCATCAAATAGTTGGCGAGAATCTTCACTTAGGAGTGAGGCTGCCTAAAGACAAGCCTCACTTTTTTTAAGGAAGTAGTATGTATATAGAGATAAGATGGAGGGATGCAATCTTCGATGAACTATCGAAGCAAAATCAGAATTATCAAAAGAAAGGCATGCGGCATGAAGAAGTTGTGATGATAAATAAAGATTTAAGACAAGTCATAAGAAGTAAAGCATTAGACAAAAGGTCGCAACAGGGCGACAAGAAGATAATGACAAATTCTTGGGCACAAAGACCCATCATTGAAACTAAAGTAAATAGTTTGCGACAAAACAAGGTCGCGAGAAATAAAAGACAAAATTAAAATTCAGAAAATAAATATTGTTTGTTACAAATCAAGAACAAATTAAAAGTTTGGCGACAATCAAAAATTACAAAAGAAAAGTTCACTGAGCGTTGTAGGCAGCATCGAGAGCGTCCTTGTTCTTTTGAGTCAAGTCATACAAGGCGGGAACAATGTTGTCGGGGCGGATGTCAGGAATCGACCATGCTATTTTGCCGAGAACGGCATCCTCCGCGGCTAGCTGGTTTAGCTCCTGCTCACTGAAAGGCACAAGGGGGTGTCCCTTGCGGCTTTTCTCGCTTTGGATAGTTTCAGAGCCCCATCTCGCCAACATAGCGGGGGTTATAGCGAGATTGGCTTCAGCGGCAATTGTCCTGAGTGTATGGAGGATAGAATTATCAAATGCATCCATTTCGTCAGCTTCAGCTTTGGACTTAGCCGCTTCTAGATCCTTTCTGAGTTTGGCCACTTGGTTGGCTTTGACAAAGTCCTCATCTCTAAGCCGCTTGTTCTCGGCATCAAGGTTAGCAAGTTTGGCAGCATCAACTTTGCTCTTCTCGTTCTCTGCGATAAGTTGGGCCAGTTTCTCTTCTGCCTCCTTGTTCTTCCTTTCCAACTCCTCCACGCGAGTTTTTCCCGCCGCGAGATCGGCATCTGCCTTAGTTTGAAGATCCTGGAGTTCTTTGATGGAAGTATCCCGCCTGGATACCTTCCTTTTGTAGACATTCCGCTCGCGCTCAGCCTCGGTAAGCTCTTCCTCCAGCTTGATGCACTTGTTGCTCAAGCCCAAAAGGGTGCTGCTAGCCTGCGAAAAGTGAAGCGGGAATAAAATGTTGAGATAAAAAAGCTAACAGTGAAAAATTCAAATGAAAGGAAAGTAAAGATGTCTTACCAGGGAAAGTTGGATTCCCGCATGATAGGCCGAGTGGGCGGAATTCTCCCCCTCCACATAAGCAACTTGATCAGCATCGCTTGATCGTCTGAGAGCAGTAGAGCCCAGCAAGCAGGGAACAGTATCCAGCCGCTCAGTTATCAGCCCCTTGAGTTTGGGGATGGCATTTGCTTCCCGACAAAGAGCTACCATACCCGCCTCATCTTCGGGAATCTTGAAACCCTCCTCTAACCAGCTAGCACGGCGGCGAGGAATGGAGCGGGATGATGAAGGATGATTGGGAGAAGCGTTGGGAGCTACTTCGTGTGTTTGAGCTGAGGGAGGCGGAGTGTCGGATCCCGCGAGATTCTCTGATTGAATCCCCTCATTCTCAGCTCCTTGTTGGTTAAGGGGAGCATCGCCCTCTGCCTCATTGTGGGGCTCATTTTCTTCTTCTTCTTCTCTTTCTTCCTCTTCCTCTTCCTCTTCCTCTTCCTCTTCCTCTTCCTCCTCATCAACTAAACTGAAAGTCTCAGTTTGGCCTTCTGGAGCGGGAACAGAGGCGGCCTTACGTTGCCGTTTTTGGGGGCGGGAAGTGGTTATAGGAGCCCTCTTGCGAGATGTTTCATTGACGATCCTTTCGTCTTCACCAGTCATCGCAATGGGGATGACGAGATCAGTAGCTTGGGCCCTTAGGCTTGCATTTCTGGCCGCGGCCAAACGCTTGGCCTGTTGTTCGGACCTTCCCTGCGCCAACCTTTTTTGATTCATGTCCATGGTCCTGTGCACTACGAGAAACAAGGAAAAATGTTAGTGATAATAAAAATTTGATAGTAAAACAAAGAAAGTAAGAAACAGCGGGAACCGTACATTGTACTTCTCGCATTGCAGGACACATGTTGTGACCATTCCCGCAAATGGTGCAATCCGTGCCAAATTTGTCACCAGTGTGACGTTCCCAGCC
The DNA here is from genome assembly GCA_022495995.1 of Adenophora triphylla var. japonica. Taxonomy (NCBI): domain Eukaryota; kingdom Viridiplantae; phylum Streptophyta; class Magnoliopsida; order Asterales; family Campanulaceae; genus Adenophora; species Adenophora triphylla. The sequence continues at coordinate 231,557 of JAFEMH010003664.1, forward strand.
AGGCCAAGAATCAGTAAAGGAGACGGCAACCCGCGGGGGCACCAGCGGGAAGTCAAAAGAAAGTCCAATTTGGCTGAGGAGGGAGTGATCTGCAAGAATCTTTTGGATTGAAAATAAGGCGGGTGAAGGATCTGCTGTACTGGCGTCGGCGAGAAGTTGAACCATTCTCGCCTTCAGGCATTTTTCATCCTCGTCCAAGGACCACTTCTTGTCAATTTTTGGGTGGATACCTTGCAAGTCGGAGGGAATAGCCCAGCCAACGCGGGAAACTATGAAGAGTGGGTCATTCTGCCAATTATGGACTTTGGAGGGAAGGGGGGTTAGGATTTTTGGTTTTTTTTATACTTTAGCGACATGCGTAGTTCACGAGTTTGTTTATCCGTTTGTTGGTATCCCGTAAACATATCTATAAGGAGATGAGTGGTAGGTTCCCGCCGAAGAGCGCGACAAATGGTAATAAAGCTGGTTAACACCCTTATCGCATTTGGGTGAAGCTCGGCTATTGCCGCCTGAGCCTTAAAGAGAACGAGGGAAATAAAGGGATCCACGGGAATCCTGAGCCCATCATCTAATTGGGATGGGAAAACCACGACGCCATCCTGCCTACGCCTAATTGTGGAAAGAGACATCTCGCCATCATAGGCGGCAATGTGGTAGTCAAGGTGATTGATGTTGTACTTAGTATGGTAGGGACTTATGTGGGGATTCTGGGAAAGGCTAGTTCCCGCCGCAGCTGAAGTGGAAGGGTTATTGGTTAAAGTTGAATTCCCGCCGGTTGAAGTAGAAGCGCCGAGGGCTCCCAAGTTTGACATCTCGCCTGAATCAGAAGAAGAAACAATTTGTTTATATCGAGACCTATTAACTAAAGATCTCGCAGCGAGAAAATCAGTGTCAGAGCTATCAGAGTATGTGGGAGGACCATAGAAGCGACAAAGGTATTCGCAAAGCTCGCGGGGAGTGAAAAACGTTTTGGACATGGGGGCTGAGAAGTGAAGGGAACATTTGCCCCTAATTTCTACGGCGGCAATTATGGCGGGATCTACCCTGTTAATTCTTAGGCAATTAACCAAGTCATCTCGCGGGATTCTCACCCAAATACCCCTAGTTAAATAGTAGATGCCGCCAGTTTTTTGACATTGGCCATACCTAATTTGTCTAAGGCAATTCTTAAATCTAGCCATGGCGAGAAACAAAAACTTAAAGAAAACAAAGAAAATTAAAGATCAAGGAAATTACCTGGGAAATATGAAGGGTCGTTGATGAAATCGAATATTGACTGTAGGTTCGCCGGAAGGTCTAGGGTACTACCAATGTTTCTATTTTCCAGGATGATTAAAGGAAGGAATCAAGCTAAAAAGTGGGGATTTATGGAGGAAATTCCAGGAAAAGCAAGGATCAGACCGCTGAAAGGAAGAAAGCTGGAAGGAGGAAGGGTAACAAGCTCACCGGAGGCAATTTAACGACGGCCGGAAATCGATAGAAGGCTCTTAGTTCAGGGAGACGAAAAAAGGTAAAAGGAGGAGGGGGGAGGTTACTTATATGTAGAGCTGTCAAATGGGCCGAGCCGAGCCAGCCCGGCCCAAGTCCATCGGGCTTCGCTTAATGACGGGCCGGGCCGGGCCTAAACATTGGCGGGCCTAGTAAAAGCCAAGCCCGGCCCATGTAACCATCGGGCCTACGGGCCAATCCAAAGTTAAAAAATATTTGATTATTTTACTACCTTGCTGTAAGTGAGTCTGTATGTAAAACTACTAAAACACATATCTCAAAAATCACAAACTAAGGAGTCTAACTCAAACAAGTTAATCCAAAGTCCAAACACAACCAAAAAAAAAACTTACTTACTAGTCTAACTTACATACAGATATTAGATAATTGCAAAGACAATAAAAAAAGGCTGCAGAATGGAAGTAGAGTTGGTTTATTGTTTTCCATGCCTTGTTACCGGGTTCTGGCCTCAGAATAAGTCTTGCATGAGACTGGGCAAGTTGCAAAGTTAAATGTTCCCTCTGGTTCCTGACATTATTTTTCTGCAGACAACAAAATGAAAGGAGAAAAATCAGTTAGCCCATAATCCAAATCCCAGTACTAAGAATGAAATGATTGAGCACAAACGAAGGGCACATGCCTGAAACGGTGAAACCCAAACATAGCTCTTAACCAATCGAGAATATCCAGTTCCCCTGATTTCTGCTTGTGCTGGTCGACCAAGGAAGGCCAATTTAAGCCATGGTATTCCAAAGTGCAGAGACAGCCGCCTTGATCTCTTCAAATTGCATGTAGACTGATTCACCAAAAGAATCCAGGGGCAGAATGTTGTAGGGGGCATAGATGACCTTCTTTGCCTCAACATCTTTGGCTGAGGCAATGATCTGGAAAAACAATTATCAAATGAATCAATGAATCAAGCATATTACATTACAGTCCAACAAACGACAAGCTAGGCAGCTAGAAGATCACAGCTCGATGCATGCTAAGCAAATTCTCAAATAAATAAATCCAAAGAAGCCATAAGATAGAATCATAAATTACGTATAGAGTGGTATAGAGCTTCTACAAACATAAAAGTAAAACAAATGGATTCAGTAGACATCAATATCTTATAGGCAGCAAAACAGAACGTAGCTCAAACGTAACATAAACTGAAAAATCTTCAATCACATAATCAAATTTCAGTAGAAAAAGAATTCAAATTCCTGTATTTAACAATTCAATCACTCCAGCAAAGTAGATCCACACGAGTCAAAAACGAACAAAATAGAGGCGAGAGGCCGGGGACGAGGATTACCAAGTAGTGAAGACCTTGATAGATTGAGCAAGCAAGAAGGCAAGCAACAGGACATTTGGGACCACTTGCCCTCTTCTTACATCTTAGTAGTCTGGTACACCAAATTTCCACCTACAATTTCATCAAAAATAATCAAATTACTAGTATTCAACATGATTGACATACCCATTAATGTTTTCAAAACTAGGGTTCACGAACAGAATCAGAAACGACAGTACATTATACAGATTTAATCATAGTAGATGATATCGAAACCATAACGCACTGATCTAATCAGACTCATAACATAAAACCGTGACAAAGTTGCTTTTTCTAAACGAGAATCCAACTGCTTGCTTGTGACTTTCTTGGTAATCTAGCGAAGTTGAAAGCGCCTTTGACGTACTTTCAACTTCACCAGATTACCAAGAAAGTCAGAGTGTTAGGAGCTGACTGAGGAGTAGGAGGAGAATCCAACATTTCCAAGTCATCGATATCCACCAAATTTTGATCTGAGAAAGAGAAATATAAAAAAATGAGTATATGAAAATAGAAATAACTATTATTAAAGTCTGTTACAAAGTTACACCCACATAATCCCAAATAAAAATTCATAAATTGAGGTAAAATGCTTCAATCAAGGCAGCAATCTATGGCCAAAACATGGATCCGAAACAAACAACAATATCAGAAACAAGAACATATTTAAGCAGAAAAATGAAACTTCAAGGCAGCAAATCAGTAGGCAGCAAAAACGAGCAATCAACATATGTACAGTTAACCGAAACAAACAACAATTTATGAACTAAAACCAGAGTGAGTTACACCCACATAAACTGATAAACCCAATCAAAATTCATAAATTGAGGTAAAATCGTAAAATGAGCAATCATGGCAGCAAAATCAGTAGGCAAACAGCAAACTATGAAGTAAAATCAGAAGCAATAGCATCAAAGAGAGAGATCGGCGAGACAGAGGTGTCTGCGAGAGAGAGACTGAGACAGAGAGAGAGGGGGTACCTGTGGCTGTGGAGGCGGCGACGGTAGGCCGGCGGCGGTGAGAAGAGAGAGATCGCAGAGAGAGAGAGATCGGCGAGAAGAGAGAGACTGAGTGAGGTTGTCTCAATTCTCATGTCTGCGCCGCTGAATTGATATTAGAAGATAGGGTTTTTTTAGTTTTTAGGTTTAGTTTTATGGGCCGGGCCGGGCTTGGCCGGGCTTTTTCGGGCCGGGCCGCATGAGCCCACGGGCCTACCGGCCGGGCCAAAGAGGCCCGGTTTTTTTCGGGCCACCTAATTTGAGGCCGAGGCCCTTAAAAATTCGGGCCGGCTGGATCGGGCCCACGGGCCGGGCTCGATTTGGCGGCTCTACTTATATGGGAAGGAATATCAAAGGGTTTTTGGGGAACAGTTAAAATTAATTGGCCCTCAAAAATTTTAAAATTCCCCCCATTTAATGATTTCAAATTTCAAAAAAGTCTTTTCAGATGTCACATCATAGCCGTCTGTCAGTTGAGTGGTCTTAAGCATGACACGTGGCAGACAGGTGTCAAGCTAGTCGGACATCTCGTGAAATAAGCATCCGTAGGCGAGAAGCGGTGAGTTGCATAAAATTTCTCGCCTGGAACATGAATGATCCAGGTCTCGAAATTGGGGGCTACTGAAGTGATTGTCAGAAATAGAGCTGGGCTTGCACGGTGTAATGGGCTCCTTGGGTCCATTGGGCTCAGTTGGCCAAATAGTTTGGGATGATCTGGAATGGGTTATGGGAATGAATGATAATAAATTGAATAATAAATATTATTTCTTATTTAATTGGCAAGGAATTAGTATCTGCGACAAGGGCATATCTGGGCACGAGAATGAGCGTTATGCGAGAAGTACGAGTGGCGGGAAGTAACCTAACTTATATAATCTTTGGGCGACAAGTGCATAGGCTAGGTTAGGCGATTGTATGTGCATTATGTCCTTAGAGGGATTCCCGCCAGGCGACAAGTGTGACTGGAGGATAATAAGTGATTGAGACGTTGCCACGTGGGTAACCCCCATAATGGTCAACAGTTGATGTGACATGGTAAGTAGTACTTTCTTACTGACTTTGAGGGTGGTTGATCTAAATGTGAGGGATGACTGACACGTGTCCTTTAGGGGGATGACCTACTTTTTGACTTAGTATAAATACATGAGTATAAAATTATTATGTAAGTTTTTCTCTATCTCTGAACTCTCTCTCTCTACTATTCTCTCCATTAATATTTTCTTGATCTCAGAAACAGCCACTGATTCTCACGCTAGAGGGGTTTTACCGGAGTTACCCCCGGTTTAGTTCACCATTATTTGCTTGTGTGTAGGATTCAAGGTGGACCATCCCAAGAAGTTAAGCCGGAGTATCCATTGGAGTAGCTGGATGTTCAGCTCCTGTACAACACATTTTTCCGTATAGCATCAGGGCTGAAAGAGAGGGGGGGGTGAGACAGAGAGAGAGAGAACGGCAAAGAGGAAGGCAGAAACTATGTTACGCTGGAGGAGAGAGTATAGAAAGAACCGTTTAAGGAAGATAGCGCTTCTATACGTAAGCTTCCACTGACTAAAATAGCTTTTTTTTTTTTTAATACGCGCTATCTTAGTTAATATATTTATTTTTTATTTTTTTTTCTTTGATTATTAAATTTAAAGATGTGAATGCGCTATGTAAATTTACATCTTATATAGCTCTTTTTAAAAGCGCTATCTAAGGTGCGTTCTTAAGATCCAATCTGTAGTTATTCATTTGGGAAGAAACAACTATTTATTTTTGAAATAAAGGATTTTTTTTAAAAGAATAGAATTTTTTGATAATATATATTTTGAGACAGAAAAAATAATACTCCCTCTTAATTATCAAGACATAATTTTTGCATAAAAATGAGTGTTTTGCAATTTGAGTTGTGATGGAGAAATATTCATTTTAAATGTAGGAAGGATTGTACCACTGAAATCATTTAATTTTTTTTTAATTTTTTCATAAATATCATAATAAAATTGAATAAATTTAAATTCGCTATTTGGAGTAGCGATAAATGATAATTTTGGCAATAGTTTGAAAGGGTTGTTATTTTGAGAAATATATTTTTTTAAATAGATTAGTTAGAAAGAAATCCAGCGTAGTACATACGAACTTGAACGACCCCACAAGCAAAGAATAAATGAATAATGCCAAAGATATACTACAAATTTACAAAATTATGATTTAAAAGATAACACTTCATGGAATTTTTTCTCATTTAATTCTTTTTTAAATTTTTATTTACATTTATGACTTACTGTTCAAACTTTTGCCCAGAATGTCCTACTTTTTGTAAATCGCTACATCATGTAGCGATTTTGACATTTTTAATTTCAAACTCGCCAAACCATTTTGCGAGTTTATTTATTTTTTATTTCCATTAATTATTTTCTGTAATATTAAAAAATGAATTCCAAATATTAAAAAACAAATTTCATGAAAATTAAACTCGCCATTTCATTTGGCGAGTTTAAGCGAAATTAGAAATCGCCAATTCAATTAGCGAGTTTACGTTGAATATTCAGATCTCCAACTGGCGACTTTACAGTCAGAAGAAAGAAAAAAAAAACAAGGAAGAAGAAGAGAGAAGGAAGAACGATTTTTCAAGACATCCAAATTCAAAACCCCTCTATTCAGTGATTCTTCAAAATTGTTAAGTAAGTTTTCATTCTCTTCCCCATATTTTCATTTTTTGAAGGTTAGAATGAGTTGCGTTTGTGAATTTAGAATTTAGGTTTGAGATTGAATTTGGTCATTTTAGGTTTAAATTGAATGAATTTTGGATGTTTTGATGCGTTCTTGATTGATTTTTTCTATGGTTTCTGTATTATGTTATGGATTTAAGTTGATTAATTAGTCTAGTTGATGTGGGCATTGATTGTTTATAACAAATATTATTATATTTTTGTTCATATATGTTTTTTTTTTCTATGTGAATTATAAGCTTTGAGAGGTGGATTTGGTGTATCTAGGAATGTAAGAAGTGGTTTATCAATTTAGAATACACAATTGAGCTCGGTTGCTCCCTCTGTCCCTTGCCCAATTATTCAATTTGCAGGTTCGAGGTACATTTTTGGTTTGAAGTACTTGAATGATCACAAGTGAATAACCCTTTTTTCTTCAGTTCTGCTGTTTCAACTTTACTGATTGGTAATTCTCTTAATATGGGGATATGATATAATCGTTAAGTTACCAACTCGTCTAAAACCTTAAGCAGATAGATATGGGATCAACTAGCCTTAACAATAAATATCGAAAGACAAAGTGGCCATGTTTCTATGTACTCTCTCCATTACAAATGAATGTTTGTTTGTTCATGATCGTCCCAAAAATGAGGTTTCATTTTTTGTTCTAACTTGTCTTTGGGAGAACAAAGTAGTTTCTGAGGGTGAACAAGATAAATAGAAGAGAATGATTGGATGATAGTGACCGAATGAAATGATTATTTTTGGTTTTAAACATAGTTATTCATTTTATTTGTCAAATGAATTTAGAGTATTGATTTGTGAACATAACACTTCCTAGAGTATTTGATTTGTCAAAATAATATTTGTGTTTGTGTTGTTTTGATTAACAGATGGATACTTTTGTTGATCATGGGCCCTTTGATCCTTCCGTGTTGACTTTACAACAATCCCACCGAGCCCGATATGTTTGGGCAAACGTGACGTTTTGAGTTTATCATTTCGTCGTGGTGCAACCGTGCCAGATGTTATAGCTCCCGTTATCCAGGAGAGATTAGCAGTGGTTGGGTGGTTAGGAGTTCATTTCATCGGGAGAGTGCAGTATGACTGGGCATTATTTCAGGCGTTGATTGAGAGATGGCGTTCGGAAACCCATACATTCCACCTCCCTGTTGGTGAGATGACCATCACATTAGAGGATATCGGGATGCTGTCGGGGTTGCCGATTGATGGATTACCCATTACCGATTCAGGTTTACCCGTGCTTCCAGATTGGCCGGTCTTATGTGCGGAGCTTCTAGGTGTTGTTCCACCTGATGCAACATTTGATGGTAGTAGTTTAAAGATTAAGTGGCTGAGGACACAATTTTCTGAGTTTGGTAGCCTTCCCGCTGATTCCCCCCACACTTGGTTGATAGGTATACGCGTGCCTATATTTTGATAGCCCTTTGGGCTAATGTGATGTCAAATCGTACTAACAGCAAGGTGAAGCTGTTTTATCTCCCTTTACTTAGAGATATTAAGAGGATACACATGTACAGCTGGGGTAGTGCATGCTTAGCCTTTTTATATAGGGAACTTTGCTCTGCCACTCACCCCGACACTAGCCAGTGTGGTGGATTTCTAAATATTCTGCAGGTATGCTATAACATTTTAGTTAAACGTTATGATGTTGTTCTTTTTTTTTCTTTTTTTATTTGAAACCATATGTTTTGATAGTATTTCATATTTTTTTTTATACAACTTTTAGCATGGGATAGGTTGCTATGTACGCAACCTATTTCTCTTATGCCAAATGAGGATCAGGGCAACCTTCCCTTGGGGTACAAGTATACATTTATTAACGAGTTTTCCATCTGAAATGTTATTGTCACCTACTACATATTGAAACTTTTGACTTATACTTCTCCATTTATTGAATTTCATGTGGATTGGACGGTTATCTCTGAAGTATGTTACTGCACACAACCTTCGCAGCTATCGAGACCAACTAGCGCACTTGACTGATGATTAGGTTGTGTGGATGCCATACAGAGATCGACAGGCTCCAGCTTATTGCCGTCAGGGAGAGGCTGTTTGGAGGTCTAGAGTCCCTCTGATCTGTTTTGAGAAGGTAGAGTGGCACCACCCTGATCGCGTGTTGAGGCAGTTCGGCATGCTGCAGGGGATCCCAGAACCGAGTGACACAAGGGAGGAGTTGCACAGGGTTGACCGCCGCGGGAACAGCCATGTCGTTTGGGGTTCCCGACACCAGCGATTTATAGCAGCTTGGGAACAACGGCGGGACAAAGTGGTATACGGGCAGATGGGGGTTCAGGCCATGCATTATACGCATCCTTACATGATTTGCTACAGGAGGATCACGTGCATGTTTGTCCAAAACCCAGTGCATGTAGAGGATTCGAATTATTAAATTATGTCTCATTCTCATAATTTATGCTATAAAAATAGGTACAAAACTTACATCATGTTCATGTGACAAATGAAGCTGGCATTACTAGGGATGAGGAGTAGCAAAGTCCGTTGTGTCCGTCCCGGTTTGAGGTGCGGAGGGTTGTCAGACACACTCTCACGCATGTGAGAGAGCAGCAGCGTCTTAAGGATGAAGCACCTTCAGTACCGGTTGATCGCGCCCAGGGTGTGGCACCTAGACAGCCTCGTAGACGTGGACATCGTGCACCCAGACAGGCACAGCCGGGGATGAGCTTACATGATGAGCCAAAGCCACAACCAGAGCCTCACATCGACCCAAAGCCACAGCCAGAGCCTCAAGCCCAGACCCAGGATGATGGGCTATTTGAATGGTCGTCACAGTGGTCTCAAAGTCAATTTAGTAGGAGTGGGAGTGGGAGTAGGTGGGGGGATGGGAGTAGGAGTGGGTGGAGTGCCCAGCTAGACCCTCCCCCTTAACCCACTATGGGTTTTGGACAATATTCGGGGAGTGGAAGTGCCTTTGAGGTTCCTCTATCTACGCCACATGCATCGTTTCAACCCTTCTCCGATCCGAATTCGACTTCTTCTGGTGGAACTTACTTTGAGGGCATTGCACAACCTCAGAGGGAGGAATTTCAGAGACAGACTGACATAAGAAAGGGGTATAGGTCGCAACATCCGGTAAACAAATTTACTCCATCTACATATGAAAGAAGGAAGAAGTGAGATTTGATTAGTTTAGTAGTTTTTGTAATGAATATTTGTAGTATATTATAATATTTTTGTAATCTATTTGTTTGTTTTTTGAAAGTTTTAGTATGTTTCTATATTTGTTGTTAGTTTTGTTTTGTTGGTTTTGTTGTTTGTGTATACATATGTTTTGCAGATGGACAGTAAACTGAACTGCTGGTGTGTAAATCTGGTTTTTACAAACTCGCCAATTGAATTGGCGAGTTCACCTTCCTTTAAACTCGCTAATTGAATTGGCGAGTTTAATTTTCATGGAATTTGTTTTTTAATATTTGGAATTGGTTTTTTAATATTACAGAAAATAATTAATGGAAATAAAAAATAAATAAATTCGCTAAATGGTTTGGCGAGTTTGAAATTAAAAATGTCAAAATCGCTACACGGTGTAGCGATTTACAAAAATTAGGACATTATGGGCAAAAGTTTGAACAGTAAGACATAAATGTAAATACAAATTTAAAAAATAATTAAATGAGAAAAAATCTACACTTCATGGAATATATTGTAGTTGCTTGAAAGAGGACATTATAAGAGAAGGGGTAAAAGATAGTTTCACTTTATGACAAATATGATCAAATTTTAACAATTTTTTTAAAATTTTATGAGAGTAACTAACTTTTCATTGATATTATATTTGATCAAATTTTATTTAGATTAATTATAAAATTAAAATGAGACTATCTTTTCACCACAAACGAAGTATATGTATATGTATGATTATGGACAATTCAAAAAAAAAAAAAAGGAATGCAAACAAAGGTTCTATATATGTATATTTTCTCCATTCAATCGTCTCATTTTAATTTCAATGATCAATTTAATTAAAATTTAAACACATTCTTAAGTCAATTTAATTGTCCTAGTAAGATGTTGAAATTTGTTATTGATATTTTTTACTGTTAAAACCAAAAACATTTAATATAATTTTATTGTGATTTTTAAATTTGCATAAATTTTATTTTGATCAAAGTTAATTGAGAGATTTTTTTCATATATCTCTAGGCATAACATTAATTCCTAAAGAAAGAACGATATTTTTCTAATTCCCATAGACCCTTGGACAAAAATAATTCAGAATGCAACTTCATGTGCGCCCAGTAAAAAAATGACAATATACTCTGATAGTCGGCTATTAGAGTAAAATAATAAATTTAATAGACATTTATCAGAGCCAAGGTAGTAAACTATTAGAGCCAAAAAAAAACATTACGTTACTGTTAAAGCCAAATAAAGAAATCTTTTAATTAGTATTTGATGTTGAATGGAGAAAAAGGAGATGGGTCAGCAATTTATGTCGAGGTCGTGAAGGGAAAGAGAAAGGGGAAGCACTGAGGATGGTAGGCGGAGCTTGGGATGCCATAAATGAATGCAGTGGTGATGGTGTACCAACGATAGTGAAGATGGTGGTCAACATATCTAGTCGAAATAGAACTAGATCTTGCTAAACAACGCAGATTTAGATCGAGTATGGAGTTCGTGGATGTCGTTCATTGTTCTTTGGTGGCGGTCGTTGGTATGTGATCGTCGGTGGGGATTGACGGTGTTGGGTATGTGCCTAAAGGGGGAAGAGAGTTAGAGAGAGAGAGAGAGAGAGGAGAGAGAATATTTCAAATTGAAACAACCAATACATATTTTCTACTTCATTGAAATAATATGAGTAGTTTTGAATTAATTTCCCCTATTTATAAAATATAAGAGACTAAAAATTAAATCATTTAAGAACAAATGATTGTTAGGATCGATCTCCCACAAGAGAATTCGCACAAAACAAACCAAATGGTCAACACCCACACAAACAAAGAAAAAGGACACACAATATTACGTGATTCGGCTTAAAGCCTATTCCACCTATAAACAATATTATAATTTCTTTAATATTACAAGAATAGAGTCTCTTACCCTCAATACTCTTGAATATTTTCCCTAAAGCAAAAGCTTACAATTTCTCTCTCTAAATTGTAGGCTATGCTAACACTCTCAACCTTACAACCCCACGAGTTTTAATCAAGAAACTCGCAAAGACACACCACATATCACAACAGTATTACAAGAATGGAGGTATCCACATCCTTCTCAACATTCTTGAATACTCTTACAATAGTGTACAACTCCTTCGTGAATGTACACAGAGGAGCCACTCTTGGCACATAAACCCTTTCTATATATGCCTATTTATATGCACAAAACATCTCTTACATAAAACCTTATCTAGATAGACAAATATCAAAAGTCTTCATTGAAAGGCCAACCGTCACATTCATGAATCACGTGAGACAATATTTGTTGACTCCTTAAACTTGAGCCAAATTCCAACAATCTGCACCCTTGCAAAAGTTCTTGATCACATACCTGGTTTTGGATTCCACCATGACAACCGGCTCCACCGAATCATTGTCATCCTCAATTTTGAAATTTCCACGAAATTCATATTCTTCAAACGATGATGTCACGACCCTAAACTTAGGCACCATTTTGGGCATACGTGGAGCACGTGGGAGTGGGGTGCATTGCATCTCATATTATGTATTATTTGATAATGGGATTGGTTATGTGTTTATTTGGTTAATTTGGCCATTTTTGTGATTTTAGATGTTATTAAATTAATTTGAGTTATATAACGTTTAAATGGATCACATGGGAATTAATGTGTTAAAGTTATAACATTTGAAATTTTAAATGAAATGTTATAAAAAGTTGTCGAGGAGCTTGATTGTAAATATAAAGTTAAGGTGGTGGATTGTAGGAAGTTAGAACCTGGAGGAGCTAAAGTGTAAAATTGATATATAAATATCAACTTTCTCCCCAGAAGCTTCAAGTTCATCCTCAGTATCTTCTCCCCTACGTTTCATTCCATAAACCTAGGGCTACCTTCGGAAAATCGTATCAATTCAACCGTCGCTCCGTTCTTGATTCTGATCGCATATTATTGATCAGTGAAGCGAGTAGATCAATTAGAGCCGATCAAATCCTATTTTCATTTCGACCTATTTTGGTAAGTTATTATGGTTTTGTTCAAATAATTGTTCATACCAAGTAAATAATGTTATTATGTGATATAAATGATCTTTGGTAAAGTTGAATCATTTTATTTTGATGTTGAAATGGAAAGAAAATGAGTTGGGTTAAACTGTGAATCCATGGCTTAGTACTGGGTTTGGATTTGATATGGTTGTGGTTATACATGTTATATGGCAGGGAGGGAGTATGTTTGATTGTTGTGCAACTCATATATTGATATTAGAGTTGGTTTATGCCTCCTTGTCGTAGCTGGAACTGGGAACTGGTAGTTGTTTATTTGTTACTGATGTTGCCCAGCAAGAACCGTGGGAGCTGATGTTGGGCACGACTCGTGCCCTTTTGCACGAGTCGTGACCATGTTGAATCAAGTCGTGCGACAGTCTTGGCTTGATTGGGATAAGTCGTGACCTGGGCTGGGGACGGAATGATTACGGTGGGGGTGTAATAGGGCACGAGTCGTGCTCTAGGGCACGAGTCGTGCCCTACCCTGCAGCCTTTGAACAATTTTCTAAGCTTTGAATACCTAGTCTACTCAGTATATAATTGAGCACTCTTCAAATATGATTCTAGTATAACGTTAGTACTATACAATGGAACCTTAAATGGTCCAAACGGATATGGGGAAGGGCTTTAAATATTGTCCTAAAAATGATTGAAAGGCAATTGTGGAACTTGAACCAAAGTTGATAAAACTTGGTAAAATGTTATGGAACCTTTATAGAAGGTGTGTAATAGTACGACATGGATATGTAGGGCTGACTTGTTATTAATTGTGGCCATATATGATAGCATATTCATGGTTGGTGGTGCACATAGTGTTTAAATACGTGTTGCACTACTTTATTTGTTGAGCATGAGTATTATACCATGTTATTAGTTGGCATTGTTCAACAGTGTTTACAAGGTAAGTTGCACTGTGGAAATGGTTTGACATGATTAATATTAACATGTTATATATTGATATCCCAATGTGTGGATGTAATTTCAAGTAACTGTTTATGTACTTGGATATGATTATATGAACTTCTGTTGTGGGTATAGTGGGATACAATCAAGTATAGATTTGTTCTATAAGTGATTGAATTGAATTATACCTATGACTTAGCGCGTCTGTTGGCCACAGACGTGGGATTGGCCAGAACTGTATCGTGCCAAAAACCTTTACAGATAGCTGGGAATGTTACATGATATTGTGACATGGCACGTCTGTGGTTACAGATGTGGGATTGGCCACTAATGTGGGATAGGCCACTGCTGTATCGGGCCAAAAGCCTTACAGATAGCGGGGAGACTTATATGTTCTATATGACTGATTATTAAGGTGGGAAAGGTAACTTAAAGTATTTACTGTTTTCCCAATTATGAGCAACCTGTGTATGTGTTGCATATTTGATTTGAGCAACCTATTTATGTGTTGCATGTTATATGGCATATTGTTGCATGCATAATAACTTATTGAGATTTATTCTCACCCCTTCTCCCTTTATTGTTTTAGATCCCGCTGAGATAGGAGGACCGGACCGGTGAGGCCGGGGAGGAGTTTGGACATCTTTTGGATTGTTAGGGTATGTTATGGTTGGGAGTTGGGGGTTGTGGTTGGTGGTATTCTTTTGGGAAAAGTTTTGTATATAAAACTGTTATAAACAGGTTTCCAGTATGTCGTTTTGTAATTAAACCTGGGAGTTGATTTGTGTTAAAGTGGGCTGGTGTAAGCCTGTATATTTGTACTGTTTATGTTTAAACAGGTTATGGTTTAAAAGCAGGTTTATATATTACCTCCAGGTAGAGGGGTTATTTTGATTTTGATTTTAAAAAAGGGTGTCATACTTTTCAAGTAATCTAAAAGAAAAGTTTTTTGGAAAGAAGTATTTTGGGGACCCTCCAGCTTGGGACACGAGTTTAAAGGTCCTGGAGTTGGGAGGCTCCTCACAGGTGAATTTCTTCAAAATCTGCTACTGCTGTTCGGACATGACTCTCAATGCTAGAAACCACAAAATCTGATCTCCACCGTTCAGATCATAGATATATGAGTACCCAAGCTACACACCAAAAATCAGCATGATCCAACGGTTAACGAAAGTGCTACGTCAATTTTCCTACCGCAGCGCTGCAAAAAATCCGAACCAAAATCTGCAACCTTTTTCTTCAATTTTTGGGCTAACTTTTGATGATGCGAATTCCCCTCTTCAACCAAGATCTAATACCAATTGTTATGATCGATCTCCCACAAGAGAATTCGCACCAAACAAATCAAATTGTAAACACCCACATAAACAAAGAAAAAGACACAATATTACGTGGTTCGGCTTAAAGCCTATTCCACCTATAAACAATATTATAATTTCTTTAATATTACAAAAATAGATACTCTTACCCTCAATACTCTTGAATATTCTCCCTAAAGTAAAAGCTTACAATTTCTCTCTCTAAATTGTAGGCTATACTAACACTCTCAACCTTACAACACCACGAGTTTTAATTAAGAAACTCGCAAAGACACACCACATATCACAACAGTATTACAAGAATGGAGGTATCCACATTCTTCTCAACATTCTTGAATACTCTCACAATAGTGTACAACTCCTTCGGGAATGTACACATCTCTCTAACTCACTCTCCCCTAAGGGGAGCCACTCTTGGCACCACAAGGCACACATAAACCCTTTCTATATATGCCTATTTATCACTACAAGCAAAAGCCAAATTAGAGACGGACGGAGTCTGTAGCTAATTTGGAGACAAATTAGAGACAAACCCAAAAAGTTGAGACAGATTCAAAATTTGTCTCCAATTTAGAGACGAATTTTGATTATGTCTCCAATTTAGAGAGGCAGTATGTCTCGAATTTATGTCTCTAATTTAGAGATGGATACAAAATCTGTCTCTAAACTTTAGTGACAGATGTTGAATCTGTCTCTAAATCAGAGATGGATTTTAAATATTCTTAACTTTTTTTTTATGGTATAAATGAGATTTAGGGTTTAGGGGTTGAAAATTATTAATAAGTTTTTTTTTAATATAGATAAGTATTTTAATAATAATAATTTTTAATTCTAAAATGACATGTATTTTGAATCGGAGGGAGTATAATAATAAATATTTGCAACACTAATGAGTATTATCAACAATTATTATTATTATTATTATTATTATTATTATTATTATTATTATTATTATTATTATTATTATTATTATTATTTTAACAAGTATTATTAATTATAGTAGTAAGTATTCACACTAATTATATATAGACATGATCGACCGTACTTGTACCCGTATGGACATGGAAGGCATGCCGGATTTGACCCGTACCATGTAAGACTCGTGAACCGTTGGACCCGTACCCGTACAATTGGTGGTTCGGTTCCTCATTTTTCAGACTCGTACCCGGCGGGTCGGAACCGTAACCGTACCCGGACCCGAATTTGGCCATGTCTAAGTATATGTGTGTGTAGACATGGCCGACCCGTACCCGTACCCGTACGGACTCGTGGAACCGTACCCGAATTTGACCCGTCAGAACCGGAACCGTGTAAGACTCGTGAACCGTTGGATCCGTACCCGTACAATTGACGGTTCGGTTCTGGTTCCTCATCCCGTACCCGGCGGGTCGGAACTGTAACCGTACCCGGATTTGGCCATGTCTAATTATACAATTGTTATTATTATAACTGATGCGGGAGCAAAATGGTTGTTCTTTGACACACTCAACAATGTTAGTCAAATTTAACATATTGTATCTTTCAACCCAATCAGTCAAACAAAGCAAGACATACATCATTGAAAAGCCTTATGAATCTAGTTTCAATGCACTTTTCAGATTGACATTTGGAATTTTGTAGGGAAAGTTATGGCACTTTGACCAGAGGGTAGTCTGAAAGTCATATTCATCCGAATTTTGCCTAACTTCAAGAGTTTCATGAATCATTGAATATATAATCTATCTTATTTATATGTAATTAATTGTTAGGTTTATCCTTAAGTATTTTGATGATTTCTAAGCTTGGAGGGATGTTCCAAGTTAGCTATAAATAACCTACAAATTGTAATAGTAGGGGAGTTGAATATTTCGAGTTGATAAAAATATATAAAGTTGAGCTTTGTGCCATCTTTTATTGTTCTCGTATCTATTCTAAGTGGATTTCGTTTTAGTGGTGAACACACAACCCCAGTATCTCTAACTTCGTTGGATTCAGTTGAGTGGGTGGGTTGTTTTATGCCCTTTTTGTATTTATTGTTACGCGTATATATTCGGTGAATTTCGTTTAGTGGTGAACACATGATAATAAAAGCATATATGAGGTGTCATTTTTCTTTCGTTATTGAAGGTTCACATGGATCATCACATATCACTCTCCACTAAGTGATCTCAGCCATTCATTTATTAACCCTCAAATACGGAGATTAATAAATACTAATATAATAAAAGGATAGAGAATGAGTGTATGAGGTTAGACGTGTCCATTTTTATAAACCCGAACCGGTCAGCGCGATCGGTTGGCCACCGATCAAAACCGGGTCGAGCCGATCAACGGCGGTTATAGGAACCGGCTAACCGAAATCGGTAATTGGCCGGTTTGGTTAAGGTTAGAATTTTGAAAAACCGGTCAACCGCGGGTTTTGACTTGCTCGGACCGAGTCATATGAGTTGCTCGGCCGAAGCGGGGCACTGGGCGTGTTGTCTCTGATAACGGTCATGCTCGGCCGGAGTCATATGAGTTGCTCGGTAGAGGCATAACGCGGAGACATGTTCCAACGGCTACTTTTCCAAAAACTAGTAGTTATTTCTAAAAACTAGCCAGTTAATTTTGCTTGGGCGGGTCAAAAATTAAAAAAAAATGTTTTTTTGCCTAATTTTTAACTATAAATATCACCTCCCTCCTCCCATTTTATTTCCACACTATTTCTCTCTACTCTTTCTCTTCTACTCTCAGAAAAATAAATACATATACTCTCACCCTCATTCAATTTTCCAGTTAAATATTGTCCCATTTTCAGTTAGTTTTTCTAACGAGAGTGGTGCTTTTCTCCATTTTCATCCATTTTTAAGCTCCGTTTTGTTTCCAAACTTCATTTTCTCTTACACAAATGGCTGAAAATCAAAAGAAGAAACAATTGTAGCAAGATCCAGTTCTTCCTCCCCCAACGATGATTTTGATCATCAAAATCCAAATATTCAACAAAATGAGGAAGAAGAACAAGTTGAAATTGAAAGTGGTAATGCTAGGAGTGGTAGGGGCAGCCGAGCTAGGGGAGGTGGTCGGGGTCGGGGACAACGACAACCCCCTAGAGAAAGAGAGCCGCAATCCGATACCTTCGCCATCCATTTCACCAAAAGAAAAATTACTGCCGAGGATGATTATAATTTTCGAGCATGTTGCAACTATTGTAATGCGACTTACGCATTCAAAAGAGGCGGAGGGCATGGGACGCTCAACGGGCATTTGGCGGCAAAACATCCCGAGAAACTTGGCATTTCCGCTTCGCAAACTCAATTACAATTTCAACAACGTAGTTCGGGTTCGGGTGCACAAGGTTCGTCTTCCCCTTCTTCCGTCCTTTTTAAATTTGACAAGTGGGTTTATAGGGATGAACTAGCCAAATTTATTTGCGTTAAAGGCCTTCCTTTTAATTTTGCGGATTGTGATTTTTATGAAAATTTTGCTCGCCTTTCTTTGAACCCCGCCGCCACGAGAGTACCACGTACGAATCTCGTACGTGATATTACTAGAGTGGTTGAAAGATATAAAAAAGATTTAATTGGTGTTTTATCAAAATTAGAAAATAAAGTTTCAATTTGTGCCGATGGTTGGAGTGATCATTGGCAAAGAAATACTTATTTGGGCGTTACTTGCCATTGGATAGATAATTCATGGAAAATCCAAAAAAGATTAATTGCTTACAAAGATTTTGAGCCACCGCATTCCGCGGAAAATATTTGTGCGAAATTGCTTGAGATTTTTCTTGAATATGGTATTTTAAATAAAATATTTACTATTTCATTTGACAACGCAAGTGCTAATACGGCTAGTTTGCCCGATTTAATTACCGTTTGTCAACCCTCACTTGGGGGTAAGTTTTTTAATATTAGATGTTTATGTCATATAATTAATTTATGTGTTAGAGATGGTTTAGATGCATTAGAAACTAACTAGTATAACACCCGTGCGTTAAACGCACGACAAAAAAAATTGATAAATATTCTAGAACCATTCATGTTTTGGAGGGAAAATGAGTTTGTTGAAGTGCTCTATGCACTTCAACCTTTATATATATATAGATTGCATGACGTTATTAAATAAAATAATTATCTCATTTTCAAGTAATTAATATTATCAACAACTCTATTCTTTTATTAAGTTGCGTCTTTTAAAAAATATTTTTTTGGACATAATCTTATAAGTCATACTTCGTATTTTCTAACCAATAGTATATAATAGTTTTGTTTTATAAAATTATCTTATAGTTTTTATTTAGAAAAACCCATATAAAATAGATTTTTTATAAAACTATTTTGAAATAGTTATGACACCATATTTATTGTTTTAGCAATAAATATAAAATTTATAACCCAAAAAAAGAATCAATTTAAAATTTCAATGCAAATTAATTATCTTAATTTTTGAAAATCCTTTCTTATACTTTGTATTTACCATTTTTTTTTAATTTATGGTAGTTCATCTAAATAACACTCATTGAAACTTAATTATATATAACTCTTTAAGAAGATGGTTCAATAAAACACTAAAATCACAGTTTTTTTAAAACTATTTTTTGGAATTTTAATGAACAAAAAAATATCAACAATAAACTCAAAAGCTGTATAAAAAAAGTGGTTAAATAAAATTTCAAGCCTATTTTTTATATTAGCTAAAAAAATCACTTCGTTCGAAGAAATTAATGAAGAAAAAGGAAAAATGTTTAAATAAAAACAAAGAAGAATTTAAGAGAATATAATTTTTGAAAACAAAATTTTCAACAAAAATATATCATCACATTAATTTAATAATATTACAGAATTCTAAACATAATCAATAACTATTTTCGATTTAAAAACACTCTTCATTTAAGAAAAAAATGAAAAAAAAATCTAAATATCATTGTTATACATAAATCTTTAAAAAAACAATTATTACTATTACCCACATTTCAAAAATATCAATTCATTAAATGAAAAATTTTCATGTGTTTCTAAATGTATTTTTACTATTGCTTTTTCATATTTCATTTTATACTTGCAAAATTAAGAATTTGCAAAACAATGATATTTATGAATTTGTGAAGAAAGGAGTTTAGGTATAGTAGCTAAAAGTAATAGAAATAAATAATGTTTCATTTGCATTTAATTAATAGGGGATAGAATAGGTAATAGGTTAATTTAAAGACAATTAATTGTTTTCTTGATTAGTTGATTTAAAGCAAAAATATTCTAGAATCATTCATGTTTTGGAGGGAAAATGAGCTTGTTGAAGTGCTTTATGCACTTCAACCTTTATATATATAGATATTATATAATAGTGTTGTTTTTTAAAAAAATTATCTTATAGTTTTTATTTAGAAAAACCCATATAAAATAGATTTTTTTAGAAAAATATTTTGAAATAGTTATGACACCATATTTATTATTTTAGCAATAAATATAAAATTTATAACCCCAAAAAAGAATGAATTTAAAATTTCAATGCAAATTAAATTATCCCAAAATTTGAAAATCCTTTCGTATACTTTGTATTTACCATTTTTTTTAATTTATAAAAGTTCATCTAAATAACACTCATTGAAACTTAATTATATATCACTCTTTAAGAAGATGTTCAATAAAACACTAAAATCTCAGTTTTTTATTTTATTATTTTTTGGAATTTTAATGAACAAAAAAAAATATCACTAATAAACTCAAAAGTTGTATAAAAAAAGTGGCTAAATAAGATTTCAAGCCAATTTTTTACTATTAGCTAAAAAAATCACTTCGTTCGAATAAATTAATGAAGAAAAAGGAAAAAGGTTTTAATAAAATCAAAGAAGAATTTAAGAGAATATGATTTTGAAAACAAAATTTTCAACAAAAATATATTATCACATTAATTTAATAATATTACAGATTTCTAAACATAATCAATACCTATTTTCGTTTTAAGAACACTCTTCATTTAAGAAAAAAATGAAAAAAAATATCTAAATATCATTGTTATACATAAGTCTTTACAAAAATAATTATTACTATTACACACATTTCAAAAATATCAATTCATTAAATGAAAAATTTTCATGTGTTTCTAAATGTATTTTTACTATTGCTTTTTCATATTTCATTTTATACTTGCAAAATTAAGAATTTGCAAAACAATGATATTTATAAATTTGTGAAGAAAGGAGTTTAGGTATAGTAGCTAAAAGTAAGAGAAAGAAATAATGTTTCATTTGCATTTAATTAATAGGGGATATGATAGGTTAATAGGTTAATTTAAAGACAATTAATTGTTTTCTTGATTAGTTGATTTAAAGCAAAAAAATATTCTAGAATCATTCATGTTTAGGAGAGAAAATGAGCTTTTTGAAGTGCTCTATGCACTTCAACCTTTATATATATATAGATGTTAAGCCAATTAGACGAGCTCTTCAATTTATTTCAAAAAAATTCTAATACAAAAAAATGGATAAAGTTTTTAAGAAGTAAAAGTATGCCGGACAAATATTTTACTTACGATGTTCCAACTAGGTGGAATTCCACCTATAAAATGTTAAGCGATGGTTTTGCTTATAAAGAT
>JAFEMH010003665.1:0-253006 GCA_022495995.1 Adenophora triphylla var. japonica
TAATTTGAGTTGGCGACTCTATTGAGGAATTTTGTTTTAAAAACTTTTAAACAAAACAAAAGATTTTAAAACAATGATGAGGTCAAACTTTCATTTTACCCCTTCCTTTAACTATTGTGTGTGTGTGCACGTGCTTCGTTTTTATTTTACAAAAAAAATAAAAATACAAAAAAAATGCATCAATATACATACGTGCATACATTTAAAATTCTTCAAAAACTCTGTTTTACTCGGAAAAGAATTTTAGAGACCGCACTACGCGCCTTCTTGCCTCGGTTACACCGCGCTCTACTCACTGCTCTTGCCTCGGTTACACCGCACACTATGCGCCTTTGCCTCGGATACACGCACACTACAACCCTTAACCGGAGTGGTCTCGGTTGCGATCCGTTTGGTCTTCCCTAGGCCTCTTGGCGCGCACGGGATCATTCCAAACATCCCATCCTGTGACGTCAACCACACGTTTGAGTCTTGAGTCACGCTCTGTCCGGACTCGGTTGGTTTTACCCGGTCCGTGTCATACGGCTGGATACATATACCATGCTAAATCAGGCCATTTTAAGTCAAAGCTCGGAACTCAAGATCCCTTGCGCAAGCAAAGCGATGAAAGGTCATGCTAAAATCTTGACACGATCTTGATTTCAGCTACACCCGGACGATGTTCCGTCCAGGATATACATCCATGCTTGCATGGCACCATGTCATCACGCCTTTGATACGTCGGCCGTGACGATATGACCCGACAACGCCTAACGTCACGGATCCCTTGCGCAAGCAAGTAGAAGGTCATCCTTAGAACTCTTGACACGATCTTGACTCGGTGGCGGCTCGGTTCACTATTCACATAGCTAACGCATCAAAACGAGCATGACGAGGCTTAGTCCTTAGGTTCGATTTTTCTTTTAGGCCGGTGGAAACCGCTTGCACTATAGGACCCTCGCACAGGCTGTCCACCTGGGATGTCGAAATACGGGTGCAAAACGAGGGGCTTATAGCCGCGCGAGATGGTCTCAGTGACCCGGGATCTAGCATAGTTGCGAAAAACAAGAGCAATCTTTTCCAGCCTACCTAGGATTACGAGAAAACATGTTTTAAGTAAATTAAAACAACAAAAAAATCAAAAATCAAAAATAAAAAACGGAAACCGCATGCCACGTGAGCTTTCCCCCTTTTATCCCGTTAGGCCATTCCCGATGTCTAAACCTTGCCCGTCGCCCCCTCCGGCTAACGAGTGGTCGAGAGTACCCGGGAACCCGTCTCCCGGTGTCAAAAGCAGCAAGGTCCTACCTCCTTCCCGGCTCTGTCACCGGGACGGTCCAGTCAATTCCCCATGGCCAAGTCGGTGGATAACAACGATGAGAACGGGACCTTACCCCCAAGAAATTTCCCAACATTGGAAGAAGTTTGGCGGGTCCTCATGGCTATTGAGAAACGTCAAGGTGAAGCAACAAGCCTGGATCGAAGGTGCCATGCACCACTTCGGAACCTTAGCCGCTGACTACACAGGGCTTCCCAAGCTATGGCTTGCTCCTACGGCCTCTAACATCTCTCATTGTCTCCCGAGAAGTCAACTGTTACCCTCGTACGAGCCATGCGGTTATGACGTAAGACCACAAGACCTTCCGAGGAGGAAAGCCTGCCCATCCGGCCTCCTGAGGTCCGGTACCACCGCCGAACAACGAAGCAGCATACTGGTGGGACGTCTGCGATTGCGGTGCTTGTGCGGAAATGGAATTCCCGAGGATGCAATGAACGAGGGCCGTCCTCGGCCACGAAAGAAGAAGTTATCTTCTCAACAAAAACTGAAAAAGAGGTATGAATGCTGGTGATCCCACGGTCGGAACCCTTGGAGAACCCTCGGGAAAGTTTGACTACTATGTCATCTACTCCGACAAATCTCTGACCCTAGTTACGCACGGGGCCACGGCAATGTTTGCTCCATGATCGAGTGGGACGAGCTTCGCACCGCCACCGAAGGCCCGAAGGTCCGAGATAATCCAACCCCTGTCTTGGGAAGATCTCAAAGCCACTATTGATGCTTGATAAAAGCCATGACGAGTGAACGAATTGAAATGCGCGGTCGGCCTTACGCCCAATCGAGGCTCACTCCCACTCCCAGAGGAACGGGAGAGACAAGCAAAACCATAAGTCCCGGTGAATGTTACGACACGTTCCGGTCAAATCCCGGTGAATCCCTCCACGGACGGACAAAAGGCCAGCCATGCAGGCCACGGGTGAAAAGGGCCCTACGCCAAAGAAGTGAAACCTTGGACCCCGAAGGTTGAAGATCCTGTCTTGACACGGCTTCAGCGCACTCGAGGCTAACATCTCACTCTGGTCCTTACTCACTTCATCTTACCGCACAAGCTCAAGTTGGAAGAAAGCCTGGCCCGGACTATGGTTCCCATCCACGGTGACACGATGAAGCCGGTTCGGATGATTGGCAACGTCAATTACGGCAATATCATCACCTTCCAGAGCTCGATCTTCCAAAATTTGGGGCGACCACAACGAGCCTCTCTACATAACAGTTCAATTGGACGAGCGTCGTCTCCCTCGGGTCTTGGTAGATGGGGATCATCCATGAACGTCCTTCCGGCCAAAATGATGGATTTGCTAGGGATCAAAGCAACTGATCTAAAACCCTCGACTCGGGCGATCAAAGCATACGACTCAACATCCCGCCCGAGTCTTGGGAATAGCCACCTTGAACCTGTGGTTTGGAAAACAAATGGTCCCAGACAGATTTCCAAGTCATCGACATCCCAATCACATTCAACTGCCATTTTGGGACGCCCTTGGCTACACCGGATCAATGGGGTGGCATCCACTCTTCATCAGTGCGTAAAGTTCGTCCAAGGAACGGATCTTACCATCATCTACGATGATAGCATAGTCAACGAAAGGACCGAAACAAACGGCGTCCCGGTTTTAGAAATCAAACCCGACGATGACGGCATGATGCTCACAGGGTTCACCATCGAAAGCCCAAAGGCCCAGGTGTGCCACATGGAGCACCTGCCTTTGATTTGGGACAAGATCCCTCCCCAGATGAAAATGATGAAGCACATGAACTACATCCCGGGGCTCGGTTTGGGAAAACGCCATCAGGGCACTCAACAGATCATCAATGTCAAAGAACAGAATACCCTGCACGGCCTGGGATACTCTCCTACTCCCGAACACATTGCGGAGGACAAGCGAGCTGCACGAAAACGCTCCACAGATAACAAAAGAGGCTTGCACGCAATCTCCGATCTTCGTCCTTATAGCTTCGACATGACCAAGTACTTCACAAGGAAGGCCGGCAACTTGGAAGAAGATCCAGAAAAAGGAACAGAGCTGATCAGCGCCAAACAAAGCTGGCCGGCAACCATGGACAAGCTCCGGCGAGAACCTGGCAAGATTCAGAGGCCTCAAGCCAAATCCTGTCCGAAGAGCATTCCTCGACACACCGCCCCTGCCGGGATCCACAACCACCACTATTCACAGCAAATTTTGGTTCAAGAAAACCCCCTCTTTGGCAGAAGAACTCGAAAAACTCTCTGTCAACACCCCTACCTTCAACAAACGGGACGAGTCTACATTCGAGCTAGTAATGCCCAAGACAAAAGCAAGAGACTCCGCAGACGATGCTTGGGACGAGCCACTGCTCCACCTGCTCTTCAAAGAAGAAATCGAGATGCCAGATCTAATCGATTTTGTTTCTGATAACTCTGTGATAGCAATGATTGGGAACGGTGACGTAAAGCCTTTCAAGCCCCATCTCCTATCAAGCTCATTTTGCCACTCAATAAGCTTGGGCCACATTCTCCGGACCTCTTTGCCCGGCCAAAAAAGGACATGATCGAACAACTTGGTCGACCCCTCGAGTCCTAGAGTCTAGTGTCAAAACTCATCCTGAGTCCATTAGCTTTGAATTTGAGTCTCTCGAGTCATCGATGGCCTCACGCCGGAAGATTACGAACTCATTGCCAATAATGTATTCCCGTATGCTCTTAATGAATGCTTCGATCTTTCGAGTATCCTCTCATTTGCATCTTTAACAAGCGATAAATTAACTAACACACAAACGAGTTAATAACGATTCACTTGATAAAGAAGCGGACACATTAAACGAACAATACATTAAGCACATCTTTAAGCATGTTGTCAAGCGAGAGAAAAACCGGGCCCAGTGCCGAGGAGGTTTTAACCAAAGTGAATTTGGGAGCTATTTGAAGAGCGAAAAGAGACGCAAATCGGAAGTTTCTTCACCGGCACGAGCAAGACGCATTGGCGCCTTTGCTCAAAGAGTTCGTGGACGTGTTCGCTTGGTCTTACCGAGACATGCCGGATTAGATCCTAACATTGTAGAGCACGGATCCCTTTGAATCTGAGGCTAAGCCCATCAAGCAAAAGCTACGCCGAATCGAAGCCGAGTGGTCTTCTGAGAGTCGAAAGAGGAGATCGAAAAAATGCTCCGCGTCGGCTTCATCGGGGTGATCGAGTACCCCACATGGCTCTCCCAATATCGTCACGGTCACGAAGGCCATGGAAGAGTCTGTTGCGCGTGGACTTCGAGATCTCAACAAAGCAAGTCCCAGGACGATTTTCCACTACCCGACATCGACATGTTGGTAGACACTTCTGACGACCAATTTCGAGGTCAAGTCCTTCGTGGGACGGTTTTGCCGGTTACAATCGGATCAAGATGGCCGAAGAAGACCAAGAAAAGACAGCTTTCACAACCCACAGGGAACCTCTTTCTACCACATTAATGCCGTTCGGACTAAAGAACAGGCGGGGCTACCTACCGACGGGCGCGGCCGCCCTCTTCCACGATATGATCCACAAGGAGATCGAAGTGTACGTCGATGACATGATCGTTCACTCAAAGGATCGGACGGACAACATCTCACGAGACTGAGAAAATTCTTCAATCGCCTCAGAAAACACTCAATGAGGCTTAACCACGCCGAATGCACATTTGGGGTTAGCGAGCAAGGTTTTGGGATACATGGTCACCGAGAGAGGCATCGAGGTGGATCCTCAGATCAAGGCTATCATCGAAATGAGACCACCGCAAACTCGGACGGAGGTGAAAAGCTTCATGGGCCGCTGCAATATATCGGCGCTTCGTCGACAATTGACCTCTATATGCGAGCCAATCTTGGTGATGAAGAAGAACGCCGGCGTCGAATGGAACTCGGAATGCCAAGATGCCTTTGAAAAAATAAAAGCATACCTTGTGAGTCCTCCGATTCTCTGTCCTCCCCACGAGGAAAAGCCACTATTGCTATACCTAAGCGTGGCCAGACACCGCGGTTGGAGCCATGCTCTGTCAAGAAAAGAAGGAGTCACGGGTCGAAACGCCATCTACTTCGTCGATCGAAAGTTTCAAGGCGGCGAACTCAATTACTCGGCCCTCGAGAAAAACCTGCGCGGCTACTGGTATGGGTTGTCGGGAAACTACGGCACTACATGCGATCGCACACGGTACCTTGGTTTCCAAAATGGACCCGGTCAGTACCTCTTCGACAAACCATCTCTGTCAATGAGGCTCGCCAAATGGTCTTTCTTCTGGCGGAATTTGACATCAAGTACGTAAACCAAAAGTCAATCGGGGACGGGCCATGGTGAACAATGGGTGATTTCCCAGCAGAAGCGAGGCTCGAGGCCACTGAACCACAATTTCCGGATGAGGGAATCTTCGCAATCGAAGGCGAAAACCGATGGCAAGCTTGTTCTTTGACGGAGCGGCCAACCAAAAGGAAACGGCATCGGTATGCTCTTGGTGGATCCCGAGGGCGAGCACACCCCAATTGCTATAAAGCTCAATTTCGAGGTAACCAACAATGCCGC
Source organism: Adenophora triphylla var. japonica (assembly GCA_022495995.1). Classification (NCBI taxonomy): domain Eukaryota; kingdom Viridiplantae; phylum Streptophyta; class Magnoliopsida; order Asterales; family Campanulaceae; genus Adenophora; species Adenophora triphylla. The sequence goes on from JAFEMH010003665.1 coordinate 5,845, forward strand.
CGAATATGAAGCTGCTTATTTCTTGGACTACAAGCCGCACTCGAGAGGAATGTCCGAAACTCGAAGTTTATGGGGACTCGGCCTTGATCATCAACCAAGTCTCCAACAAGTGGAAAACCATAGACCCGGGCTTGCAAAAATACCATGCACATAGAGGACCTCATCACACAATTCGAAGAGGTCACCTTCCATTACTTGCGAGACCGAAACGGGTTTGCGGATGCCTTAGCCACCTTGGCCTCCCTTGTGGAAATCCACGAAGGAAAAGCAATCAAACCCTTCAAAGTCGGACGAAAGGAAATTCACGCCTCTTGTTGTGAGATCGAACCAGAACCTAAGCCCGTCAATGAGCCATGGTATAACCGGATCTTCCAATACCTCGAACGGGAAGCTGCCTTCATGAACAAGGAAGGTCGACACGAAGGGGTCAAAACCAAGAGCATCATGGCCCTAAAACGCCTTGCCTCTCACTTCGTCATCCTCGGGGACATGTTATACAAGAAACGCTACCATGGGCCACTCCTACTGTTGCGTCGGCCAAGAAGAAGCAAGCCGGTTCATGAGCAGAAGTCCACAATAGGGCTTGCGGTCCCCACATGAATGCGAGCCACGATGCAAATCATTCTCGGGATGGGCTACTCTCTTGGATCTCCATGGAGCGGATTGCATCCACTTTGTCGAGAAAGGCTGCGACAAGTGCCAACGGTTCTCCAATCTCAATCATCTACCTCCCCACGATCTCTCTTGCATGACTACACCTTGGCCCTTTGCCACTTGGGAATTGACGTCATCGGGAAAATCGCTCCGCCGGGCGGCAACGGTCACGAGTTCATCTTAGTAGCCATCGACTACTTCACCCAAATGGGTCGAAGCCAAGTCCTACAAGGTACTCACCTCCAAGAAGGTCGCGCATTTCCTTAAAGAAAACATCATGCGCGATACGGCATCCCAAATGAGGTCATATCGGACAACGGCTCACACTTCGAAGGGAATTCGACGGGCTGGCGGCTGAATTCAAGATCACACGTCACAAATCTTCTCCCTACCGGCCACAAACAAACGGCGTCGTGGAAGCGACAAACAAAACCCTCGAACGGATCATCCAGAAAAATGACCACCGAGGGCGAGATTGGCCCGAGAAACTGCGCACCTTGCACTTTGGGGCTACCGCACATCGTCGGTCGGAAACGACCACGGGAGAAACCCCATTTGCCACGACCTACGGGATGGAAGCGAGTCCTTCCCATCGAGCTAGAAATTCCCTCACTCCAGTCTTTGCTAGAAAATGACATCAACGAAGTTGAATGGCTCCGAAGCCGACATGACGAATTGGCTCTGCTGGAGACGGCGGCGACTAAAGGCCATGGAACACGTCAGGAGCCTATCAAAGCGGGATGGCTAGAGCTTTCGACAAGAAAGTCAAATCCCGAGACATCGGGGAAGGCGACCTTGTACTCAAAGAAAAGCCTCCCACTCGAACCAACCCAGCTGGGAAAATGGGAACCCACATGGATCGGCCCTTTCGTGGTTGAAAAGATCTTCTCCGGAGGCGCCATGAAGGCGACGGACCTAGACGGCAATCCCTTCATGAATCCGGTCAACGGAAGCAAACTTCGCGAGATACTTCGCCTAAAGAAGAACAATTTGTGCATCTCTTGGCACTCCATGTAGTGTCGAACTACGCGGAACTGAGCCCTCTAGTCCGGGGGAACGTAGGCAACCTTAATTGGTCCGGTCTAAAAATACACAAAAAAGTCAAAAGTTTGAATGTCAATCAAGACCTCCATCAAGCTCCGCACTTTTCAAGAACACGCCCCAGCAGTCACCTTGACCAAGTCAAACGACGGCGGCAACATCAAAGGACATCCGAGGGTCACTCAGCATCAAACGGCCCGACTCGTGGCAAGTTTCCAAGCCAGGGGCTTGTCTTCGCCCTCACGCGCTTCAAAAAAAAAAAAGAGCTCGAGCAAGGGCTCACAAAAAAAATATATAAAAAAAAGAGAGAGCTCGAGCAAGGGCTCACAAAAAAAAAGAGCTCGAGCAAGGGCTCACAAAAGAAAAAACAAAAGAAGCTCAAGCAGAAGCTGCGAAATTGAGGTCAAGAGCCCGACGCCAACAAGCGGCAAGGAATCTACGAAAAAGACCGTCAAAACGACTTGTCAGGGAAGCCTTCAACCTCTCAGCCAAGCACAAGGCCTCAGCAAAGGGGATTGCCGTCAGGGCCCCGGAGCGCTTCAGTCCGCGGATGCAACAGAAAAGTCCAAAGATGGACGCCGACAAAGTGCACAACAGAAGCAAAGGCAAACAAGAGATCTTGCGTCTCGACAAAGCTTTAAAAGTAAATCACAAATCACTAACGGTTACAACATTTCTTGATGAGTTCAAGCACGGTCTACTCTCAAGTTCACAACATGCTAAAAGACAGCTTAATACATTTAACTAATAATGTGTTTGCAATGCAATGAATGGATACCTAGGAGGTCATTCCGCGCCATCTGCGCTTGTCCCCTCGCCATTCTTTCCTTTCTTCCCTCGTCCCCGGCGAGTCTTCTTTCGCTTCACGTGAACCAACTCTGCGTCTCTCGGTCAGAGATGCGGGGTCCTCCCCGTAGAGTCAAACAATCCGGTAGCTCTCGGGGCTTCGTTCGCCGTGCTTCGGCTCGGATCTCCTCCTGCGAGTACGCAAAGAGGACCTCTCCTGTCGGTCGGTCAACTCTAGTCTCGTAGTCAAACAAAGCGTCTCCGTCACATCGAAGGGTCGGACCGGAGCTTCGGCACTCCTAAGGCAATAGCTACTACGGCAGCCGGGTCCCAGAATCGCTACACGCCTGCTCTCCAAGACCACTTGGGAGCGCCCAACCACGTTGCTCATACCGGGCCGGATGCGAGTCGTCAATCAACGCTCCCCGACATCTAAGGAGTACCACGGGAGGGAAAGCGGAATACTTCCATACCCTCGGAAAATACAAGAAGGCACCTGGAGCCGCCATACAAAGAGGAACTACCTCCGCGGTAGCAAGGTCATCCCGGCCAATGACAAAGGCTCTGCTTCATCCCAAGCTGCCGGGAAACAAGCGACGGAATATAGAAGGAGGACCAAGACAAACCTGGAACTCTGACAACGTAGGACCCTTCCTGCAAGATCCTCCTGGTCTCAATCCTCCAGTGCGGAACCCACCAGCGGATCTGATGCGTACCAAGCTGTGCCATCCATCTCTCCCAGGCGGACTGATCCATATCCAACACAAGAGGTCGCTAACGACGTCGGAGCCTCGGGCATGGCCTGAAGTCTCTCTCGCAGCCACAAGGTGAGCAAAGCGGGGCTTCCCCCTCTCATAAAACGATCCCCAGTCGCCAGACGATCGATACCATGAAGAGTCTCCCCCAGCACCAACGGGACAATATCCTCTCCGGCTCTGCAGTGCCCTACCACATCTAGCAAAGCGCCATCACAAATGCCGAGGGAACGGACCAGAAAAAGCGTCGCTATCGTGCACAAAGCAAATACATCCCAAGAGACGTCACTCTCATCATCAGCCATGAACCGCTCCGGCAGCTCAGAAATGTCGATATGACCCGAATCAAGGATCATGCCCTGCACTTCTTCCAACGAAGTACGAAGAAAGTCTGCAAGCTTCACGCGCGCGGGACCACCAATCAAAGGAAGCGAGATGGCCTCCACCTCCGGTCCTCCAATCAAAGCCCGAAAATCCTCAAAAGTGGGCACCATTTCATTGTAGGAGAAAGGTACACGTGCCTCCTAACATCCCAGAACTTCGCGGCGGCCGCAACAAATCCCAATCGGGAACCAACTCCTTAAAAGACCAAATCGAGCAAAGACGAAACCTTACCTCGAAAGCCCGTCTACGATGCCTCATACGGCGCCGCATCCACGTTTTCAAGCGCTCAAGGAAGTGTGCTTGGCCTCTCTGCGAAAGCCTCGGCAAAATTCTAGGGACGTATGAAGAATCCATGGCAAAAATGGAGGTTCCTAGAGAAAATGGGGAAGAAAGCTCGAAAATGGTCGCAAATGGGGAAATGAGGAAGAACCGGAGCCTTTGGAAATCATTTATGTCCTTCCCAAAAGCAAGGTTGGTCTGTACGGACCTCTTTGCATGCTAAGTATGTCCGTACGGACCTCCTTGCAAAGCGAACCCATTTCCCGGCCAAACAGTACAAAACCCACTGTCCTCGGCAAAACCTTGCTCCAAAGCGCCCAAACAGGCCAAAGCCATTCCGGCAAACATACACTACCCACAAACACACTCTCAGCTCACGTGGCATGTACAAAAATAAAAAATAATAATAGCAACAATTTCTAGGACAAATCCCGGGAATCACAAAAATGACATTACATCTTAAAATAAAATACTGTTTGCCGTGCAAATGCATGTGTTTTATTACAGGTACCAATAAATGTCTGTTGCTAAACAAAAAAAAAAAAAAGAGGGATATGAAAAGAGGGAAAGCAAATGAATCCTAATCAGAACCCTCAGCATCATCATCCTCACCGAGGTCCTCCAAAGAAAAGTCGGGCATCCCAGCGAACTCGCCCGTCACATCCTCATCGTCGGAATCACCGAGGCACCCGCTGAGGCTCCCACGAAAAATACTCGGAAGGATCAAATCCGGCGAAAGGATCAAGAAGGAAGGCTCGAGGAACCCTCACCACTGTGCGCCATGCGGAGAGCATGAGCCCGATAAAGGGCTGCTCCCTCGAAGGCCACTGCGGCTCCCGAAGATGTCCGGCATCCATGCTATGCCGCCCCCTCAAAGGCCCCTCTGCTGCGGCTCAGGCTCGGCTCTAGGCGGAGGAACGTCCTGAGAATGCCTCGAAGGCATAGGCTCGTACGGCCGGCACACGACGCGAAGACACCGGCGGGACATCTTCGACGCCATCTTCTTAGCGAAGGAGCGCATCGCCACGTAACGGCGAGTCGGCATATCATAGGCTCTCCCGGGACTGCGCACAAGCGACCAAGGAAACGCTCGGCAATACGGTTATACTCGACAACAAAGAGAAAAATGCGAGAAAAGATGCCAAGATGGAAAAGAGTCGGCACACTCGCGTCTGTCGGGATCCACTCGGTATGCGGCGGGGCACTGCTCGGGAGCAGTACGAGACACCCTCCTCCTCGACCCGTCCCCGCGGACGTACGTGAAATCCGGTCCGGCATCGGAACCTGCAGGGGAGCTGCGGGCCGGCCTCTCTCTCCCGCGCCGGTACTGCGGCGTCCTCAGCTTCCTCCTCACGAAGGCCCCGTACTCCTCTCCGTATAAAATGAACTCCTCGGCACCGACACCGCCAAGGTACCTCTCGAAGTCAAGCACATCCATATCCTGGGAGTCAAGCATCCCAAAGGGAGGGTCCCTCGGAGCTACGGGAAGCACACCGGGGCCATCTTTGCCCGGAAGACCCGCTCCCAGTACATGACATCACAAGTCAATCCCCGCGGCATCTTCCGCGGCGTCACCTCGGGAGCCCCCTCGAACTCATCACCCTCATACCGAGTCCACGGGAACAAGACAAACCCCTCACGGCTATCTCTCTCCGGACGCTCACTGCACATCCCCGTAGGCGATGGTGAGCTTCCCAGTGGTCCTCCTCTTCCTCGCCGTACGAGCCCGGCCTAGCATAGCGAGTGCGCGACAACGGCCCGGATCCCTATCCCACGGGAAGCTTTGGAAAACCTCATAAAACCACACTGTGACAAAAACGAGAGAAGGCTCGGTGCAAAATAAAATGGAGAAATGACAGGTTGCTAAATCAAAAAAACAGCAATAAACTCATACCTCCAGCAAAGTCAAAAGCCAACGAACGCGGCCACCCCCAGCTAAACCGGTCCAAGGAGAAGTAGAGCTCGGCCAAGCACTGCCTCGCCCCAAGCAATGTCGCGAGACCCTATCCAGTCAATCAAGCTCTCCAACAAAGCAAAGGAGGCTGCGGTCGCGTGGTTCGAGAACGAGTCTCGGACGGTGCATACCACAAGAAGGAGCGCGCCAGCCGCTCCCATTGTCACTGGCCGGTACCCGGATGTAGGCCCAATCTTGGCCGTGATCCTCATCTCCACGTCGCTGTACAGCATCCCCAGGCCCCTGCGAGGACGAGGCTCAAAGCCCAGCAGCTCGGTCAACACATCATCAGCTATCATATCCCTCCACCGCACCGGCTCTCCTTTGAAGGAAAGCCCGGTGATCGCAGCAAAGTCGGTAGGCGTCACTGTCACCTCGCCCCAGCTCAGGTGGAAGGTGTGGGTGGTATCCCACCAATACTCAGATAAACCCGGGGAAGACACTCTTGTTCTTCCTCGTGTCGAAACTCCGGCCGGGTTCTCAACGAACACACCTAGGCCGAAGCGTAGACCGGCCTCAGAGGACTCGGCCTACCGTCCACGAAATATCGGGCATCATTGCCATAGCTCCACAAGGACCTCGAGCGATCCCCGAGTCTTCATCCTCTTGGCCTTCCCGGCCATAAGCCCCGCATCCTGCAGGTAAACACAGCAAAGGTACGTCAATCACAGTACTTAATATAAAGGCACATATAACCCGTCACAAAACACGGCACATATTGCACATAATTTTCACATACATGTAACCCGTCACAAAACACGGCACATATTGCACATAATTTTCACATACATTATACATATAATTTTTCCATGTAACCCGTCACAAAACACGGCACACAATGCACATAATTTTCACATATATCATGCATATAATTTTTCCCATGCAGTCCGTCACAAAAACACGCCACACACTGTACACATTTTCTCAAAAGAAAAAAGGGGGGGGGATTAAACCCTACACGACACATTTTCAAAAAGAAATCCGTCCCAACACGGCACATATTGCACATATTTTCCCCACAGAGTCCGTCACCCAAAAACACGGCACGACACATATGCATAACACAAAAAAAAAAAAAAATCCGTCCCTACACGGCACACACTTTCACATATAACCCGTCACAAAACACGGCACGTGTCACATTTTTTTCACAAAAATTATCACTACACGATAATTTTTCTCACAATGTACATACATAAATAGCATACGGTACAAAACACCAAAGCATGCAATTCACTAGATAGGCACTTTATTTTCACAAATAAGAGCTAATCTACACATTTCTGCACAAAATACACATACCCACAATTTTTACATGTCCATTTTCAACAATTCATCAAGAATTTCACAAAAAGGCATAAAATAATAACAAAAAATTCAAAAATGCGAAAAACTAAAACCTAGTTCTAGCATTCAAAAATTCGAGCAGGGAATCAAAACGGAACAGATTTCTTACCTCCCCGACGTTCGTAGAGCGACGATTGTGCACCTCCGGATTCGGATACAAGACATCCGGGTTCTTCGAAGATGGAACAAACGAAATCCAATTCCTTTGAAGCTCCATCCGTTGCTCGACCACCTCTTGACTGCGTTGACGACGACTCCTTCGAGATCCCTCCGCCATTGCAAGCGATTCAAGCGAAAAATGGAAGAATTTGGTGTAAAAATGGAGGATTTTCTCTCTCTCTCTCTCGCCTGGTTCACGAACTGGAAATGAGGAAGAAGAAGTGGGGGAGCCTCGGCATTTAAGCCTGGTCAAAACCTGGGAACTGTAAAAAACCAAAGTGGTCCGTACGGACCTCTTTGCATCCAGGTTGATCCGTACGGACCTCTTTGCAAGAGGGGGCCAAATTACTTTCCTGCCCTTATAATCTTTGCCCCTGGCTGTCCTAAGGCCTTTTCCAGCAAATCCAAGTGCAGAATGGTCCCTAACCCTTCAATTCAACCACCGGCCGTCAAGCGTAAGACCGGACCTCGCCCACTTCAACGGCAAATCAACCACCGGCCGTCAAGCGTAAGACCGGACCTCGCCCACTCCAACGGCAATTCAACCACCGGCCGTCAAGCGTAAGACCGGACCTCGCCCACTCCAACGGCAATTCAACCACCGGCCGTCAAGCGTAAGACCGGACCTCGCCCACTTCAACGGCAATTCAACCACCGGCCGTCAGCGTAAGACCGGACCTCGCCCACTTCAACGGCAATTCAACCACCGGCCATCAACGTAAGACCGATCCTCGCCCACTTCAACGGCAATTCAACCACCGGCCGTCAAGCGTAAGACCGGACCTCGCTCACTTCAACGGCAATTCAATCCCCGGCCATCAACGTAAGACCGGTCCTCGCCCACTCCAACGGCAATTCAACCACCGCCCGCTCAACGGCAATTCAAGAAGGAGCCAACACCTCCCAGCACGAATCCCAAGGCACGAGACGCCTCCAAGACGCCCGACGGCAATTCAAGAAGGAGCCAACACCTCCCAGCACAAATATCAAGGCACAAGACGCCTCCAAATGCTCAACGACAACTCAACCACTGGAGGTCCGAAGTCATCTTCCCAACAGAAAAAGGGCCCCTACAGGGTCATGCATCCCCAGCAATTCAAGCACCGGCAGTCAGATGTAAGCCCGAACTTCGCCCACTTCAACGGCAGCGCAGCGGCCATCAGCAAGCCGAGCTCCTCCCAACAAGTCGAAAGGGAAGTCATACAAGGCGTATCCCCAGCACCGACCATCATCCTTGCCCACTCAACGGCAACACAAGCACAAGAAGGAGCCAACACCTCCAAGTACAAGTACCACGAAGCGCCTCCAAAATGCCAAATGGGAAGCAATCACGGCCGTCATCCTCGCCCACTTCAACGGCAACGCAAGCACCGGCAGTCATCGTAAGTCCAACCTTCTACTCAACATGCAAAAGCACAAAGGCATCTACACCTCTCGAAGCACAAGGCAGCCACGCCTCCACAAATGCGGCTAGAAGACGATTCAAAGTCCTCGCGCATTACATCAAACTGCGGCTAGAAGACGATTCAAAGTCCTCGCGCATTACATCCTAGCTACGGCTAGAAGACGATTCAAAGTCCTCGCGCATTACATCAAACTGCGGCTAGAAGACGATTCAAAGTCCTCGCGCATCACATCAACCGCCGCGGATGACGATTCAAAGTCCTCTGGCACCAACCGCCGCGCGTGACGATTCAAAGCCGCGCCGGATGACGATTCAAAGTCCTCGGCGTGGCACCAGCCGCCGCCGTAAGACGATTCAAAGTCCTCCGGCGTGGCACCCAGCCGCCGATGACGATTCAAAGTCCTCGGCGTGGCACCAGCCGCACGATTGAAGAAGACGATTCAAAGTCCTCTAGCGTGGCACCCAGCCGCAATCGAAGACGATTCAAGTCCTCACTCTATCTCCGGCCGGAAGGCCTTAAACCACCCGATTAGGAAAATCGTAAAATTTCCATCCCGGGACACCACCACGTCCTCACAATTGACCTCGGCGGTCACCACATCTTAGGACACCACCACGTCCTTACCACCGACCTCGGCGGTCACACAACACTTCGGGCACCACCACGCCCGCACTCACAAATTCACGACCTACGAACTACGACCGGGCTTGATTCCCGCCGGGGATACGTAGGAATCCTATCACGGGGTCCGGCCATCGACCTATACGGTCACCTAGGACACCACCACGTCCTTCCCATCGACCTATGCGGTCACCCGGGACACCACCACGTCCTTACCACCGACCTCGGCGGTCACACGACACTTCAGGCACCACCACGCCCGCATTCACAAAACACTCACCCCACACCCGAACTACGACCAGGCTTGATTCCCGCCGGGGATACGTAGGAATCCTATCACGGGGTCCGGCCTATTGACCTAAACGGTCACACTGAAAAGGACACCACCACGTCCTCACATTGACCCTCACGGTCACTTCCTCTCCCGGCCACGCGATCCAGTTAGGACCCTTATCTTATCGGCGACCCCACTTCTTTCATAAGTGACGTCGTCGAGGGCTTCGTAAGTACCCCAATCTGGATCACCCCCTTTCAAACACACGGGAAACACCGCGAGACTCATCCACGCAGTCTCGGGAGACCTCTCTCACTCAAAACCCTCTCAAAACCCTCTCAAACCCCCAACCAAACCAAGGGAGGAGCCTTCTGGGATAAAAAGGGACAAAAGGACCTTTTGGGAATTTTCGGGAAATCGAGAAAAGCAATTAAGGTCCGTACGGACCTCTTGTGTCAATGATTACTAAATCCCCTTAAAGTCCACAATATTCCCTCAAATCCGGAAGAAATGATTACTCCTCTGCCAGTTGGTCCGTACGGACCTCTTTGCATGCAAGATGGTCCGTACGGACCTTATTGCTCGAGGGGACACCATCATTCCAGAATATTCACCATCATTGCGGATTCCCTCAAATCGAGGAAATCCAAAATTCTGGATAACCAAGAAGGTCCGTACGGACCTCTTTGCTCCGAAATTTTTACTATAAATAGAGGGCTCCCCCTCCTCATTTACACACACCTCCCTCTTCTCTCTTCCTCCCTTAGCCTTCTGGCTCCCCCCTAAGTCCTCTCGAGGCACTCCGGCCCCTTTCGGATCCTTCCGAGGCCTTAGAGCTCCCTTGTGGTGCTCAGAAGCCTCCTCGAGCGCTCCCGAGACGCTCGCGCTGCCCGAGGCACTCTCGAGGTACTCTGAGGCCCCTCGTGGTACTCAGAGGCCTTGCACAGTCTTTCCACGGTGTCCGGCTCTTTCCGAGTCAAGCCGACGATCTCAAACCACGCCGAAACTCTGCAGAGTGACTCCTGCCACCCCAACGCACGCCGAACCTCTGCCCGAGTGATCCCGACGATCCCCACGCACGCCGAACCTCTGCCCGAACGCAGCCTACAACCTCAACTCACGCCGAAACTCTGTCCGCAGACAACCGGTCCCTCCCGAAGCAATCCCGATCCATACCGGAACGCTACTCCGACCTCGAACACTATTCCCAAGCGGAAGACAGACACGAACCAACATTGGTAAGACTTCCTTCCTATACTATTTCAATACATTTCCATACATAGCATACAATGTAGACATCCGATACAGCATGCATTTTTAAAAGCACACACACACACACACAACATTTAAAAGATATTAGGGTTATCCAGAAAGACTCGTTTACGAGGCTACTCGGAGTGAGCTCTAATATTCTAATATTCTCTTCCCGGGAGTCATCGACCTCCGAACTCAAAATCTCATCACACAAAAAACAGTTTAAAATTATCTTTAAACTGATGCCCTTTTTCAATGTTTTGGGCTTAATAAAAACGGCGTGGCGACTCTACAAATGCGAAAACGAACGGCGAGACACCTCCAACGCGAAAGACTGCCAGATGCCGGGGCCGCGAGGCCTTTCTCGGATCCGGGTAATTTCAGCGTGCACTGTTCATTAATTACAGCTTCAGGCTTTGGACAGGAAGAATAATCTTTTCAAAATTCAAATTAATCAGCCAGTTTTTGTTCCAGCCATTTCTATTTTTGGTTTTTCTTATTTCTTTTGCTTTTTTGATTCCTTTCCTTGGTTTATCCTTAAATAACAATGCCCATTTTGCCCTCATTTTGTTAGAAATGTTAGGAATTGTTAGAAATGTTAGAAATGTTAAAACTTTCGTTAACTTTCTAACGAAAAAGCTACCAACTCAAATTGGAGCACTTACAGTAGCCCCTCGGCGACGGTGCTTTCGAAGGAAGCGGGGTCGTCGATAAGAGTAAGGCTCCATATTTGACAGGATGATCAAGTGATCGAGTGGCTGAACCTATTCAATAGGCTACCTACGTATCCTTAAGAGGAATCAAGCCAGCCGTAGTTCGGGTCTTTCGACTATCTTTAGTTGTCGACCCTGGAGTGACTGTTTTAGGATGTCAACCTGGCGAGCGAGTTCTACAGTCGATTGCTGAAAGAAACTCTGCTGGGGATAAGAAATGAACCTCTTCGATCTGATGGCTAGATTTGTATATCCGCTCTGCTGGGGATAGGAATGACCATTTTGGTGCAGTGGTGAACCTAATGATAGGCTACCTGCGTATCCTTAAGAGGAATCAAGCCAGTCGTAGTTCGGGTCTTTCGACTATCTTTAGTCGTCGATCCTACTGTTTTAGGAAAGTCATCCTAAGATTTGACTATTTTTGGGAAGTCACCCTATGGTCTGACTATTTTTGGGAAGTCGCCCTATGATCTCGATTGTTTTTTGGGAAGTCACCCTAAGGTTTTGACTGTTTTGGGAAGTCGCCCTATGATCATTTACATTTTTGGGAAGTCACCCTAAGGTCGACTATTTTTGGGAAGTCGCCCTATGGTTTGACTATTTTGGGAAGTCGCCCTATGATCATTGTTTTTGGGAAGTCACCCTAAGGTCTGACTATTTTTGGGAAGTCGCCCTATGGTTTGACTATTTTTGGGAAGTCGCCCTATTACTTGACTATTTTTGGGAAGTCGCCCTACGACTATTTTTGGGAAGTCACCCTAAGGTCTGACTATTTTTGGGAAGTCGCCCTATGGTTTGACTATTTTTGGGAAGTCGCCCTATTACTTGACTATTTTTGGGAAGTCGCCCTACGACTATTTTTGGGAAGTCACCCTATAATCTCATTGTTTTTGGGAAGTCACCCTAAGGTTTTGGCTTGTTTTGGGGAAGTCACCCTAAGATTTGACTATTTTGGGAAGTCGCCTAAGGTTTTGGCTTGTTTGGGGAAGTCACCCTATGGTTTAACTATTTTTGGGAAGTCACCCTAAGGGATGATTGCGATTTATCGCTTTCCTCGTGTTGTGTGTGATAGCGTTTTAGGTGCCTCAAACCTTGATGATGGCGTCTTAGGTGCCTCGAACCTCGGTGATGGCGTCTCAGGTGCCTCGAACCTTGATGATGGCGTCTTAGGTGCCTCGAACCTTGATGATGGCGTCTTAGGTGCCTCGAACCTCGATGATGGTGTCTTAGGTGCCTCGAACCTCGATGATGGCGTTTTAGGTGCCTCGAACCTTGATGATGGCGTTTTAGGTGCCTCGAACCTTGATGATGGCGTCTTAGGTGCCTCGAACCTCGATGATGGCGTTTTAGGTGCCTCGAACCTTGATGATGGCGTCTTAGGTGCCTCGAACCTTGATGATGGCGTCTTAGGTGCCTCGAACCTTGATGATGGCGTTTTAGGATAGATGGTCCTCTAGTGGACTTCATTTGAAGGGATCGGTTTTACGTCTGCTGCCGAAGGAAAGGATGACCGTGCTGGTCGAGTGGCTGGACCTAATGATAGGCTACCTACGTATCCTTAAGAGGGAATCAAGCCGGTCGTAGTTCGACAATAGCTGGGGATGGTCTTTGATGGTTTGACAGTATTTGAGGTTTGACTGTTTTTTGGGAAGTCGCCCTAAGATTTGATGATAATGTTCTTTTAGAAAAGTAGTTGATTAAGATATGCTTTCATACATGTGCTGTGCTTACCTGTAGCTGAGGCTACGGCTGATGTTGATGAAGAGTTGTTAGGTTGCCGTTCGTGGGACGGTTTACTGGCGACGATTTCTTTGTCTTTGGAGGCATTTTGACTGAAGGAGGAGTTTGGTTGAGTGCATCTTCTTTGGTGATCGTCAAACTTGTAGAGGTTTTTGAGCTTGTCTTCACATTGGGACTTCTTGCTTTTGAGAACTTGGTGTCTCTAACCGCATTGTATTTGAGAACTTGGCGTCCCTGACCGATTTGTATTTGAGAACTTGGCGTCCCTGACCGATTTGTATTGGAGAATCTTGGCGTCTCACGACCGTCTTGTATTTGAGACCTTGGTATCTTTGACCGATTTGCATTTTGAGAACTTGGCGTCTCCGACCGTACTGTATTGGAGAGCTTGGCGTCCCTGACCGATTTGTATTGGAGAGCTTGGCGTCCTTGACCGATTTGCGTTTTGAGAACTTGGCGTCTCTGACCGATTTGTATTGGAGAACTTGGCGTCCTTGACCTGATTGTATTGGAGAGCTTGGCGTCTCTGACCGGATTGTATTGGAGAGCTTGGCGTCCTTGACCGATTTGCGTTTTGAGAACTTGGCGTCTCTGACCGATTTGTATTGGAGAACTTGGCGTCCTTGACCTGATTGTATTGGAGAGCTTGGCGTCTCGGCCGGATTGTATTGGAGAGCTTGGCGTCCTTGACCGATTTGCGTTTTGAGAACTTGGCGTCTCTGATCGATTTGTATTGGAGAACTTGGCGTCCTTGACCTGATTGTATTGGAGAGCTTGGCGTCTCTGACCGGATTGTATTGGAGGACTTGGCGTCCTTGACCGATTTGTAGACACTGGAGGCGGTCTTCATATGTTTGTGGATGTTGGGGGATGTTTTCATCCATTTGAGGTCGTCTTTGGTGAAGATCATCCTTGCCGAAAAGGGGGATTACGTTTGAATTCCTGCATTTGTTAATGAAGAGGAAGATGCATATATGGCATTCATGATGGCGGATGCATGCATAGAACCAAAAATGATTATGAGATGATGCGTTTATTTGCTTTCGAAGATGCACTTGGCCTAAGCTTTTGGCAGGGAAATTACGATTTATGATTTTCAATCACTTAGGATTTTTACTATTGATTCAAGTTTTGTGCATGCTACATGAGCCCTGGGGAGATTTTTGTGGGGATGCATGGTGATGAGAGGGGATGTATGTGTTGTTGACTGTTTGGGACAAGCTTTGAGCTGGTGGGGTGATATCCTTTAGTCGCGGACTGAATTGCATGTTATTGATGAGGTCAATTTTGATCTTGGGATGAAGTTGGATTTGAACCCGGGTCTCGATTGAAATTTCTTTTCGAGTCTCGGACATTTGAAGGCGATCTTTGACGGGCTCTAGACTCAAAGCATGTTGACATGAATGAACCCTCTTTTGCTTGGGTTAGTTGTGATTTGACGAAATGCGATATGAGGAGATTCCCAATTCTCAACTTTTGATGATGCGGGGAGTTGCCATATGCCAAGTTCTAAAGTGAAACTCCTAGATAGTTGTTGAGGTGACTTGGCCTTTCTTCGAAGATAGGTGTGACTTGATAAAGCCCCATTCCATGGAAAAGACATGGCGAAAACCACGGAATCTTTCTTTGAATGATTTGATGAAGCCCCGGAGTTTGACAAAGCTCACTACAGAGGTCCGAGTTAAAGGTTTGGTGACATGCGATGAAGTACCGAGCCAATCGATCAACGTGAGAGCCTTCAAGGTGAAGTTGTCATGAAGGAGAAACCCATCTTTGATACCGACTATGAAACTAGAATCCTCTCTTCGAAGAGTGTCTTCCATATGGGAGCTGTTAGCCATAGTGGCACTTGGCTTGTTCGTGGCTTCAATCATATTCACACTACTTTTTTAGGGAATGGATTGTTGGCTTGTATTGGGTCCTTGGGGTCCCCTTTTCGATCGATTCTCATCTTGCCCTTTTTCGGGAGTCGTGTTGGAGGTGGAAGAAACACGGTATACGTAGCGAGTGCGGTGGCCGGTTCTTGATTATAAGCTTTTCAAATTTAGCCCGGAATTGATCATTGCCGTAGATCCGGATAGGGAAATTACTAAGTGAGACCCTCGAGATGTGGTTTCGGGCGTGAGCGAAAGATGTCTAGTTGTTCCTCTTCAAAAGGAGGAGTTGCCATCTTGCTTGTAAAAGTCCACGATGTTCTCGTCGAGGCCATTTGCATTGTTGTCTGCGAGGTCAATTCTATTTGCTTCCCACTCCAAGTTGGCTAGTAGTCTGGTCCCATGTAGCCACGGCTTCGGATTTTAAGCGAAAGAACCATTTTAGAGCACTTTGGACTTCAAAGAGAGGCGAAATAGTCGGCCAAGCTGATTGGCGCCCCTTTTGACCTTCATTGCCAAGGTATACGTGTCCGAGATGGGTTTTCGGGCATGCGGTGCCATCAAAGAGATCCAAATTAGGCATCACGAATTTGTGGGGAACAAAGGAGTCCAGGGTTCGTTGGCCGGAAGCGGACTTCTTAGCGATCAATTCGGCAATCTGTGCTTTCATTTCCTTGTGTCGTTCCACGAATCCAAGCCAAATGAGGGTCTTGTGGTGGAACCATGGCATTCAAACCGGCGGCGAGGCTAGAGAGAGGAGCTACCAGCGCGGCATACGAGGTGGAGGGAACGGCCGATCTGGGGACATAGGTGAAATCGTCCTTGGCCCGAATCACCCGGGGAGCTTGAGTAGGACCACTGGGCAAAGGGATAGAACCTTGCGGCTTGTTGTTGATTTTCAACCGGCAAAGAGGGCAAAGGCGATCTTGATGTAGGTGGGTAACTCGAATTTCCGGAGTGAGGCCCATAAGTAGGCTTAAGTGCGGGCTGCTTTGTCCCGATTGTTGAATTGCATAGGCGAAGGTGCATGACCGGGGAGTGCTGCGGTCTGGTGATTTACGATGGCCCTGGGATGGAGGCTTGGTAACCCATCGAAGCTGAGTGAGGAATGGATTTGTGAAAAGGCGTGTGAGGAGCGGGCGAGCTAGCATCATCTGAGGAAGGGCTTCTGATCGTTGCCACCGGACCCAGGCGTGGAAGCATTCCAAACTATTGCTTTGCGAAGGCCCACGATAGATTGGTTCCTAAGCGAGGTGGGATTCCAATCTGCTGTGGCATTCGAGGTATCCCCAACCATGAGGAGACATTCCGTACCGATTTTGCCCCCGAGGAGCTGTGAACGATCGGTTACGTTAGGGCTGCATGGGTCCGATGAGTACGTATTTGGGGTTTCTTTGTCTGTTGAGACGGTCATGAAGGAATCTTGTGAGGCTTGTGCGGTGTCGGGGATTGGACATCTTGAAGCTGGAGTTCTTTGTCAAGGCATTTCAAGCGATGTGGCGAGAAGCTCTGACGATCTGCCCAGAATTCTTTGAGGCATACCAAGCTGCTTTGTGACATACCGGCTGACCCGACTGCTTTGAGGCATACCATACTGCCCAAATCGGATGAAGTCAATTTGTTTCCCCAAACGAATGTCCCAGGTGAGCTGTGAATGTATATCGGCCAGAAATTTGAAAGGATGGGCGGATTCGCAAGTTGAGAAGAGTGTGAGGAAGGTGGTGGTAGTCTGTCTGGCCAAGATAGGGATGGGGATCCTTTTCCTCTTCTACCGTGAAAGTTCCATCGGGGTTGAGGGCAATCGTCAAACCAAAATTCCTGACATCTTCCAAGGATGAACATCGAAGCCTCATTCTGATTGGCACAAGGAGTTTTATGGACTCAGGTTCCAATATTAGCTATAGAAATATGATGAATTTCTGGTCTTGGTTAAAATTCCGTCCTCGTCCTTGGACATCAAAGAACTGCACTTGACTAGCCTTGGAAGAAGTAACTTGGCAAAGCCTCGGTCTCATGACTGTGAATCTGACACAATTAGAGAGGCTTCAACCTGGTAGGCACTGTAGGCGTGCGAACAGAGACCCAACCCATCTTGTAGCGAGTGAAGAACCAACGTTCTTGAATTATCATGTAGCAAAAGAGGCAATCCATCCATCCATATTTACTTTATTATTTTCTTTATTCAATTAGTCAACCGGAAGAAAATGTAAAAGCAAGACAATTTTAGGAATGTATACTGCGGGGGCATATATTTTTTTCGAAAAGTGGGGATGAATCCCGATTTGTATTATTTGATGGCCTCATTTGACGAAGGCACAAAAGAACTCGCTTTGGGTTTGACTCTTTTGAGAGAGCATAAGTTTAGAAAGGTTTGTAAAAGTGTATGGAAGCCCTGGCGACGAGAAAATTAGTGTTTAGCTCTATTTTTCCTATAATGTAGAAAAAGAAGACTTGTCGAGACATCTGAAAATATGTTTTATTCAAAATGATCACAAGATTGCTTAAAACCCTTTATTAATGTTCGGGTTATTCATCCCCTAATCTCGATATGAACAAACATTTTGATTAATCATGAGGAGAAAGTCAACTGATACCAAGAGTCGAAGTTGGCGAATGGTGAAGAGGGATCGTGTATAGGAGAGGCTATTGGTGAGGCCGGATTTTCTGGGATTTGAATGTGTTTATGACCGGACCATTTCTGGTTGCCTACGTTCCCCTCATTGTGAGGAGCTCAGGTCGCCGTAGTTCGGGTCTGAACTGTGTTTGGCTTTAGAAAAGGGGTATGAACATTTGTGGTACTTTTGGTGAAAAGGCTCGGATAGGAAGTTTGGATGATAAGGTGCGGGCCTTGAGGTGATTCCTTGACAAGTCATTTTGAGCGATTCCGATGCTTCTTGATCATCGTCCTTCATCGGGGGAGAAAGATTTTGGATGCAGCTTAAGGGCTTATGATATGTTTTTGCCGTTGCTTTAGCTGCTCCCTTGTTGTCGACAACTTTCGTTCTTCGGGCTTTAATTTTGCCCATATGTCAAACTTTCTGATCGGCGGTGCTAGGTCCTTGGGCTCATTTTTTTTTTGAAGATTTTTGTTTTTTTTTTGAAGCTTTTGTTTTTTTTTTTTTGAAGCTTTTATTTTTTTGAAGCTTTTGTTTTTTTTTTTTTTGAAGCTTTTGTTTTTTTTTTTTTGAGCACACGAGGACGAAGGCAAGCTTCTGCTTGAACTTTCTTGATGCATTGGGGGCGGAGGCAAGCCCCTGTTTTTTTCGATATGGGGTCGATCTCCCGATGCTGAGTGACCTTTTGTTGTCCCTTGATGTTGCCGCCTTCGTTGACTTGATCAAGGTGATGATGGGGATATGTTTTGGAAAGTGTATGGCTTGATGGAGGCCTTTGTGAGGTGAGGAAAGTGTATAGGGAGGGCATTAGTTGACTTTCTCGCACCAATTAATTAAAATCTTAATCATTTCCAGAGATTATTTGTTGAGCGATGCGAGTGATCATTTAAAATAAAACCATTTCATTAAATGTAATGTAGGTGTGCAAATAATGTCTCAAGTCTAGCGAGAAAAGAAAAGACTCTTTTATAGAAAACTTAAGATTAACTACAATGTCCAAGGAGGACTTGATTGAACGAAGAAAGTACTAGAACCTACGAAGGTTGACTAAAAAGCTTGTTTTAATATTAAAGGATGGGTAGCCCCTAGTCTAGCTACTCTTTGTTGTTGGGTTTGCCAAGACGCTTGAGCTTTCCATCTTTACGGTAACCGATTCCATTCTTTGAGGCAGGCGGTGATCGATTACGTGCCCATGATGCTTGGTGGGAGTGGAGGAGTTTGAGGCCATGGAGCAGTGGGGCGAGCACAAGTTGTCCAAAGAAGCGGGTCGGAAAAGTCACGGGGACGAACTTTGTCGGCTGAGCATATTGATGGAAGGAAGTGAACTGAGAGGACCTTGAGGGGTATTGGGCTCTGTTTGGGAGGATTCGACGATGCGCTGGTTGTTTTAGTGAAAGGGGTGATACTAGGCGATTGTGTCTTCGGGCCTTTCTCAAGCTTGGAACCGACATTAGACAAGTGTGCTGCAGGGCGGGTTGTCCTATCGGATTCTCTCACTTCGGGCACTTGAATTTTGCGCGACAGAATCATTTCTTTGCACAGTTCGACATCTTGGGTCAAAGGAGTGCTAGTACTTATCATAAGATCAAGCTTCTCCTGCATTTGTTTCACTTGCTCTATCAATATTGCCACATGGGGATCAACGGGAACATTCGAGATTCTTTGGAACTCGCAACAAGACTCTTATCGGCGAGAGGAAACACGGCCGCGGTGGTGGCGACGGGTGAATTCACTAAGTACAGTAGACGACAACGGAAAACTTGTGGCATCCGGATTTTCTTTTAGCAACTCATAATCGCATTCGGGTGGGTGTAGAGGCTTGAGAACATAGCCACATAGCTCAAGCGATTATGTGAAGGCTGGAGCATAAGCGGCGGTATTCTTTGAAATTGAGAGCAGTGTGATGGAGCCCAACTCGTTACGAGGAGGCGAGGGCGATGGAGCCCTAATGGCTGAGTCTTTGGAAAGGGCTGAAGAGGAATTGTCCTTGGCAAGGGATCATATGTGGATGGAGGGAGGTGTTGGCCGTGGGATGGAGAGTTATAGGATGAAGGGTGAAATCACTTTGTTTACGAAGTCTCATCTTCGACCATGACCAGGAACCATTCGCCTCAGCCCCATTACACGAACTCCGTGGCGGCGGAGAGCATTGATGAGCGAGGTCACTGTTCTTCATGAATCTTATGGGCATTTTCCAAAGCCAGGACTAACTCTTCCTTCCTAATCATCGGATTTCTTGTATCCTTACGCTTTACGCCAAATCTGCCATCAAATCATTATCATCCCATTTAACCTTGGCGTCGATCGTGAACTTATCGGAGGGCGAGAGTTCAAAGCATTTCACCAAATCCGGCTTTGCCATGGCCACATGCTTGTTGCGGTCAAACCATCCATTCTCAACATTTGTTGCGACTAAATCATCGGCTTGTCGAGTACATTGAATTCACAGAGTTTGAATCATAAAATTCAATCATGTTTACATTCGCGTTGTTTGGGAAATGATCATTGGCGGGGTTGAGATCACCGAGGCGCTCGAGTTTGCCCTTCTTAATTAATCCCTGAATTGCCTTTCTCAAAGGCGTACGGTTGTCGGTCGTATGACCGTGGTGCTGATGGAAAGCACAATGCTTAGTGGTGTCAAAAGGGATTTTGGGATCCTTGGGTACATTAGTTTCTCATGGGTTCTAGGAGACCACTGCTCTAGCAAGCTATTTAAAACTTTGCTTAAGGGAACACCCAAATCCTCGGGATTCGAGATTTGGTCATTGACTTGGTCACCATTACGAGCGAGGGTTTGCCGGTTTTGGTCCATTGGGGCGCTCAAGCTTGCCCGTTTCGATTAACCTTTGAACCGCTCTCTTCAAGACTATGCAGTTGTCGGTCGTGTGGCCATAATGATCATGGAAGGCGCAGTGCTTACTCATGTCGAGAGGTGCATTTGAGCTCCTTGGATGGTAGTCCTTGAGAGGCTCCAAAAGGCCTACCCTTACTAAGCCCTTGAAAATTAAGCCCATGGGCATCCCAAGATCATCAAAACGTTCTCGTTGCCTTAAAGGACCACCATTTCTTGGTTGCTTTTGGGGCCGTCAATTGTACACAATGCCTTCTTTCCTTTACCGGATGTCGGAGCCGTGTTGGAAGGGTAAGGTTTATAGCGGCGAGACATGTTCAGACTCGTAGTCTTTTCCCGTGCACGAACCCTTTTGATGTAATCGTCGAGATTCGACCTTTTGTAAACTTCATTCGTGTCAGATACACAAGATTGATATGGTGAGATGGCCCGAGTCGAGCGATCGTCGATACTCTCGTTGCTAGGCTTTTCTTGTACCTTCTTAATTGGTTCTACCAATAATCCATTGGACGAGTCAATAGGAACATTAGGATTGCATGACCCCGCCACAAGATTGGCATTAGCAAACGAAACCACGGTAGGAAGTACTCACGGTGGGAGGAATGACGGTCGAGCATTAAAAGCGTGACCGTAATCTTCCTCATAAGGCACAGCGGTTGCCGAAGATGAAGATATATGGCTCGTAATGGGTGGATACCGGGAGCGATGAGTGCGGATCCGAGAAGGCTGCTGAAAACATGAGGTTTGAGGCATCGTAACAGTAGGATTGAATGTGTCTTGACCGCACCGAGGAACATGGCTGCAAGGGAAATGTGTATACGTACTTGATGAGCGAGGAGCGGCTTGCGTAACGGCCGGGTGGAGAATTTGATGAGGAGCATTTGACCTTGTCGGACTTCCCAACCGGAGGGCGGGGTAGAGCGATGAAGTGGTGATAAAAGCACAGTGGCCCACGTGATCTTGCGGTATCATAGGGGCCGGTGTGCTTTGAGAATTGGAGGAAGCAAGGCGGCCCCCTACGAACCATGGAGCACGAGAAGCAAGCTGTCCCATTCCGAGATGGTGACCCGAGCCGGCCCGATGCGGTGAAGTAGTAAAGCGGCCCCTTCAAGGCGATGACCCGAACCATGCGATGTTGTGAAGTAGTAAAGGCGACCCCTTCCAAGGCTGCGGGGCGAAAGCCAATGCCCGGCTCAATCACTGGTGGTGAGACACGAGAGGCAGGGGCGGGTTGACCTAGATCGGATTTGTTGAGGAGTATCGAGCGATGGGGCGAGATGTCTTGAGCCCGACCAATTCAGTTGATGGCCGGGCCGGGCGAGGTTTTGGAGTAGCGGCGGCCCATTCAGGCGGATTGAAACCCGAAGGTGGCAGGGAGGTGCCGGGGAAGTTGACCAAGATCGATACGATGAGGCCGAGAGGCGGTGAGTGATAGGCTTGGGGATGCTTGGCCCATTAGTAGTTCCACACGAAAGGGGACGGGGCATTTGACGGTAGTTGGCATGGCCGGGAGGGTAATTAGCTCCAATCTTCGCATCAACCGTAAAGGTTCCATTAGGGTGGTGAACAATTGCTAGCCCACAGGTTACGATACTTTCCAATAAGCGGGCGATCGAGCCTCTTGATCTTGTCTTATACATCCCAACATCCGATTCCACTTTGTTCGGCATTTTGCGGATTTTCGGGGTGTGGAGTTGTAAGTCCCCCACCGTTCTCCTACGAGTTGGTCATTACGAAACTTTGAGTGACGAAGGAGGAAACCGATGAAGTATCGACTTCGGAATGGTGGTGAACAAACGATGACCCGGGGTCTCGATCCAAACTTTGCTTCTTGTGGAAGGCACTGAGGGTGTGGTTCGGACTCGGGAAGCGAAACGGAGTTGGTGTTTGGGCTTAGGGCTCATGCAACATGCGGTTATTTGTTCTTGTTTACTTAAAACATGTTTTATTAACCTAATCGGTTGGAAAAGATTGCTCTTCTTTTTCGCGAACTACTCGATTCTGGATCGGTGGGCCCCGTCACTACGTCTATAAGCCCCTCGTATTCCACACAGTATTTCGACCTCCCGGGGTGGACGGCCCGGGCGAGGGTCCTATAGGGCAAGCGGGTCCCACCGACCGAAAAGAAACGATCCTAGAAGTCGGCGGGTAATCGAGTCTTGGCGAGTATTCGATGTAAATTACGGACAAAGGCGACGTCAAAGTCAAGATCGTGTCAGGAGCTCGACAAAAGTCGGCATGATTTGGGTGATAAATGTCCACAGTTGATCTTGACTTGTCGTCGGTTAAGCCGTAATCAGGCATGGAATAACCGTTAATCCTTGATGACTCGAGTGTCATCTTTGGGAGTCAGTGTATAATTTGTGCCAGTCAGAGCCGAAGTCAAGGCGCCGGTCAATATCTTGGCCAAAGTCTGCGGCGGGAAACCGGCACGACTTCGACTAATTAGGGACCCGAAAGATATTGAGTCGGTATGCCGACAAAGGCTTGAAAGGAAAGGTCTATACACAGACAGGGCATGACACAGACCCGGACTAAAAACCAACCGGGTCTCGGACAAAGTGTGTCACGGACAAGTGCATGGTCGACACGAGGCTCCGTAGGATGTTTGGGTAGTCCTGTGCTCATCCGAGGCGTAATAAGACCAAACGGACCGCGACAAGGATTTCCCCGGGTTAGGGACGTAGTGTGCGGTGTAAGGTCACGTGCGCATAGTGTGCAAGCGATCTATCTTATTTTTACGAGAAAAATAGAAATTTTTATGTGTCTTAAAAAGGTATGATGCATGATTTTTTTTTTTGAATTTTTTGAAATTTTTTTGAAAATTTTATGAACACATAAGCACATAAGCACAAAAATTTCGACAGTTAGGGACATTATTCCGGCAGTCAAAATTTTGACTTTTCCGAGGCGGCCAAAAATAAACACGAAAATTGTGCAAAAATCACCACACACAAAGCAAAGGATTTTCAAATGTTGAGACGGAAGCTTGACCCTCAAAAGCTTTTCCTTTTTTTTTGAAAATAATGATACCGGTACGTGGGATTGTTAGACCACAATTTATCCCCGACTCGTGTTAGGAGGCGATAACGGGAAGTTTAATGGTTTCCACCAATATACCAAATATCATTTTTTTTTTTTAGAAAAAGCTTATTTGTCCCAGTAGTCGCCACTGTGATGATGCCCGATTTTTTGTGAAAATCAAAACGGAGTCGCCACGCCATTTTTGTTTTAAGGGCCAAAACTTTGAAAAAGCCCGAGATCAGAGATTTAGGTTCGGAGGTCATGTTACGTGCCGGGAAGGACGTTAGTGTGCACCGGAACGCCTCGTAAACGAGTCTTTCAAACATTCAAAATCCTTTGTTGTGTGTGTGTGTGTGTTTTGGCCAAAATAAGTTGAAACTGAGGTAAGTAAAAATTGGGAACTCTTTTTAAGGCTTTAAACTGATCCCATGATTTTTTGGATGATTTTGGGTTGAGATTTGGAACTCAAAAGATTTTTGGAAGTTGAAAACCATTTCTGCCAGAATGAAAAAGGCAGTTGACCCTTGACTTTGAAATGGACTTTAGGGCTTGAAAACTCCAGAATCTGGGAAAAGTCCGGGAATGAAAAATGTTCAAAACACCTTAAAAAAGGTTTCTGTAAAAGAACTTTTCATTTTGGAGATGATTTGAGGGGTAAAAACCTTCTGGAAATCTCAGATCTGAAATCTGGATTTCCAGAGACTGATGAACTGACCTTTAAAAGAAAATTTGAAAAATGGAGTTTTACTCACGCAAAAAATAAATTAAAAATATTTCTGGAAAGATCTGGATGTTGGCTACAAAAAGTATTTTGTAGTCAACACCAAATTCCAAGTTTATCTATGTCGAAAAAATTAGACCATGGACTGAGGTCTGAGAAAATTGCTACTGGACAGCAACTTCTCAAGAGAGAAAATATGATTTTAAAGGGGGTTTTTGCATCCATGCTTGTCCCCATTTCCCTAGGTTTTGGTTAGTGATCACTAGACATTTTAGTGGTGAATCAACTATACCAAACCATCCTTGGGGTACATTAGGACTAAACACTTCATTTTCTTGGGAAGGGGAATTTTATCCTTTGAAAATGGGATTTGGTGCTTGAAAATGGTATTTAGGGTTTTGAAAATGAGTTTTCTTTGCAAGAAAGTAAGAATACATTAAAGAAAATGTTGATCCTTGTAGAAGATCATCCATGGAGATGAACTTCCATGGTGATCTTCTTGGATCTAAGACAAAAAGATAAAATAACTACATTTTGTAGTTTAAAGATGCATGCATGAATGAGAGACTTAGTGTAGGGAGAGGGAGGTTATACCTATCTTCCTTGTGTCTTGTGTTTGAATGGATTCAAAGGCTTGAATGTGTTTAGGATTTGAAAGTGTTTAGGGTTGATGATTTGAGTTGGTTAAAGAGAAAACAAGTAGATAACAATGAAGTCCTCTATGTTTTCTCTCTATTCCTCCTCCTAAAGGGTGATTTGAGCTTGAGTTAGTGTATGTATAAGAGTATGTATGAGAGTGATTTGAAGTGTTTGTGAGTGAGTGAGATTTGGGAAAGATTGGAGAGAAAATGGTGGCAATCTAAGGATTCCCACTGTTTTCTCTCTGTATTTCGCCAGAGTTTCGTTGCTGTGATCAAATTGTGTTACGTAAGGCGAGAGAGGAGGGTTCAATTTATAGGCCCCTGAAATTTACATACATGTCCGCGGATGAGAAGTGCGGCGTGCCTTTGTTCATTAATTACGGCTTCAGCTTTGGACGGGAAGAATAATCTTTTCAAAATTCAAATTAATCGGCCAGTTTTGTTCCGGCCATTTCTATTTTTGGTTTTTCTTATTTCTTTTGCTTTTTTGATTCCTTTCCTTGGTTTATCCTTAAATAACAATGCCCATTTTGCCCTCATTTTGTTAGAAATGTTAGGAATTGTTAGAAATGTTAGAAATGTTAAAACTTTCGTTAACTTTCTAACGAAAAAGCTACCAACTCAAATTGGAGCACTTACAACGGGGTGAGAAAAATCTCAGCAAGTTATTATGTATGCAGCAATATGCTATGAAATCACAATATGAGATCATATTACCACCAATCACCATATATATGTATCACATTCTTATACACATATATAAAGATATACATATGAACACATAAATGAAATACTGTAACATTGAGAAGGATACTGAGCCAAGGTTTAATCCTCAAAGGATATCACGATCTGAGCAGCATCATCCGCTGAAGAGACGGTTTCAGAACCCATAATAGTAACAACAATAAACAGGACTATGACACAAAGTCATATCCTAAATAGTGCGACTAAACTACTTCTTGAGCTAGTCCACTACTCCCAAACCATGGCCTATGGCTGGGCAAACAGGGAACCAGAGTACGAACTATAACAGACTCGGCTCGGTGCCATTATAGTCCCGTAACACTGCCCAATTCAAGTACCATCTGGACTTGAATCAAAAGCACAGTACTAAATACTTGCTTAATCTCTCCGATGATTCCAAAGTAGGGAATCATACCCATATAACATATCACAATGATACAATTTATAACAAGTATCCAAACAGTAGCACTAAGGCTAAATAATCCTTGAATCATATAACTTAGAATTCCAAAGTAGGGAACCCTAATCAAGCACATCGTAAAGATGGTACAATAATCAAAAGTGCAACACATATTGTCTACACTTTTATAATAACATTCAAGGATATAACACAAATATAACCATGTATATGAATGCACGTAAGGCACAATATATAACCAATCAGCCATACATGCCCAATATACAATATTAAGTAACTTCTATCCAAGCCCAAGTTCAATTTACCAAGTTGGAGTTACTTTGGCTAAGGAACAATTCAAGGCTACGAAACGATTTCACAACAATATTTATAGTACTTCTACTATTCCATTTTGATCAACTAAGGTATCATTGTGTAGCTAAAAGGTTCTACTTTAATCTAAGTTAAAGAGTGTTCAAGTTGGTTCTTGTTTGATTTGGTTTCCAAGCCTTGAAAACAGCTTCAGTGACTCAGGGCATGACTCGTGCCCTTTTACACCCCACCAGAACCTAGCGTCCCCAGCTTGGTCACGACTTAGGCATTTCCCAGGGAACAACTCATGCCCGACTCGTGCCCCTGAGCACGAGTCGTGCCTGATGCCCAGAATTCAGCAATTCCCTTTTTAACATCAGCAACCCAACAAATCACTTGATCCAACTATTTTGCTCTGTTTTCACAGCCATAAATTGCATACTAAACATAACCAAAATCTTTACCAAACCATTCCAAACCTTTTTCATTGTATTTCAAAACTAACCTTTTTCAATTTAACACTAACTTGATTCCAATTTAACATGCAACCCTTCTATTAACATGAATAACATAACATCATCTCTAACCATACTCTTTCTACACCAACAACAACCCCAAAGCCACTTACCAATTCCAAGCTTCCTTGTTCAAAGAAATTAGTTCAAATTACCCTACAACCATGTAATAACCACAATACCAACAATTATCATCCAAATGAACAAGTTTTGGAAGGAAGGCATAACAACTTACCAAATTTCGCGAAATAAAAATATTTATTTTCTTGGCTCTACTCGATCCCCTCGTCGCCACGAACAATAATCTCCGACCAGACTTGGAAACAGAGAAGTATTAAGCTTGGAATAATTTTTAGAAGGTAAGGGTTAGGGTTTGCTTTCCATGGATTTTGAGGTGAAATTCTTACTGAGGAAGAAGATACAAATGATTTCTAATTTCTATTTCAAAGGATAATTACTAAATTTACAATTTAGCTCCTCCCATCTTAACCAAATGAACTATCAACCTTAACTATCCTTTCTAACACCAAAGCACCTCTACCAAATGAAACTCTTTCCTTCTATTTTAATATTATACATTATTTACAATACTCACAACTAAGCACCTCAAAGTTAACAATTTAATACTAACATTCCAAGAGTTATCAATTTACTACACTCCCTTAATTTTCCTTATTAAAACATTAAAGCAATATTATATACATTATTATCATTTTACTCTCTCCTATACTTCATAAAAGTTATAATTATCACATAATGGACACAACAATATGCAAAACATTTTAAAAGAAAGAAACACACACCCTCTTAATGAGTTCAAACATATATTAAATGATACCTAGTATTCGGGTCGTGACATTCACTCCCCCTAAAAGAAAATTCAACCCGAATTTTAACTCACTTACCAAAAATGTCAAACAACCAAGGGTATTTTCGCTCCATCTCTTCCCGGAGCTCCCAAGTAGACTCTTCCACGTCATGATTTCTCCAAACTACTCTCACGAGAGGAATACTCTTATTTCTCAACTCTTGCACCTTCGTATCCATAATTCGAATCGGCTTTTCCACGTAAGACATATCCGGCTCTATATCATCGGGAATCCTCGGTAACATGTGAGAAGGATCATAAACATGCTTCCGCAACATTGAAACATGAAATACACTATGCATCTTCCCAAGTGATGAAGGTAAAGCAAGACGATATGCCAAATTCCCTACTCTTTCTAAAATCTTAAAAGGCCCAACAAATCTCGGAGCTAATTTACCCTTCTTGCCATACCTCCTTATTCCCACCTTTGGCGAAACTCGTAAAAATACTAAGTGACCTACTTGAAACTCAAGGTCTTTCCTTCTATGATCCGCATAACTTTTATATCTGCTCTAGGCTGTCTTCAATCGTTCCTGAATCATTTTAACTTTCTCAACTGAATCCCGAACCATATCAAGACCCCAAATTTTAGCTTCCCCCACTTCATC
This sequence comes from Adenophora triphylla var. japonica, assembly GCA_022495995.1. Lineage (NCBI taxonomy): Eukaryota > Viridiplantae > Streptophyta > Magnoliopsida > Asterales > Campanulaceae > Adenophora > Adenophora triphylla. The sequence continues at coordinate 34,382 of JAFEMH010003665.1, forward strand.
CCAACAAATCGGAGATCTACACTTCCTCCCGTACAATGCTTCATAAGGTGCCATCTCAATACTTGATTGATAACTATTATTATAGGCAAACTCAACAAGAGCCAAATGACTGTCCCAAGAATCTGAAAAATCAACCGCACAAGCTCGCAACATGTCTTCTAGAATTTGAATTGTCCTCTCAGATTGGCCATCAGTCTGAGGATGGAAGGCTGTACTGAATCTCAACTCTGACCCCAAAGCTTTTTGTAACGCGTGCCAAAATCTAGAAGTAAATCTAGGATCCCGATCTGATACAATGCTAACCGGCACCCCATGTAACCTGACTATTTCCTGAATATACAACTTCGCAAGTCTCTCCATCGAATAGCTAATGTCAATAGATAAGAAGTGAGCGGACTTCGTCAATCTATCCACAATCACCCATACGGCGTCATGCTTCCGACTAGTACGAGGTAATCCCGTAACAAAATCCATGGTGATATGCTCCCACTTCAATTCCGGAATCTCTAACGGTTGAAGCAACCTGGCGGGCCTTTGATGTTCTGCTTTCACTTGCTGACACGTCAAACATTTTGAAACATAATCCGCTACTTCTCTTTTCATGTTATTCCACCAAAAGTGTTGCTTCAAATTTCGGTACATCTTCGTACTCCCGGGATGAATGGTATACTTGGACTTATGGCTTTCTTCAAGAACTCGACGCTTTATCTCATTAAGATTCGGAACACACAATCGGCCTTTAAATGTCAATCCTCCATCAGAACTGAGAGAAAACTCCTTAAACTTCCCATTCACCATCTTATCTAAAATCTTCTTTAATTCTAAATCCTCCTTTTGAACTTCCTTTATTTGTTGAATCAAACTTGGTGAAGCACAAATATTTGCAAAAATAGCCCCATGTCTCGATTCTCTGGGACACCAATCTCTAGCATCCTCCAACATTTTCCATTCTCGAACCATCAATGAAGCCACATAAGACTTTCTACTTATAGCATCCGCCACCACATTTGCTTTACCCGGGTGATAAGAAATAGTGCAGTCATAATCCTTCAAAAGTTCCATCCATCTACGTTGTCGGTTGTTCAACTCTTTTTGCGAGAAAAGATATTTCAAGCTTTTGTGATCCGTGAAAATTTCAAACTTGGCTCCGTACAAATAATGTTTCCATTTATGCAATGCAAAAACTATAGCTGCAAGCTCCATATCATGCATCGGGTAATTCTGTTCACACGAATCGAGGCATAAGCAATAACCTTCCCATTTTGCATTAACACACATCCCAAGCCTTCTTTCGAAGCGTCACAGTAAATAACCAATCCATCATTCCCATTTGGCAATACAAGGACAGGTGCGGAGGTTAATCTCTTCTTCAACTCCTCAAAACTATCTTGACACTTTTCATTCCACACAAACGGCCAACCCTATAAATTTTCGAAAACCCTTTTATGAATCTTCTATAGTAACCGGCCAACCCTAGAAAACTTCGAATCTCAGTAACTGATTCCGGCCTTTTCCAACTAACCACGGCTTCAATCTTGGAAGGATCAACTGAAATTCCGCCCTTTGAAACCACATGACCTAGGAATGACACTTCTTCAAGCCAAAAAGCACACTTACTGAATTTAGCAAACAACTGCTTCTCCCGAAGTACCGTTAAAACCATTCTCAAGTGTTGTTCATGATCCTCCCGAGATTTAGAATAGACGAGAATGTCATCAATAAACACAACAACAAAAGTATCGAGATAAGGTTTAAAAACTCAATTCATCAAGTCCATAAAAACAGCAGGAGCATTCGTTAAACCAAAAGGCATGACAAGAAACTCGAAGTGACCATACCTAGTGCGAAAAGCTGTCTTGGTTACCTTGAAGTTTAGCTTTATGGCGATTGGGGTGTTATAAGTACGCCAATCCAATTCACTACCCTTTTTAGATGCTTTTTAATATGATAAAATTGCATTAAGGGGCATTTTGGTAAATTTCCGATCTATTCCGAGACTTTCGGAAACATCCCATAAGTTTCTTGCGAAGGAAGTACTTTTCAGTACTTTGCTCATGCCAAAGGACCTACAAGGAATAAACCAGTTTTGGACCGTTTGGGTATTAACCTGGAATGTTCCAGAACCAGGTTTTGGCGCCAGAAATGGTTGGTGACACCTTGTGTCACGCGACAACTCGAGCCATGGAAAGTGGTTACAGAAGGTCGTGCGACACCTTGTGTCCATCATCTGCAGCCTATAAATAAGACCCTCCCCCTCTCATAAATGGATCCCTCTTTTGCCTACTGTTACTCTGCCAGTTTCTCTACGTACCACACACAGCCAAACACATATTTCTCTCTCTCTTACCCAAAATCCCTCCAATCCTCTCCTTTAATTCCCTCCAATTCACCCCAATTCACCCATCCTCACTTCGATCCTCCATCAGCCACCTCTACTCAGTTCAACCAGTTCTAGAAGCAGTTTATTGAAGGAATCTATACCAAACATGGTATAGAATTCGTGGACACTACAAGGGTAACTACTCTAATCCATCTCTCTCTCTCTCTCTCTCTCTCTCTCTTATTTTGCCATTTTCATAATTCAAGCATCTTATTCTCTTTGGGTTCAGTAATTTGACTCCATCTGTCCTGATTAATGAACCCCAATCACAATCTCTCTGTTTAATCATTGTGTTTTGTATAATTGCATGCTTATGGTTTGATCATTGTTGGAATTGGTGTTTGATTCCCAAGGGAGTGTGGATCTCTCCATATCCACACCTCCTTGGTTGAATTATTGTTGAATTTTTCATTTCGAAGTTGAATTAATTGAATCATTAGATCTGTATTAGTTTCTGGTTCTTCTGTGTGCAGATTGTTAGATCTCTGCAGATGGACACCTCGTGTCACGCGACACAATATGTCTGGGTAGATCCTGTGTCACGCGACACATCTAGCCAGGCATGTTATGTGTCACGCGACACATCTTGTCTATTTACAGAGATCATTTTCTAGTTGTAATCTGTTCTGATCTATGTAATTGGGATGTGGCCTCACTAACCAAATGGCTCACAAGTTGTAAGATCTCAGTTCAATCAATAAAATTCATGTTTTACCACACTTGTCAATTATCATTGTTTGCACACACTTTGAATTATTTGGATGTTTAATTAGAAAGACTCGTTTACGGATGAGGCGTGTTGGGTGAACTCTCGGTTCTTCCCAACACGTAACCTGACCCCCGAACCCTTTTCTCTTTCAAAGGTTTTTCAAAGTGTACCTTAAAACATGGCGTGGCGACTCCGAAAAATTTTTATTTTTTGGCGAGCGTACATTCAGTGGCGACTCCGCTGGGGACAACACTTTTTGAAAACCTGTTTTTCATAATTAAGAGGGTCATGCTTTCACTCATTTAAACATCCAATGTATTCATTTTGTATGCATCATTGATGATCTTGCGTGGTACATGCATTTTATTGAATTGTAAGACTTGTGTGCCTTTTGTGTGCTTCATATGGCTATATTGTTGTATTTTGTTATTGTGCTTTGTTCCTTGCCATGGGGGGCAGGGGCTGAATTCATTTGCAGGTTTTGGTTCAGTGACTGATCAGGTCGTGCGACAGCTTTGTACTATGATGTCCTGTGTCACGCGACAGGATTGGTCACTGAACAGTCTTCAGATGCTGGTTTGAGGGCAGACCCTTGGATCAAATTGCATAGTTGATTGTTGTACCCCTTGTTTAACCTGTGAGAGTGTGTGTGTTTTCTCCTTTTTTTTTTTCCTATCGGCCCCGCCACCAAGTCGTCAGCAAAATCCGCTTTCCATAGTAATCTAGCAAACAAAATTCATGTCCCATCAAGCAAAGCTCATGACTCCAAAGTCAGCCAACCATCAACAAAGATCGTCCCTCGCTCGGCAAACCAGTAACTTGTCATCAACAATGGCATAAGACCCCCAGGCAGCCACGATCACCAGCCATTCATCAACAACAGTCGTAGCATTAGTCCCTCCGGCAGCTACAAACTTCCACAATCATCAGCAGTTGCAGCTTAAGACCCTTCGGCAGCTACAACCCTCCACAATCATCAGCCGTAACATCAGTCCCTTCGGCAGCTACAGGTAAGCATCATGTCTGGTATTCTCGAAAAAAAATCATTTCCTTCAGTTCATCTCCCAATCGGGTTCAAACGCCTCCCAACAGTCTTCCACCGAGTTCAGACGTCTCCTAACAGTCTTCCATCGGGTTCAGACGCCTCTCAACAGTCTTCCACCGGGTTCAGACGCCCCCTAGCAGTCTTCCATCGGGTTCAGATGCCTCCAAACAGTCTTCCATCAGGTTCAGATGCCTCCCAACAGTCTTCCACCGGGTTTAGACGCCCCCTAACAGTCTTCCACCGGGTCCAAACACCCCCTAACAGTCTTCCATCGGGTTCAGATGCCTCCAAACAGTCTTCCATCGGGTTCAGACGCCTCCCAACAGTCTTCCACCGGGTTCAGACGCCTCCCAACAGTCTTCCACCGGGTTCAGACGCCTCCTAACTGTCTTCCACCGGGTTCAGATGCCTCCCAACAGTTTCCACCGGGTTCAGATGCCCCTTAACAGTCTTCCACCGGGTTCAGACACCTCCAAACAGTCTTCCACCGGGTTCAGATGCCTCCTAACAGTCTTCCATCGAGTTCAGATGCCTCCCAATAGTCTTCCATCGGGTCCAGACGCCCCCTAACAGTCTTCCACCGGGTTCAGACGCCCCCTAACAGTCTTCCACCGGGTCCAGACGCCCCCTAACAGTCTTCCATCGGGTTCAGATGCCTCCAAACAGTCTTCCATCAGGTTGAGATGCCTCCAAACAGTCTTCCATCGAGTTCAGACGCCTCCCAATAGTCTTCCACCGGGTTCAGACGCCCCCTAACAGTCTTCCATCGGGTTCAGACGCCTCCAAACAATCTTCAATCGGGTTTAGACGCCTCCAAACAGTCTTCCACCGGGTTCAGACGCCTCCCAACAGTCTTCCACCGGGTTCAGACGCCTGCTAACAGTCTTCCATCGGGTTCAAACGCCTCCTACAGTCTTTCACCGGGTTCAGACGCCTCCTAACAGTCTTCCACCGGGTCAGACGCCTCCTAATAGTCTCTTTAGGTCAGACACCTCCGAAAGATGGGGGGAGGTGTATGGTAGATCTATAGAAGACCTATAAGAACAACAAAACAAGAACACTTAACAAGAATAAACATATAAGAAGAACAACACAAGAACACTCAACAAGAACACTCAAGAACATTTCAAGAACATTTAAAACTTATGACTTTGCTAGAGAGAATTGAGAGAGGAAATAAGAAAGAAAGATTTTATTTCTTCAAGGGATATCTTACAATGAAAACTTCCACCCCTATTTATAGTACTTAGGGGAGAATACAAACAACACACTTTTTTACATGGAGATAAGCACTAACTTATCTTTATTAAGCACTATCTATTCTTTATATTACAACCACACATAATGCTTTAAAAAGAAATTAAAAGCAAGCTCCACTAGGAAAAGAAAATCAGCCCTCTTAATGGCCTAAGTGCTTCATGACGTAAGCGCTTGCATCATTCGGGTAATGACATCATCATGATGTATGGTGTATGTCATTAAATCTGATTTTACTTCCATCTTGAATCCGGATGAGACGGATCATCTTCATACGGGTCAAAGTAGCATCCTTCATTATCACTTTCATCAATATCATACTGGTATGCAGTACCATCTGGTGTCAACTGCTTGGTGAGATGTGATTCATTCCAATCTGCTAGCGCTTTGATCCATTTTGCAGCTACCGGGTGATCTTTCGGCCAAACTTCCGTCCCAAATAATATTGATTCAGGAATTGAGGCTGGATCAATCATATTTGCTCTTGCCATTTCTGCTCTCATACCAATATGAACATCACGATACTTCATGGAAATCTGGATATCATCCCTGTCTAGATTATACCATTCGTGGATGAAAGCGATCGGGGCATGATAGACAAACGATTCTCCTTGATTGTTGATGATTGCCGGTGTAAGAAATGAGCATGGTCTTCGGAATAAAATCACCACATGATCCTTGCGCTTCGGGGTGGTAAGCATTTGCATCCATTGATGAGAAGGGAGAAACCACTCGAGGAGTTTGAACAAATTCCGGGAACTGTTGGGCGTTCGGTCAAAGTGGCATTGGAGGATGTATGGTGGAGTCGGCATGCGAAAGTGATGGCTATAGTATACGATTCGAATAAATACCGAGAAAAAAGCGAGCTTCTTTTGGAAAGTTAAACAAGTCGTATATCCACGAAAATGTTTAGGAAAGGGTAATCGGGGTGAAACTTGTAGTTGTCCATGATGATTCCAAACTTACGGAGGATAACAGTGAAAAGGGCTTGGTGGTTTGGGATGGCTCTTTGGCTGAGTGTCATATCTGCAATGACTTCTGTGAATTCTTCAGGAAGTTGAAGGACAGGGCGAATTTTGGGGCTTTTTGTGGATGAGGTATTTGGGGTAGAGGAGGAAGAGGCTTTGTCTAAGGTGGAGGAGGAAGATGATTCATTTACAGTGAACACCATTGGAAGGACTGAATGGTTTATCTGGGAAACTGGAGAGGGAGTGCATTTCCTTTTATAGTCACCGGGCCTTGAAAGGAAATCAGCAAGGATGTTTGTCGTACCTTTGATATGCTTCACAGTAAATTTCCACTGGGAAAACCAATTCGCCCATCGTAAAAGCTGTGGCTGGGGAAGCACCTTTTTCTTGAATTCTAGCATGCGTGGAAAGGATGACATGTCCATCTCGATTTGGAATTCGTGCCCGATTAGATGGAACTGGAACTTTTCTATTCCTCTTTTGACTGCAAGAATCTCTTTGAAAGTGGAGTGGTAGTGCTTTTCTGATTGCTTGAACGTGCCGCTCTTGTATCCACATATTGATCTTTTGTCTTTTTCTTGGATGAATAATACTGCTGCCCAGTGCTCATCACTTTCGTCGGTCTGCAATATTCTCTTTTCGGAGGAAGTGGGAATCTTTAAAGGGGGCATCACCTCAGTCAGCTTTTTGATTGCCTTGACTGCTTCTGTTTGTCTTATTGTCCAAGGGGGGGGCTCCTTTTTGAGCATGGGGAACAACCACACTGTATGACTTGATAACTTGGGTAAGAAATCAGCCATATAATTGATTAGTCCAAGGAATTGTTGAACTGCTTTTGGAGAGGGCAACTCATCTGGGAATTTGTGCAGCTCTTGAGCTATGTGGGGAAATTTGAAGGCGATATTTACCATCGGATATGTCCATGCCAAGAAAATTGATAGATGATACTCCAATCTCCATTTTCTTCTCGATAGCGTTATACCATACTTCGTGACCGGGGCATGAAACTTTGAGAGTAAGTCTATATGAGACTTCTCGTCGTGAAAACAACAAAATATCATCAATATAAACCAAGGCATTAGAAAGTATAGGTTCAAAAATGGTTACCATTGCTTTTTGAAAAGCGAAGGTGCATTTTTAAACCAAACGACATAACTTTCCATTGGTAGTGATGCAGATCGGTATGCGAGAAGGCTGTCTTTGGTCTGTCTTCGGAGTGATTCCTAGCCGCCAAAACCACGACTTGAGATCAAACTTAGAAAGAATCTTTGCATCCGAGAGTGACTGGAACAAGGATTTCTTACGTGGAAGAGGGAATTTATCATACGCCAAAAAATGATTTAATGGCTGATAATTAATAACCAATCTTAGTTTTCCTCGAACTTGTTCACTTCGCTTGTTGACATAAAATGCTTCACATGCCCATGAAGATTGAGTGGGCTCGATAACACCTTGTCCAATAAGGTCAGTGCACTCTTGAAGGGAAAGTTGGTAATGGTCTGGGTTCATACCGGGATGGCTGGCCTTGGTAGGGTTTACATCTTCATTTTGCTTGAAGGGCAGGGAGACAAAGAAAGAAGGGTTTAGCCACAAAGGTGATGAGTGTTTGGAAAGGAACTCAGTATGGGAAGAGGCACACGAGGTTTGGATAAGCTGGAGTTTTAGTGATTGAATGGAATTGGCAGCTGCCATGAACATGTGTGAAACTGGGCTCCAAGGGTTTAGAAAGCTTTTGTAACAGAGACCGTTTTGTGTCCATCTTAAGTTGGGTAACTTATGAAGGATATCAAAACCAATAAGGAGGTCTTTTCCATGGGAACTTGAACCAAGTAACTTATGTTTTATGACACACTTAGGAAAGAGACGAATATGGACTGAGACGCTGATTTTGTCTATCAAGAATGTTTCTCCATTGGCTGCGAGAAATGTTTGATGATGCGGTTTCCAGAAACTTGGGGGAAGGATTTTAGGATTCAGTATGGAAACTGAAGATCCTGTATCAAAGAAAACGACTACTTGGATGGGCTTAGCATATGTGGAGGTTAGAATATGTACCTTGGCTAATGGGACAGGCTGGTTTTCTCGGATCGGGAGGATGTGGGGAATGTGAGGAAGAGGATTTACCATGAGGACTTGTAGATCTGGGTGGTCAAAGGATGAGTCTGTATCAGAACTCTCATCTGATGAGGAGTCAGGATAAGCAATTTTGCAAATGGCAGAATCACTAGGCTCATCATCAAGTGAGTATAGGGACTCAAGGTCAGAAAGATCAACTGGCTCGATCTGGTTGAGCGTCTGGATTAATGCTTGGGATTTCTTCTTGTCTGGACAATCCCTCGCAAAATGTCCTTTCTTTTGACAAATATAACATCTATCAGACGTTTTGCCACGCTGGGGTTTCTTCCTTATGAACTTCCACTTCTTTTTGGCCTTTGGATTTTTCCAAGAAAACTTCTCAGAGAAGCTTGATCTGGAGATCTTCTTTGAGTGTGCCTTCTTCTTCGTATGGCTGCAGCTACAGCTTGACTTATCTTTGCATTTGATACGGAGATACTTATCATCACATGTGAACCAAGATGCTTGCCAGTTTTTTCAAACTCGACAAGGAATTTCTTTTGGTTGCACAGCTTATCTACAGCATTGAGTATCAACTGGTAAAGGCCACCAAGAGAGGTTTGTGCCACCGTTGCATTTTTTGCTTCTAACGCTCTGTAGGCTTCATTTCCAAGGGACGCCGGGAAAGAGTTGAGAAAGACCTGTTTGAGATTAATAGCATCAACGCCATTGAGGCAATAGAATCGCTGAGACATGCGATTGTAATGTTTCTCAAGATCCTTCTTTTGGAATGAACAGCACTTCATTTTCAAAAATTCTTCTCTTGCATGGATCGTATGTTCAACTGGATTTCCAATGAATTCAGAATAGATGATGTTCATGAATTCTTCAGGTGAGGGGCATTGTTGGATTTGTAGTTGCCGGTATTCTCCGAGGCTAAGGTACCAATCCCGAAGGCGACCTTGAAGTCGGGCCAAAAATCTTTTGATAACTATCTCTATGGAATAGTACTGGAGTTCAGCAGAACACCATGTCACCATTTCAACACTTCTTTCTCGCCATTTGGAGGGTGAGATATCATCAAAGGTAAATTGCTATTTCGTGTCGGCTCGAGGAATGGACTTGGATTTCGGGTTATTCGGTGGTAGATTTTGGTTTGTGGACTCATCTAGATCTGAATCAACGAGTTCAGTTTCTCCTTGGAAGGTTTGTTCTGTTTCTGCCATGAACAAGTGTTCGAAGGCATCAAGAGATTCAGGACTATCATCAATGATTGGTCCAATAAAGGTTGAGGCTGAACTGGATGTTGGAACGGGTTTATCTTGGGTTAGAGAGCGTAAAAAATATGAAACTGGGTTCATTTTTTCTATCGGGAGGATACTTGGGTCTTCTGGGGAGGTACGGGTATCTGGAAGGCTATATAGGGTAGGCTGGGCTGCAAAGGTTGTAGAGGATGATGGATCAATGGGAGTTGATTTTGGCTTTGCAACAGGCAAGGGTACTGAAGCCCAAAGGGAAAGAGAAGGGGATGATTCTTTCAGGGAAGAAGTTGGAATTGGCTGTGGATCATATGCGGGCTTGACAAAAGGGGTTGTGGGTAGCCTCGAGGATCATCAAGTAGGGTTGACACTCTTTGTGGCTTGTGTGGCCGCTCAAGATCTTGAAGTTGGGGTTTGAGAAACTTCATTTACGCTTCTTTTAGAAAGAGCGGCGGCTTTGGGATCTTTGAGGGAAGTCTGAATGATCTCGCAGGTTCTTGGTGTAGCATCTGAATTCTGTGGCGAATTTCTCCAATCATTCCTTCTAGGTTCTTGATCCTTGAAGAAAGGCTTTCTTGGGTTCTCACAAACCTGGTTTGCTGAGAGATAAGATGATTCAAAGCCTTGTTACGGCGACCGCATTCTCACTTTGCCAATTTAGAGTTGCTTCGGCTGGGCTAATCGACTTTGTATTTCCTGAAGCACCAATTGAAGTAGGATTTTGGATTTTCCATTCATGCTTGGTTCTTTGATGGGGAAATTCAAAGGAGGTTAGTGGAGGAAACTCATCTTGGTATTCTTGTGATTTTGGATCAAGGCATGGGTTCTGGGAAATCATATGGCAAGTATCTGGTGGTGGATGGAGCAAAGGGCTTTTATGGATTATGGAAAGGGCCTTTTGGTAGTATGGAGGAAGTGATGGAGGTAGATTGGGTTTGCATGGTGAAGGAGGCAGATCAGGCTGGGGAGATTTGTTTGGATAAATGACATAATAGTCAAATTTTCCGGATGGTTCTCCAAGGGTTCCAACTGTGGTGTCACCAGCTTCATATCTCCTCTTTAACTTCTGTTGAGAGGACTCTCTTCTTCTTCTTCTTGGGGGAATGTCTTCATCTGCTTCAACTTTGAAATCTTCATCTAGACAAGCAGGGCAATCACAAACATCCCACCATATGTGTCTGACAACCGGTGGATCTGGTGGCTCGGATTCAATCGTCTGAACTACGATCGGCTTGATTCCCCTAGGGATACGTAGGAATCCTTTCTCCAAAGTTCCAGCAATCCGATCTCACCAGGTCATTGTCCATCCATCTGTCATATCCCCAACCGCTTATTTGGATTGGGTCTTCTTTTATCGACAACCTCACTTCTTCCATAAGTGACGTTGCCGAGGGGCTCTGTAAGTACGCCAATCCAATTCGCTACCCTTTTTAGATGCTTTTTAATATGATAAAATTGCATTAAGGGACATTTTGGTAAATTCCCGATCTATTCCGAGACTTCCGAAAACATCCCATAAGTTTCTTGCGAAGGAAGTACTTTTCAGTACTTTGCTCATGCCAAAGGACCTACAAGGAATAAACCAGTTTTGGACCTTTTGGGTATTAACCTGGAATGTTCCAGAACCAGGTTTTGGCGTAAAAAACGGTTGGTGACACCTTGTGTCACGCGACAACTTGAGCCATGGAAAGTGGTTACAGAAGGTCGTGTGACACCTTGTTTCCATCATCTGCAGCCTATAAATAAGACCCTCCCCCTCTCATAAATGGATCCCTCTTTTGCCTACTGTTACTCTGCCAGTTTCTCCATGTACCACACACAGCCAAACACACATTTCTCTCTCTCCTACCCAAAATCCCTCCAATCCTCTCTTTCAATTCCCTCCAATTCACCCATCCTCACTTGGATCCTCCATCAGCTACCTCTACTCAGTTCAACCAGTTCCAGAAGCAGTTTATTGAAGGATTCTATACCAAACTTGGTATAGAATTCGTGGACACTACAAGGGTAACTACTCTAATCCATCTCTCTCTCTCTCCTATTTTTCCATTTACATAATTCAAGCATCTTATTCCCTTTGGGTTCAGTAATTCGACTCCATCAGTCCTGATTACTGAACCCCAATCGCAATCTCTCTGTTTAATCATTATGTTTTGTATAATTGCATGCTTATGGTTTGATCATTGTTGGAATTGGTGTTTGACTTCCATGGGAGTGTGGATCTCTCCATATCCATACCCCATTGGGTCAAATTATTGTTGAATTGTTCATTTCGAAGCTGAATTGATTGAATCTTTAGATCTGTATTGATTTCTGGTTCTTCTGTGTGCAGATTGTTAGATCTCTGCAGATTGACACCTCGTGTCACGCGACACAATATGTCTGGGTAGATCATGTGTCACGCGACACATCTAGCTAGGCATGTTATGTGTCACGCGACACATCTTGTCTATTTGCAGAGATCATTTTCCAGTTGTAATCTGTTCTGATCTATGTAATTGGGATGTGGCCTCCCTAACCAAATGGCTCACAAGTTGTAAGATCTCAGTTCAATCAATAAAATTCATGTTTTACCACACTTGTCCATTATCATTGTTTACACACACTTTGAATTATTTGGATGTTTAATTAGAAAGACTCGTTTACGGATGAGGCGTGTTTTCTATATGGTTATACTCCATATTCAGCTCCATGTGTTAATATCGTATTTTCTACCCAAGGTCAGTTTGGATATCAATCAGCGCAATTTGGTCCACAGAATCCCAATGTTCAGTTTAATGGGTACGATATATACGGAAATAGGATTCCCAGTTCAGTAAGTTTATTGGACAGCAACATCAACATCCCCAGTACTTTCGGTCTTCCCTCGGCCGCCTTACCTATCAGATCTGCTCCAGAATTTCCAGTGCCATCTTTGACTGTGGCTCCTGCTATTCCTTAGATTCCGAGAATGAATCCGGAGGTGACAGCTTTGTTAAGGCAAATGCAACAACAAATTGATAGATGGACAGTGGGTTCTAGGGGCCTTAAGGTGGTTGATCCGGCTCAAGTAACACCTCTTCCCCATAAATTCAAGATTCCCAAGATGGAATTTGATGGCACAGCGTGCCCAAATACCCATATCGATACCTACGTGATGACGATGGGGGTAATGGGTTGCACACCCGAGTTTAAGGCCTCTCACTTTCATCTGACCCTAAAAGGTCCAACGCTTACTTGGTTTTTGGCTCTAAAGCAAGAATGTCGCTCCACTTGGAGCCAGATCACTGGAACTTTCCTGGAGAAATATCGGGGTAACCTCGAGTGGCGTACTACAAGAGATGATCTAATGGGCATTCTCGACCCGTGACTCTTTCTTTTCTTGGAATAGGATGGCTCCAACTGCGGTGTCGATCACAGTTAGGTATAGCAAGAGTGGCTTCTCCTCGTGGGGAGGGCAGAGGATCGGAGGACTCACAAGGTACGCCTTTATCTTTTCAAAGGCATCTTGGCATTCCTGGTTCCATTCGATGTCTGCATTCTTTTTCATTAGTCGAAAGGTTGGCTCGCACATGAAGGTCAGCTGATTGACGAAGCGGCTGATGTATTGCAGGCGACCCATGAAGCTTTTCACTTCTGTTTGGGTTTGTAATGGTCTCATCTCGAATATGGCCTTGATCTTTTGAGGATCAACTTTGATGCCTCGTTCGGTGACCAAGTATCCCAAGATTTGCCTCGGATGACTCCGAATGTGCATTTGGCAGGGTTCAACCTCATTGAATGCCTTCGAAGACGATCGAAGAATTTTCTAAGGTCGATGAGGTGTTCTCCGTCTGATCCCTTTGAGTGGATGATCATGTCGTCAATGTATACTTCGATCTCTTTGTGGATCATGTCGTGGAAGAGTGCTGTTTTTATTGGTATTACTGTGTAGCAGTAGGTTCCCCAGGAGGTAGTGAGTGCTGTTTTTTATTGGTCTTCTTCGGCCATCTTGATTTGATTGTAGCCAGCGAACCCGTCCACGAAGGTCTTGGCTTTGAAATTGGTTGTAGTGTCAACCAACATGTCTATGTTTGGTAGTGGAAAGTCGTCCTTGGGACTTGCTTTGTTGAGATCTCGGAAGTCCACGCAGCAGCGTACTTTCCCGTTGGCCTCGGTGACCATGACTATGTTGGAGAGCCATGTCGGGTATTCGATTACCCTTATGAAGCCGACGCGGAGCATCTTTTCGATCTCTTCCTTGACTTGTAAGGACCATTCTGGCTTGATTCGGCATAGCTTCTGCTTGACAGGCTTAGCCTCGGGATTCAGAGGAATCCGATGTTCCACTATGATTGGATCTAGCTTGGGCATGTCTTGGTAGGACCAAGCGAACACGTCCACGAATTCTTTGAGCAGTGCAGTCAATTCTTCTTGCTCTGTGCCGGTGAAGAAACTTTCGATTTGTGTCTCTTTAGGCTCTTCAGCAGTCCCCAAATTCACTTTGGTTAAAACCTCCTCGACAGCTTGGGCCCGATTTTCCTCTCGTTTAACAACATGCTTAAAGATGTGTTTAATGTATTGTTCGTTTAATGTGTCTGCTTCTTTATCAAGTGAATCGTTATTAGCTGTTTGTGATTTAGTAAATTTATCAGTTGTTAAAGATGCAATGAGAGGATACTAGGAATGTTCGAAACTTTCATTAAGAGCATATGGGAATACATTGTTGGCTATGAACTCATATTCTTTCGGCGTAAGGCCATCGAATGACTCGAGAGACTCGAAATCAAATACAACAGACTCGGAATGTGTTTCGAATCTAGACTCTAGGACGCGAGGGGTTAGACCAAGTTGCTCGATCATTTCCATCTTGCTGGCTGCAGGTCCAGAGAAGGTGGCCCAGTTTTTTAGTGGCATTATGGATGAGCTTGAGAGGATGCTAGGGTCGAAAGGCTTCGCGCTGCTATCCCCAATCATGGCTACCACAGAGTTTTCAGAAACAAAATCAATTTGGTCTGGCACTTCAATTTCTTCACTGAAAATTTGTTGTAGTGATTGCTCATTCCAGGCATTTTCTGCAGAGTCTTCTTTCTTTGCCTTGGGCATTGTAAGCTCAAATATGGACTCGTCCCGCTTGTTTGTGGCAGGGGTGCTGACAGAAAGATTTTCGAGTTCTTCTGTCAAAGAGGGGGTTATCCCAAACCAGAATTCACTGTGAATAGTGGCGGTGATGGGTCCCGGTAGAGTTGGTGCATCGAGGAATGATCTTCTAACAGGGTTTGGCTCGATGCCTCTGAACCTTTCAAAGCTTTGTTGGAGCTTCTCCCATTTGTCCCTTGTCGCCGACCCATCTTGTTTGGTGTTGATCAGCTCTGTTCCTGTGTCTTTGTTCAGATTGCTGGTTTTCTTTGTGAAGTACCAGGCCATGTCGAAGCTGTAAGGGTGGAGGTCGGAGATTGCGTGCGAACCTCTTTTGTCAGTAGCGGGGCATTTTCCGCGTGTAGCTTTTCTGTCTTCCGCAGCATCTTTGGGAGTAGGGACGTGCCCTAGGCTACGACAGGTATTTTATTCTTTGACCTCGATAATCTTGTGGGTGCCTTGATGGTGCTTTCCTAGACCGAGCCCAGGAATGTAGTTCAAGAGCTTCATCATCTTCATATGAGTGTGAGTACCCCAATCCGACTCGCGACCCAATAAAAAGTGCCTTTTACATAATAAAAGTGCACTTGGGAGCGTTTGGTAAATTTTCGGTCATTCCGAGACTTTCGGGAACTTTTTATAAGTTTCCCGCTAAGGAAGGACCTAAAAAGAATTATGCAGATTGGACCTGTTGGGAACTAATCGAGGAATGGTCCAGATTTCGCCACCTGGCAAGTTTCTAGAAGAAAGGCAGTTATTTTTAATAAGTCGTGCGACATATCAAGATAATTCCAAATCTTTGTTTAATAACAATTTATTTCTCATTTGTAAAGGGGGCCTCTCACTCAGATTCTCTCTCTCACACAACCAGGAGCTCGCTCTCTCTCTATTTTCTCTCACTATCCGCAAAATCAGACCTCGTCGTCTTCCACACCAAGCTCTCCCTCGCCGGCGACCCACTTCCCTAATCCTATTCCTCACCAAGCTCTCCCTCGCCGGCGACCCACTTCCCTAATCCTATTCCTCACCAAGTCCCCTGAAAACCATCCACCGGCAAACCCAATTCCCCCCAATCAAAGCACCGTTATCCGTCTCCTTCACACCCAAAACAACCGACAACTCAACCGCTCCCTCACAGTTCATCATCACCACCCAAACAGTGACCAGTAACCCAATCCCTTTCAATTGCCGTCCCCTATTTCGCCAACACCAAAATAACCTTCAATACCACCACCGCCCTCCATCAACAACCGCTTCCTCAATCGTCCTCTCCCTCTCTCTAAACCATTCACCGGCGACGTCTCCCCTGTTCAGACCGTTAAGTTACAAAGTTCATTCAAGCCTTGAAGCTGCCCAGCCGTTGAAGCTGAGCTCGATCTCTCTCTCTCATTTCGGAGCCGATTTGAAGCTCTCTACACCTAACTAGGTGTAGAGATCGTGGACACTACGAGGGTACGTTCCAATTCCGTTTCTCTCTCTCTCCTCGTTGATTCATGGGTGTTGCCATAGTTGGTATTGTTCTTCAAGTTCGTTCAGGCTAGAACCTGATTTAATTTGTTTCCCAGTATACTGTGATTGGGTTGTTGCCGCACTTGGTTTTGTTCATGCTAGAACTGATGAGATTGGTATTGGTATCATATCATTCTGTTTCCAAGTATTGCTTTGATCTGTATACATGAGCTCTTGTTTGATACTACTTTGTCTAGTCCCATTTTTGTTCACAATATGCCATGGTTTGTATTACTTGAGCTTTTGTGATATTGGTTTGATTCTTCAGAGGCTAGAGCCTGATTATTAGATTGGTATTGGTACAATGTCATTTTGTTTCCAATATGCTATGATCTGTGCTTGAGCATTTGGTTGATTTTAGTTTGTCTAAACACCAAATAGAGATTGAATCAATCATATTCATTCTCTCAAATGTGTTTATCCACATCTAGGTGGTGATATTGCCTCGTTGCAATTATAATGTTCAATCTGCAATCTCGTTATTGTCGTTAATTCCATCTTAGTTAACCTCGTTGTTGCTATTGGTTTGTTTCCATTAATTCCATCTTTGTTAACCTCGATGTTGATATTGGCTTGTTCCATTAATTAATCTCGTTGTTGTCGTTAATTTCATTTTGTTTACCTCGTTGTTGATATTGGCTTGATCCTGTAATCAAATCAGTTGTAAACCTCTGCATAGGGCATAGTATGTCCCGCGACACATCGGGCCAAGTGTGTCCTGTGTCACGCGACATACTAAGTCACACTGCAGTTGGTCTGTTTCAGTTGTAATCCGTTTGCCTCATTGTAATCGGGACGTGGCCCCCCAAAATAAGTGGCTCACAAGTTGTATCCTCGCAGTTTATTAAATAAAGCATTAAAATGCATTTTTATACATATCTTGTCATACACACTTCGCACACACATTTGAATGATTTTGATGTTGAACGATAGAAAGACTCGTCTACGGACGAGGCGTGTTGGGTGAACTCTCGGTTCTTCCCAACACGTAACTTGACCCCCGGACCCATTTTCTCTTTTAAAAGGTTTTCAATGTTTCCTTAAAAATGGCTTGGTGACTCCTCATTTTTTTCGGCGAGCGCACATTCAGTGTGGCGACTCTGCTGGGGATTTGAAACTTGTTTTTCAAAAAGTGGGTCAAACTTTCGTGCTTGTTCAACGTCCATTTCATTCATTCGTGTGTGCCTTGTTGTGTGACATTTTATGTGCTTAAATGCATTTTATGTGCTTTATTGTTTTTGTCCTCCATTGTTTGCTTATGTTGCTCTCTGTGAGGCTTGGTTTGGGCGACTTACTTGGAGGCTAGGGCTGGTGCATGTTGCCTGGGATTCTGAAATTTTGGCCTTTCCTGTCACGCGACATAAGTTGCCTTCTCAGTCCTGTGTAGTGCGACAGGATTGGCCAACCTGCAGGAGCTGATTTGTTTGATTTGGTTCAGATTGTGGGGCAGTCCTTGGGATTGTATTATGATCATCTTGATTATTGTGCCTTGTGGGGTGTGTGTGTTTTCCTTTATCACCTTTTTCCAAATAAAAAAAAATAAAAAAATAATAATAATGAAAAAAAAACATTTTTCGCAAATAAAGGAATCTAGCCATCCCGCACACTACACCACGTAGATCTAGAACCCACGGGTGCGATTGACGGCATCGCGGACGGTGATAATATTCACCTACGCTTGAGCGCCTAATGTCAAACCTATCCCCCTAGCGCATCATAGGTGGCGCCACACATTTAAACCTTACCCAAACGGTTGGTTTTGACATGCCATTTTCAAAATGTACTAAAATGACTTATTTCAAAAATTTATAATAGGCTTTCGTACCTATCCCAAAACCTAGCACGTGTGGGCATGTTGCCAATGCAACGTGATCTCACGTATGGACATGTCGCTCTCGTGACGTGTCCTAACGAGAGATCATGCCGCATTGTCACCATGCACCGACGAGAGGTTATGCCGGATTTTTCCTTGAATTTCTTCAGGAATACCCGTTATGCTGCCCAAATTTCTCCAGAAATTGGGGCTGCTCGTTCGTCCCATAAATGCTTTGGTTTTATTTAGGTATTATTGCCTATTATTAATTTTTGATCAATACATTTGGTGTATTTTTGAATGATGTGTCCATAGGTTTCCCCGAGGTTTTAGACTGCGTGAATAAAGGGTTAGCCTTTCCCAACCGTTCATAGGACTTAAAAGACACTGATTTTTACTTGAACACTAATAAGATGTTGCATGAGTCCATCTCCTTCTGTACTCCTCCCTCTCCCGTACCATCTCAAAGTTCTCTATCCTCCTCCTTATACACGCTCTCACCTCTCCACCGATGCAGTCATGGCAAGTTGGGTGCGTACTCCGATCCCCGGCGCTCATTGGTCCATATTCCCCTAGGCGGAAGCAGCTCAAGTGTCCAAGCGGTTGTTTACCTGATTCAGAATCCCGGAGGTCTGGTGCAGAAAGTGCGGTGGCAAGCCAGTTTCAAGGGTACCCTTCCGCCCGAAGTTGAAGAAGTCGATCAGTCCTCGTAGGATCTAGAATGTTCCCTTTGTGGACATGAGTTTGTCGAGTCCAAGTTGGACCAGTTTTTGCTTTGCAATAATAAAAATCTTTGATTCTCTTCTTGCTAGACTCGAGGCATCACTTGCACACCACATTACACTTGATTGAAATGGTTTTATCCTAGATGATCACTTGTGCTGCTCAATCACTAAGGCGTTGAAATGATTAATATTTAAATTAATCGAAGTGAGAAAATCAATTGATATCATTCTAAAATTGGGGCTTGCCAACTCCCCATCTTGCATCTCATATGCTCACACCTCTTTCATCATCCTCGTCGTTTCGTCGCTCAATGAATTTGCATGAATCTTCCTCGTTTAAGCTTAAGCAAGCAATGAAGACTTAATCTCGTTTGGGTCATCTGGTAGAGATTGCAGTTGAAGCCTTTCACCATAGGGAAGCCATTACCTCACCCTCACCAAACAATACCCTTTCATTTCAAGATCGGCATGTTTTGAAACCCTGTTTAGCCATCACCTTTGCTCCTTGCCGAGAGAAGTCCAAGTAATGCCAAGAAGTTAGCTTCGAGAATCGGCGGTGTACAAAATACTCAAGCCATGAAGGAAGGACAAAGATAATCCTCAACTCCTCAAGAGGCCTTCCAAGTTATCAAAAGAAGGATGTTAAATCCCCACAATCCAACAAGAATCCTCAGGAGGCTTTCCAAAAGAAGGATGTTAAATCCTCACAACTCAGCAAAAGTCTTTGACTTCTCAAGAGGCTCTCCAATGTTCAAAAGGAGCCCGAATTCTCGAAAGTTCGCAAAAGTTCTCGATAGCTTGGATCTTCTCTCGTCAGCAATCCACCAACCAACCCCAAGCCATCCTCTCGATTTTAGAGGATATTCCCATTACCCAAATAATCCCTAGCCATCCTCTCGCTTTTAGAGGATATTCCCGTTACCATTACCCTTGCCTTTGGCCAAAGTCAAAATTTGACCTCTCATTCTTAGAGGCAACCAATCTTCCTCGCCGTAGATTTCCCAAACACATCCCTGCGAGCCAACCTCTCATCTTTAGAGGTTCAGTCAGTAAAAGGCCCAGCCAACCTCTCATTTTAAGAGGTCATGATGCAATCAATTTTCCAAATTACCCGATGGCCGATCGAAGCCTTGAAGCCCAGCTACAGTTCCTACCGGATAGTAATTTCATTCTAATATCTTCGAGATCTAAATCAGATTAATGCTTCGTTGCTTGCTTAAATTGGAATCCAATCCATCTTGGTTCAAAATCATCAATCTAAGATTGTGCAAATTCAATCTATTCATTTGGGACTTCATGTGAGCATATGTTATTTCTCCTCCACAAACACTTGCCGCGAATGTCCCACTGGGGCTTCGCGTCCGTGTCTTTCATGGACACTCCGAGGGGACATGATCTTCAATCCTCCAATTCTCAAAATCCTCGAGGGTCCTCAAAATCTCGAATTTTCACATTCATTCTCTCTTCAATCGGGATAAGCCCGAACTACGGCGACCTGAGCTCCTCGTCAGGAGGGGAACGTAGGCAACCATAACTGGTCCGGTCGAAATCACAAATACATCTCAGAAAATCCGGTCTCGTCAAGGACCGTCTCTATACACTTTCCATTCTTCGGAGTTTGATCTCGATATCAGTTGGTTTTCTCCTTGTGATTAATCAAAATATTTGTTCATATCAGATTTAGTGTTTGACTAACCCGTACATCAATAAAGGGTTTTAAGCAGCTTTGTGATAATCACGAATAAGACAAGTTTTCGAGTGCCTCGACAAGTCTTCTTTTCTACATTCTAGGAATATAGAGCCAAACACTGTCTTTCTGTCAGCAGGGGCTTCCATACACTTTTCCACACCTTATCGTGCTTATACTCTCTCTAAAGAGTCGAACCTAAAGCGAGTGTGTCATACACAAAATCGGGATTCATTTCCCACTTTTCGAAAGATATGCCCCTGCACGTATATATTTCCGAGTCTATGACTGATTGACTAAGGTCTGAAATGATGGGGTGCCCCCTTTGCCGCATGATGATTCTGCCTGTAATGGGACTGCATTGGATCTCTTCAAGCTGGGGCTTTGCCATGCTGTCCTCTCAAGCTCTCCTTACCAGATTCCCTCCGGGTTTGCTTTTCATTATCAACTGGGGCATTGCCTAGTCATCTCTTTAAAGCTAGGGCTTTCTCTGCACTTTCTATGCTGCTTGCTGCCTCAGGCGCGCAATACATTTTGTCCTTATCAGCAACCAATCAACCTGCTGCCATCTGTACTCTCTGGGTACACCCCGACTTGCCTAGCTTCGCCATATCGTCCATCCTTCATGGGAGAGGGTTCGACCCATACATCATCATATACACAGTCATTCCATCATAAATCCATCATAGCCTAATTGCTACATACATATCCGCTTGTCAAGCCTTGCAAAAATTCTCACTCCATTTTCATCCCCAGCCGAGATGGACTCGTGCAATGAATTTAACAATGCTTAGAGCTAGTAATAACTAATTTCAATAAAATGCAAAGTGCCTAGTAGTGTTGTGTTTTTCCCCCACTGGGTACAATAATCAAGCGATCATAATCTGATCATGGGGATTGCTCCTCAAATCACAACCTGGACAAAGATTTCAAATCCTGCAGGTGGCATATTCTGCCTTTATCATCTTCATAGGTCTCGTCATCTTCAAACTCATCAGCATTGTTTGAAAGAGCCCTAGCTGCCTCAGTCTCCAAGCAATGCTCGTCGAGCTCATCAGCCTCGTTGTCAAATCATCGTCAAATGTCCGTCTAGCAATGGAAAACCATAATCAAAGGCCCGTCTTGCAATGGAAAATGTTCATCAAAGGTCCGTCTTGCAACGACAAATCCTCATCAAAGTCTGTCTTGCAATGAAAAATCAGCAATATCTGTCTTGCAATGGAAAATCATAATCAAAGTCCGTCTTGCAACGGTAAATTGTCAACAATGTCAGTCTCGCAACCTCAAATCATCAGCAGGGTCCGGCTTGCAACGGTAAATCAAAGATCAAGGGTCCGTCTTGCAACGGTAAATTTTCAACAGCAAAGTTCGTGTTCTACCCGGCAAGTGCTTCCAAAGCCAGCCAATCGCTTCAAGTGATCTTCGTGCGCACAACCCTTTGCAGGTAAGCACAGCACAGGTATGAAAGTATATCTCATTTCAACTGCAAATTATCTTGCCTTATGTTTGCTTTCTCGTAAAAGTCATTTCAAGTCTTGAAATTCATCTCGCGCTACTTTTGAGTTAATCTCGATCCTCTTTAGGCTTGTTCCTATACTTTTTAAGGCTTGTTCCTATGTCTCTTAAGGCTTGTTCCTATGTCTCTTAAGGCTTGTTCCTATGTCTCTTTAGGCTTGTTCCTATACCTTTTTAGGCTTGTTACCCTCTTTAGGCTTGTTCCTATACCTCTTAAGGCTTGTTCCTATGTCTCTTTAGGCTTGTTCCTATACCTCTTAAGGCTTGTTCCTATGTCTCTTTAGTCTTGTTCCTATACCTCTTTAGGCTTGTTCCTATACCTCTTAAGGCTTGTTCCTATACCTCTTAAGGCTCGTTCCTATGTCTCTTTAGGCTTGTTCCTATACCTCTTTTGGCTTGTTCCTATATCTCGTGATGCTTGTTCCTATACCTCCTCAGGCTCGTTCCTATATTTTCGAACTACGATTTGGCTTGATTCCCTTTTAGGGATACGTAGGAATCCTTTCTCCAAAGGTCCATCCATCCGATCTCGTCATCAACCCTCTGCTATATCATTAGCCGCTCGTTAGGCTTGGGATCCTTCTTATCGAGAACCTCACTTCTTCCATAAGTGACGTTGCCGAGGGGCTCTGTGAGTACCCCAATCCGACTCGCGACCCAATAAAAAGTGCCTTTTACTTAATAAAAGTGCGCTTGGGAGCGTTTGGTAAATTTTTGGTCATTCCGAGACTTTCGGGAACTTTTTATAAGTTTCCCGCTAAGGAAGGACCTAAAAAGAATTATGCAGATTATACCTGTTGGAAATTAATCGAGGAATGGTCCAAATTTCGCCACCTGACAAGTTTCTAGAAGAAAGGCAGTTATTTTTAATAAGTCGTGCGACATATCAAGATAATTCCAAAGCTTTGTTTAATAACAATTTATTTCTCATTTGTATAGGGGGCCTCTCACTCAGATTCTCTCTCTCACACAACCAGGAGCTCGCTCTCTCTCTATTTTCTCTCACTATTCGCAAAATCAGACCTCATCGTCTTCCTCACCAAGCTATCCCTCGCCGGCGACCCACTTCCCTAATCCTATTCCTCACCAAGTCCCCTAAAAACCATCCACCGACGAACCCAATTCCCCCCAATCAAAGCACCGTTCTCCATCTCCTTCACACCCAAAACAACCGGCAACTCAACCACTCCCTCACAGTTCATCACCACCACCCAAACAGCGACCAGTAACCCAATCCCTTTCAATTGCCGTCCCCTGTTTCTCCAACACCAAAATAACCTTCAATACCACCACCGCCCTCCATCAACAACCACTTCCTCAATCGTCCTCTCCCTCTCTCTAAACCATTCACTGGCGACGTCTCCCCTGTTCAGACCATTAAGTTGCAAAGTTGTTCAAGCCTTGAAGTTGCCCAGCCGTTGAAGCTGAGCTCGATCTCTCTCTCTCGTTCCGAAGCCGATTTGAAGCTCTCTACACCTAACTGGGTGTAGAGATCGTGGACACTATGAGGGTACGTTCCAATTCCATTTCTCTCTCTCTCCTCGTTGATTCATGGGTGTTGCCATAGTTGGTATTGTTCTTCAAGTTCGTTCAGGCTAGAACCTGATTTAATTTGTTTCCCAGTATACTGTGATTGGGTTGTTGCTGCACTTGGTTTTGTTCATGCTAGAACTGATGAGATTGGTATTGGTATCATATCATTCTGTTTCCAAGTATTGCTTTGATCTGTATACATGAGCTCTTGTTTGATACTAGTTTGTCTAGTCCCATTTTTGTTCACAATATGCCGTGGTCTGTATTACTTGAGCTTTTGTGATATTGGTTTGATTCTTCAGAGGCTAGAGCCTGATTATTAGATTGGTATTGGTACAATGTCATTTTGTTTCCAATATGCTATGATCTGTACTTGAGCATTTGGTTGATTTTAGTTTGTCTAAACACCAAATAGAGATTGAATCAATCATATTCATTCTCTCAAATGTGTTTATCCACATCTAGGTGGTGATATTGCCTCGTTGCAATTATATTGTTCAATCTGCAATCTCGTTATTGTCGTTAATTCCATCTTAGTTAACCTCGTTGTTGCTATTGGTTTGTTTCCATTAATTCCATCTTTGTTAACCTCGATGTTGATATTGGCTTGTTCCATTAATTAATCTCGTTGTTGTTGTTAATTTCATTCTGTTTACCTCGTTGTTGATATTGGCTTGATCCTGTAATCAAATCAGTTGTAAACCTCTGCATAGGGCATAGTATGTCCCCCGACACATCGTGCCAAGTGTGTCCTGTGTCACGCGACATACTAAGTCACACTGCAGATGGTCTGTTTCAGTTGTAATCCGTTTGCCTCATTGTAATCAGGACGTGGCCCCCCAAAATAAGTGGCTCACAAGTTGTATCCTCGCAGTTTATCAATAAAGCATTAAAATGCATTTTTATACATATCTTGTCATACACACTTCTCACACACATTTGAATGATTTTGATGTTGAACGATAGAAAGACTCGTCTACGGACGAGGCGTGTTGGGTGAACTCTCGGTTCTTCCCAACACGTAACTCGACCCTCGGACCCATTTTCTCTTTTAAAAGGTTTTCAATGTTTCCTCAAAAATGGCGTGGTGACTCCTCATTTTTTTCGGCGAGCGCACATTCAATGAGGAGGGATCCGGTCCTAAGTCAGGGGGAGGTCTATGTGGCACACTTAGGCTTTTGGGCTTTCGACTATGAACCCTGTCAGCATCATGTTATCGTTGTCATGCTTGATTTCCAGGACCGGGATGCCATTTGTGCTGGTCCCTTCAGTAGTCACGCTGTCCCCATAAATGATGGTGAGATCACCTCCTTGGACGAACTTCACGAATTGGTGTAGAGTGGACGCCACCCCATTGATTTGGTGCAGCCAAGGCAGGCCCAAGATGGAAGTAAAGGTGATCTGGATGTCGATGACCTGGAAGTCTGTTGGTATTATCTGCTTTCCGAACCACAGGTTCAGAGTGGCTATCCCCAAGACCGAGCGAGACATTGAGTCATAAGCTTTGATCGTCTCTGTTGATGGCTTTAGATCGGTTGGCTTGATTCCCAGCAAGTCCATCATTTTGGAGGGGAGGACGTTCATGGCTGATCCTCCATCTACCAAGACCGGAGGAAGGCGACGTTCGTCGAGTTGAACGGTGATGTAGAGAGGCTCATTGTGGTCAGCCCCAAATTTCGGTGGATCGAGCTCAGTGAAGGTAACGATGTTACCATAGTCAACGTTGCCGATCATTTAGACTGAGTCATCTGGTGTCACATTGATGGGTACCATGGTCTGGGCCAGGCTTTCCTCCAGCTTGAATTTGTGCGGGTAGGAGGAAGTGAGTAGGGACCAGAGGGATATGTTAGCTTGAGTGCACTTGAGTTGGGATAAGATCGAGTCTTCAGCCTTTGGGTCAAGATTTTCAACTTCTTTGGCGTAGGGGCCTTTTTCGGTTCGGGGCTCAGGTATGGTTGGCCTCTTGTCTGTCCTTGGAGGATTCACTGGGATCTGGTCGAAACGCGTCAGTACGTTCACTTCTTGCTTTGCTTCTTTGCTTGTTTCTCCCACTTCGGTCATGGGAGGGCCTTGGTTAGCGTATGGCCATGCATCACATCTCAGCTCGTTCACCGTTATTAGTTTTGTTGGGGCGTTGACGATGGCTTTAATGTCTTCCCAGGATAGGGACTGGGGTGTCAGGACGCTTGGACCATTGGTTGTTGTGCGGAGCTCGTCTCAGCTTATCATGGAGCAGAAATTGTTGTGATCTTGAGTTGAGTCAGGCTGAGGAGATTTGTTGGAGTAGATGACGTAGTAGTCAAACTTTCCCGATGGTTCGCCTAGGGTTCCAACTGTGGGATCACCGGCTTCATACCTCTTTTTAAGTTTTTGTTGAGAGGAGGTTTTCTTCTTTCTTGGGGGACGATCCTCATTTATTTCATCTTGGAAATCCCTTTCCAGACAAGCGGGGCAGTCGCAAATATCCCACCAAATGTGTTCGACAGTTTGTGGAGGTTTCGGGACCTCGGGGCATTGACTTGGCAGGTCCCTCCCTGGTGGGCCTTGTGGCTTCACGTCGTAGCCGCGGGGGTCGCATAGAGGCAAAGGATTAGAACCCAGTGTATATTGAGCCACTCTGGGAGCTGAGGGAGCGGGTACATCCTCGGGAGCCCCAGGTGGCTGGGGGTGGCCAATGTTCCAAAATGATGCATGGAACCTTCGATCCAGGCTTGTTGTTCGCCTTGGCGTTTTTCGATGGCTCTGACAGCTTGCCAAACCTCTGCCATTGTTGGGAAATTCCTTGGGGGCAGGATTTCGTTTCCCTCACAGTTATATGTCGACCTTGCCATGGGGGAGTGACAGACTATTTTGACCGTTGAACTTGGAAGGGTTGTCGGACCTTGTGGTTTTAACACTGAAAAGACGGCACCCAGGTACTCTCAACCACTCTCGGTTTGCTGGAGGGGGTGACGGGTAAGGTTTAGACATGGGAAGGCCTTCTTTGGATAAAGGGGGAAAGCTCATGCGACATGCAGTTTCCGTTTTTTTATTTATGTTTTTTTTTAATTTACTTAAAACATGTTTTCTCATAATCCTAGGTGGGTTGGAAAAGATTGCTCTTCTTTATCGCAAGTATTCTAGATCCTGGGTCAGTGGAGACCATAAATGTGGCTATAAGCCCCTCGTTTTGCACGTGTATTTTGACCTCCCGGGGTGGACAGCCCCGGGCGAGGGTCCTATATGGCAAGCGGTTTCCACCTGAGTCAAGATCGGGTCAAGAGTTCGGCATGACCTCTCTTTACCTTGCTTGCGCAAGGGATCTGTGACGTTAGGTTTTGGCTAGGTCATATTGTCATGGCTGATGTATTAAAGGCTTGATGACATGGTGTCATGTGGGCATGGATATATATCCGGGACGGAGCATCGTCTGGGTGTACCTTTGGAAATCAAGATTAGGTAAAGATTTTAGCATGACCTTTCATCACTTTACTTGCGCAAGGGATCTTGATTTCTGAGCTTTGACTCAGATAATGGCCAGCATGGGATATGTATTAAGGCTTTATGACATGGACTGGGTCAAAAACCAACCGAGTTTGGAAAGAGTGTGATGCAAGCATGCATGGTTGACACTGGCTAGGATGGGAAGTTTGGAATGATCCCGTGCACGCTCAAAAGGCATAGGAACACCAATCAAGCTGCAACTGAGACCATGCCGGGTTCAGGGTTGTAGTGTGCGGTCACTAAAATTCTTTTTCTGAGTAAAACAGAAATTTTTGCAGAATTTTTAAATGTTTGTACACAAATGTATTATGATGCATTTTTTTATTTTTTTTTTTTTGAATAAAAAAGTAAGCACATGCACACTCACACACACACACACAACATTTAAAGAAGGGGTAAAATGAAAGTTTGACATTCATCATTGTTTTAAAAATCTTTTTTTTTTGTTTAAAAGTTTTTTTTAAAAAAACAAAATTTCTTCAGCGAAGTCGCCAACTGAAATTATCCGGATCTCTGTGTGCGCGGGCCGTGTATCTCGCGTTATCGGGAGGTGTCGCTGCGTTTGGAGGAGTCGCCACGCCATTTTGATTACACTCAAAACATTGAGAAAAGGCTTTTATTTAAAAAAAGGTTGTTGTGTGATGAGATTTTGAGTTTGGAGGTCAGGTTATGCCTAGGGAAGAGAATAGTAGAGCTCACCCGAGTCGCATATTATACACGAGTGTAGCGTTGCGAGAAAGAAATTCTGATTCCTTTTTATTTTTTTATGAGTCGCCACCTATATTATTTGATTGGAAACATAGAAAAACCATTTGAAAGAGATTTGAGTTCGGGGCTTAGGTTATGAAATGGGTAGGTTTAGAAGGCATCCATTTCACCCAATCCGGAGATCGGTCTTGCTAAAGAAAAGAGAGGTTTTTCAAAAGAAGAAGTAAAAAACGAATCTAAATACTACAAATAAAGGTCCATTTGACGAGGTCAAACGGAATGTAGAATCGATTGCTTCGAGACCGTCTCCATGATTTGGAGAGGCTCTAGGCCGATCCTAGATTCTATGGACTTATACCACTCTAACAATCAATTAGAAGGAAGTTTAGGAATTACCTTGCGTGAGGTGATTTGGGCAGAGTTTCGACTCAAGTTTAGAGTCGACCCTCCACACGGACAGAGCTTCGCCTTGGTCCTTGGTTTGGAGATTGATGCTTGTTTATCAACAAGGTTGACAAACAAACTATGAGGTGAGTTTTTAGGGTGATTTTGAGGGATTCCTTCAGGGAAAGAAAACGACAAAATGTGTGTGTTATGTAAATTCGAGGTTTGGGATTTTCGACCTCCGACCCCTTGGAAGTCACCAAGTATTTATAGAGGTTGGATATGAAGAAGTGGAGAGTTAAAACCCTATCAGATGGTTCTAGAACTCCTCTCCCATTGGTTGGCCGAGAGATAAAGTTTTATCTCGAAAAGAGGTTGAAATCGACGAGGAACTGCCGTGCTCTGCACCGTAGAGGGGGATATCTCGCACGAGACACGCCATCTCGCGGCGAGATATTGCTCCTGTGGACGCTTTTGTCCTTTCCTCGTTATCTCGTATGCGCTTTAGTCCCAAACTAACGGTAGTTAGTCAAAAACTTAACGAAACATGACGAAATGGTGGATTTCTACTTCTTGACTCAAAGCGAGACTTAGAGTGGTATAAGTATGATCCGATGTGTTCAGAATGGGGTGTCTACAGAGCCCCTCGGCGACAAGTCTTATGAAAGAAGTCATGTCGACGATAGAAAAGACATCATTCTGAACATCGGGATGGTCGTGCCGCACGGCTGCCTACGTATCTCTATCGGAGAATCAGACCAAAACGTAGTTCGACTCCAAAACACGAAAAGGCTGCTTTAGGTATTTTGAAAATCATTTGAAAATCGCGGAGATTTTATTTTCGAAAAGGTAAATTCATACTGAGGAATCAAATCAAGACCCATTTCGAATATACCCGCCATCTCGAAGATTCGCCCGTCTCTGGGCTCCGAACCTCGCGGGAATCATGTTAGAACACAAAGGCTCACCTGTCCGGCCCTCTGAGTCCTGTCGGTTTTGTGATGATTCGCCCTTCTGGGCTCCGAATCGGGCTTTTTGTTGTTGGGGATGACGATTCACCTGTTTGGGCGTTGAATCGGGATTTTGGTTCGACGATCCACCCGTCCGCCGGGCGTTGGGACCGGGCTTTTTCTGATGACGATCCACCTGTTTGGGCGTTGGACCGGGCTTTTGATTTGACGATCCACCTGTTTGGGCGTTGGACCGAGCTTTTGGTTTGACGATCCACCTGTTTGGGCGTTGGACCGGGCTTTTGTTTTGACGATCCACCTATTTGGGCGTTGAATCGGGCTTTTTCTGATGACGATCCACCTGTCTGGGCGTTGGACCGGGCTTTTTCTTTGATGATTCACCTTTCTGGGCTCTGAATCATGTGGATTGAGTTGATCTGTGGACCACTCGATTCTCGGGCGACCCAGTGCCGCACGGCGATTGCGGGCGTCACGTTTGGCTCGTTCCGTGACTTGCGGTGCCGGTTTTTCCACGTTTCCCTTCGAGTATGAGAGGCTGGGCCTATATCCTTGGACCCTGTTGGAGCTGGAGGTGCATTGAGCTTGGGATGCTACCGGGATGCAGAGGATGCTGGCGTCTTTGGAGGGAGATACCATGTACCTTGGTGAGCGGGTCTTCCCACAGCATGAGCGGGGTAGACTATCATACAGTGCGGGCGATCCGCCGAGGTCGATGTATCCCACCCACTCTATTCCGGGAGGATGATTATGCTAGTCTTCCGGTAGGGGATGTGGCGACGGCTTGTGTCATCCCCGGGCCTCTTATGCCGAGTTTACGCCTCGATTGATGGGTCCCCTCACGGTGGGGGATAGGCGATCACATGCTCGTGGCTCCGCCTCCGCTTCGCCTTCGTTCTTCATTTCCTAGCACTTCCTCCCGTGCTACCGGTTCTCTGTCTTTGCCCCGGACTACGGCCCTTTGAGCTACACGTATATGATGGGGAGCATGCCGATGATGGGGCACATCCCGTCTCCCGATCGATTCCCGAGGGTTACCGCCTCCCTGATGTCTCTTCGGTATGTTTCCGTTTGTACTTGTTTCTCGTATTCGTCCATATAAGTGTATATGTCCGACTTCATCCGAGCATCTTCTTTTCTTTGATTGTCGGGTCACCATATCCGCGGCGATTACAACCGTGGAGCGACCAAGATGGCTGGCCGGGTTGATGGCTTTGGTGTCGGACTGTCCGAGAGGCCATTCCGGAAGGCTTCTTCGGCGGCCTCAACGGTGGCCTCGGCTATGACCCCTACTTGCGGAGCCAAGCGGTCGAGGAGGGATGGTAGCCCCCGTGGAGGTGATGGCGGAGGTGCCGGCGGCTCGAGCGACTTGATGGCGTGATCCCCTCCCTTTCTCTCTTTATTTGATGATTTGATGATCTGTACATATTGGCCGTGTGGGCCCTGACAATTTTTTCTTTTTTTTCTGGTACCTGTTAGGAACACGTAGGTAGCACAAAACAATGGTTTTTTTTTTTCTTAGCCCCTAATCCTAGGTCTAATTAGTTTAATTAATTAACTTTCTCGACTTTCCATGTGCTTTTCGGGAATGGGAATGGCCGATAGGCCGCAATTTTGAGCCTGAGTATGGTGTTTTATTGCATGTTATGAACTGTACACGCAGGTTTTTTCAAGACTTGCTTCGTCAAGTCGGGGCTAGATTGCTGTTTGAGTAGAACTGCTGCTGCATTGCCGTAGGGATATCTCGCGCGAGATAAGGTGTCTCGCACGAGACACGCTACCTGAGTAAATCTCTTCCTTTTTCGAACAGGATTTTGACAGTTTTCCCTATAAAATCACCCTGTAGTCCGGCCAGATAACTCATTCTAGCTTTTCAAACTCTAGAGATATCCTGTTAGGGTGAAACTCTTGTCTTCTTTTTCAACCCTGTGATCCATGGCTTCCAAGGAGATTGCCCCAACGTCCATGATTGTCGATGATTTTTCTTTGTCCTCTAAAGTGATTGCCTCTTTCAAGCAAGCATCAAGGGATTTTGTAAGGTCGTTTCGCAACCGGTCTCGCAATAAGTTTATCGCAGAATTCGGATTTAGAATTCTTTTCACTTTAAAGAACCTCCAACCGGATTGGAAGTTATTGCAGGGTGCTGCTCGATTTTGGGATCCCTCTATCCATCTTTTCAATTTTTCTTTGAATGAGATGGTGCCTACTGTGGAGGAATTCGCCATTATTTTGGATATGCCTTTGACTGGCGAGATTGTTGTTCCTAAGTATCATAGGAATCATTCGAAGGCTTTGAACGAATTGTTAGGGATCCCCCTTGATACTTGCTATGAGTTGGTTCACCGCAAGTGGGTTGATTGCTCCTCTTTCCCGGGACGCTTCAGCGGTGATTCTGATGATGATGCTTTTCATGTCCATAAGCGGAACTTTCTGGCTCTTTCTCTTTTCGGAGATGTTTTGTTTACGTGCAGGGATGGCTTGGTCGATTCCCAACTGGTGGAAGTTGTTCTGCAGGCTAGGAAATGTTCTAGGAACATTATTCCGCTAATCTTGTGTGAGACCCTTCATGGTCTTGATGAGCTGTATAGGACTGGCGTCATGACTCAAGGGAGTCCCCTCCTGTTGACTATTTGGCTTAGGGAGCATCTCAAGTTGATAGGTCCCCCATTGGAATATTCTCCTTTTACATATCATACACGAAAGTTGTTGATCAAAGATCTTTCAGCGGATGAATGGGCTGAGTTGATTGCGAAGACCGAAACTGCCGATATTCTCTGGTGTCCACCTTATTGGAGGTTGAACAAGTATGTTGCCAATACCAAGGGTTTTGACAGGGTTGTTCTTCCGAGTTTGCGAGATTCCTCCTTCTACTTTCCCAGCGGTGCTCCGTCAGTTTGGTCAGCAGCAGGACACTTATCTTTTCGAAGGAGCTTCTCGTGTAGTGTCTTATATTGGTGTAGAGTTTGCGCAGGTGCTAGCTCAAGCATGGGGTGTAGGAACTAATCTGGACCGTTGGTCGAACCTTCGGGCTTTTAATGCAAGCATCTTCCTGTCTGACAAATATTTGGATTGGTTCCTCCATACCGGTCATCCTAGTGCAGAGAAGATTGATGACTTGCGGCTTTCACTGCTAAGAGATTCTTTTGTAGCTAGCAGTATCTTGCGAAGGAGCGAGGCTCGGTCGATCCCCGCTAATGTGCGAACTGATCCTACTCAGATTTTCTTGATGGGGATTGGTACGAGAGGCGAGGCAAGGGAATGCACGGAAAGACGCAAGCTTTGGATAGGCCTCATGTCTTCGAGAGATTGTCGAATCTGTCTTTGATCATCTCGAGGGATGTTACGCTCGAGAGGCTCAAAGCGCAAGGAGGATCACGACGACGGTGGAGACCATGTCCGCCGGCCAACCAAGTCAATGAAAGGCTAGATCTTTAGGAGTACCAAGAGATTGCTTTGATAGATCAATTGTTTCGCTTTATTAGTATATTTTTTCAAGTTTGTTAGCTTAGCAAATTAGTCGTTGTGGTTAGGATTTCCCTATTATCATTAATGAAATGCATTCGATTAATAAAAGGGACAACTTTGATTTATTTATTTGATTAGACCGAACCCGAAGGCCGCCACGTTCCTCTTTTACAAAGAATTAAACAAGAGGCTCGGGTCCAACGTAGTTCATTTTTGAGAAAAGGACAAAATATGGTTCTAGGCCGTAGAGTAATCTCGCGCGAGATAAGGCCCCTTTTTTTTTTTTTTTTTTTTTTTATGCACACCCTTTCTTTTGCCTAGACCGCCCTTCGGGTTTTCAATCTAGCGGGCTTCTTTTCTTGTGCTAGCTCTAATTTTTGCCTAGGTCGTCCTTTCCGGGATTTTCAACCTAGCGAGCGATTTCTTTTAAGGAGGCCAAGTCACGCGAAGTACTTCTTGAGCTTGTCCATGTTGACCGGCTTCGGTAGTTGATCTCCGTCTAAGTCTACCGGTGAAGGGCTCCCCGCAGAATATCTTCTTCACAATGTAGGGTCCTATCCATCTTGATCCCCACTTGCCTATCGGGTTGAAAGGTCCGGACGATGCTCACGGAGCACCAGTCGCCTACTCGATGTTCC
Organism: Adenophora triphylla var. japonica; assembly: GCA_022495995.1. Lineage (NCBI taxonomy): Eukaryota > Viridiplantae > Streptophyta > Magnoliopsida > Asterales > Campanulaceae > Adenophora > Adenophora triphylla. The sequence continues at coordinate 67,580 of JAFEMH010003665.1, forward strand.
TTGTCTTGACCTTTTTGTTGAAAGCTCTTGCCATTCTTCTTTGGTAAGCTTGAGTGTGTTCGATTGCTTTCAACCTTCTTTCGTCCAACGAGGGCTAGCTCTTCGTATACGCTTTCTAGCCGGTCGACTTCATTCACTTGGTTTTCTAGGAGAACCCTTAGTGATGGTATTTCCAATTCTATCGGTAAGACGGCCTCCATCCCGAATGTGAGGGCGTAGGGAGTTTCCCCGTAGCCGTTCGGACCGAAGTGCGGTACCCCATAGTGCGAATGGTAGCTTGTCGGGCCGGTCTTTTCCAGTGGCTTGCCATTTTTTCCTGATGATAGTCTTGATTGTTTTGTTCGCGGCTTCAAGCTGCTCCGTTTGTTTGAGGTCTATAAGGAGATGACTTCAGTGTCTCGTGATTTTGTACTCGGTTAGTAGGCGATCGGTTTCCTTCTCGAAGTGTGACCCATTATCGGATATCATCTCTTGTGGAACCCCATATCGCGAGATGACGTTGTGCTTGATGAATTCGCAACCTTTCGGCATTCGTAACTTTGTAGGAGGCGGCCTCGACCCATTTAGTGAAATAGTCGATGGCTACTAGGACGAAACAGTGTCCGTTGGCTCCTCGCGGGTGTGATCTTTCCAATCACGTCTATCCCCCATGTAGAGAACGGCCAAGGTGAAGTCATTGGGTACAGCAAGGAAGGCGGTGCATGCCGAAGATTGGCGTGTATCCGACACTTGTGGCACTTCTTGACCATTTTGGTACGGTCGGCTTCCATGGTCGGCCAAAGTACCCTTGTCGATGATCTTTTTGGCTAGCATGTTTCCGCTCATGTGGGTTCCACATATGCCTTGATGAACATGGTCCATTATTTCCCGGGCCTCTTCCTCGGTGGCGCAAAGGAGGTTTCCTTGGGGATGTTTCTTGAATAAACGACCAAAAGTGATGACGTAATTGGCGGCCTAACCTCTTAAGGGCAACCCGAGTCTGTGTCCTGTCTCAGTGGTATGGTTCCATCTAGGATGAAATACCAAATGTCGTGGTACCATGGTTTCGCTTCGGAGTTTTCAACAATGCGGCACCTTTGGATAACCATTTGTCTTTGCAATGTGAAGATCTATAACGGCGCAGTATGCGAGGAGTTGCACGCCGTGTTATCTTGAAGGGTTTAACCGTTTCCTTTAGGGATTTCGACCAAAGAAGCAAGTGTGGCTAATGCGTCCGCAAACCGATTTTTGTCTCTAGGAGATAGTGGAATGAGACATCTTGAAATTGATGCGCCGGTTCTTGGAGGTGGGTACCGTATCTTTGAAGGGTTGGATCTTGGACCCTCAACTTCTTTAACGTCCGATTGATGATCAATTGGGAATCCCCGAATACCTCGAGTTCGGATCACGTTGCGTTCTAGGGCTGCCTCAAGCCCCGCTATGCAAGCCTCGTATTCTCGCGATATTGTTGGTGGCGTCAAAGTCAAGACGTGCTTGCTAGTGGAGTGTAGATGTCGTTAGGGTCCACCAATAACATTCTCGATGCCAAACCCTCTCTTGTTGGCTGCGCCATCGAAAATAATTGCCACTTATTTTCTTCTATGCTTAGGATGTCCTCATCGGGGAATCGCGGGTCTTCCCCTTCACTTCGTCGCAAGGAAATTCGGCCAACCGATTCCGCGAATACACTCCTCTCGACGGATTTCTTCTGAGTGACGTAAGTGATATCATACCCGCGAGCATGAAGTACCATTTGGCTAGTCTCGAAGACAAATTTGATTTATCTAGGATATATTTCGGTGGATCCATCTTTGCGATGAGACGACCGGAAAGGCTTCCATATAGTGCTTTAACCTTTGTGATACCCAGACGAGAAAGCAACGCATGACTTGTCGAGTGGAGAGTAGTTGATTTCACCGCCTTGGAATCTGCGGGCGACAAAGTAGATGGCATTTTCTCGTGTGCGAAGCCGGGCTGTTCCCGAGCAAGCATAGCCCCTAATGCGTTGTACGTGATTGTGAGGTATAACTTCAAGGGCTTCTCCTTGTGTGGTGGAACCGGGATAGGTGGGGAAGTCAAGTAGTACTTAACTTCCTCGAATGCTTCTTGACATTCTTCGGTCCACTCTTGAGGTGCGTTTTTCTTAAGCGGCTTAAAGATGGGGTCGCACATTATGTCAGTTGATTAATGAATCGATTGATATATTGGAGTCTCGCCCATGAATCCCTTTACTTCTTTTACGTGTCCGGTGGAGGCATGTCTCGTGATGGCCTTTATCTTGGCGGGATCTGCTTCTATGCCGCGTTCGTGACTATGTATCCCAAGACTTTCCCTTTGACTACTCCGAATGAGCATTTGGCGGGGTTGAGTCTCATTTTGTCTTTGTCTCGGTCGATTGAAGAATTTTCGAGATCTCGAAGTGTTGGCCATCTGTCCCTTCGAGTGGATAATCATGTCGTCCACATACACCTCTATTTCTTTATGGATCATGTCGTGGAATAGTGTCGTGATCGCTTTTCTCGATAGGTAGCCCCCAAATGTTTCTTGAGACCAAACGGCATGACCGTGTAGCGTAACGTTCCCCAAGGTGTGGTGAATGCTTTGTTTGTCCGGTCCTCTTCGCCATGAGCATTTGGTTATACCTGCGAACCCGTCGACGAATGAGCGGACCTCGTATCTTCTTTGTGGCATCGACCAACATGTCTATGTTTGGTAGCGAGTAGTCATCTTTAGGGGATGCCTTTTCAAGTCTCTCAAATCAACACGGACTCGTATTTTCCCGTTCGACTTGGCTACTTGCACCGTGTTTGCTAACCATTCCGGATATTCAATCACTTTGATGAACCCTACATTCAAGAGTTTCATGATTTCCTCTTTTCACTTGCATTGACCATTCCGGCTTGATTCTCGCGTAGTTTCGCTTGAGCGGCTTGGCGTTGGGTAGCGGTGGTATTTTGTGTTCTACAACCGGCGGATTCAACCCAGCATATCTCTGTAGGACCAAGCGAAGACGTCGACATATTCTCTCGAGGAGCCGGGTCAAGGTTTCTCTGTCTTCCCCCTTGAAGAAGCCGCCGATCTTTGTTTCTCCGGGGTCTTCCGTTGTCCCAAGATTAACCGTTTGCATTTCCTCGTCGTCAACGGGGCCATTCTTTCCACAACGACCTACTTGCTTAGCTAATTCTTTTAAGATTTGTTCGTTATCTTGATCTATCTCATCGTATGATTCATTATTAACATGTTCGTTATATTGATTATTATTAGTTAATTCATCATTTACGATGTTAGCAATCTCGGGGTACTCGGAAAGATCAAAGTTTTCATTAAGGAAGTAAGGAATACATGTTCAGCCACCGCCTCGATTTCCTCTTGAGTGAGTTCATCGGAGGTGGAGCCTCGCTTCTAATGTAAAAGTTGTAGGGCCTATCTTCCCGCGAGGGTGGGGAGTGCAACCAAGCTCTTTGATCATGAAGTCTTCATCAACAATTGGTCCTCCGTGACGTGCCGGTTTAGAATTGGCTTATCACATTTACGTATTAGTCTTGTGTAGTCGGTAGTTGGAGCGTCCCCCTTGGATATTGCATGAATCGGGCGTCTTCTAACCTAAGCACAGTCTTGGAACTGCTGTGGCATGTCTTCTCCCAACACAAAGTCCCATTCGCTTGTCATTTACGCCTTTGTGCCCCACAAATCATTAGGGATCGGTGGGACGGATTACGTTTCATCCGGGAGAAGCATCGCGATCCATCAAGATTTCAAAGCCCGGTTGGCGCTTTCCTTTATCATCGAGTCAATGGTTCCGAAAAAGATAAAGTAGGGAATACTTTCCCCTTCTCGAACAAAGTAGCCATTGAGTGTCCTCCGATATGGTTTGAGGTTGCAATCTTTGAACTTTTGGTCGTTGCAGCCTTTGTACGAGGTTCCTTCCCACTTGATTTGAGTGAAGCCCGACTCTTCTATGTCATCTTCATCGTGGATGGAGATGTCGTATCCTAGTCCATGCTTTGTGTGAGGCGGGGGGACCGGTGGTGGTTCCGTTATTCCTTGTAAGTGCTTTCCAAGCCCCAATCCAGGAAAGTACCCTTTGCTAGCATCATTCTCCGGACAGAAGGCTTAGGAAAACCTAAGTGCCTTTGAGTAGTCGTTTTCGTTGCAAGTGTCTATGACATTCACAGTGCTTACTTAAAGAATTAATCAGAATTGAAAAGGGAAATACTGACTAACTATTAATGAAAAGCGAACTTGATACTCTTGCCCACAAATGAGAGTTTTAGGCAAGTAGTATCTGACTAAACTAGACTAGACTAATAATTGTTTCTCTTGCAACTAAAAGTAAATGGTGAAAAGAAAAGGGACTCTTCATTTGTTTGAATTCATCCAAACTATTCCACCACTTGGGCAAACTCGATGGCGTCGTTGTCAATCAAGTCTTGATCGCATTCTTCAAAGTTGAAACAATTATTGGTGTGATGACCATGGCATTGGTGATAGTAGCAGTAGAGGTGTGGAGATCGTCCTTCCCTCTTAGGTTGGTAACCTTCCATTGGGCTTAGCTTTCCTTCCTTGTGAAGACTTCTGAAGAGATGACCGAGAGTGATGTTTCCAATGTCGGAGAAGACTCTACCCTTCCTTCGCTTAGCCATTTTATTGTGGAGGTCTCGAATGTGGTTCTCATAGTGTTGCACGAAGACGTTGTGGCGAGCCTGATATTCTTCCTCCATTTGCTCTTTGAGGTCATGGTAGAGGGTATTGAGGAAAAACTTGACCCTCTCATCAATGTCATCTTCAACGTGGGCTTCAAGGTTGATGCACTTTTGGGTCATATCTTCGAGTTCGCTTTTGACCTCTTCAAGTTCTTCAATCAGCATCTTTGTCTTGTCGGCTTGGATGGATTCTTCCAAGTTGTGCCATGCATCGTTGTCCTCAATTTGCTGTAGGGCTTTGGCAAGTTGAGTTTTGATGTCACTTAGCTCCTCTTGCACGGATGACCGCCCACTGTCGGAATCACTTTCCATCTTCCGAAAATCCCTAGCAATGCGAGTGGCAGGCAAATCGAAAGCTTCTCTCCAACCTTCCACGTGTTCCATTTCAGCGACAAGAGACTTGGTCAAATCTTGGAGAGTGGGTTGTTCGCGGCTTTCCTTGGTCATGACGTACTTTCCGGTAGACATTGTTGTTGGTGTTATGCCCTAGGCCTATGATTGATAGACTTATGTGTTGACATTATTTATTATTATATGAGATGTTTATTATTTGATTATTATATGTTTTGTATATTTGTTTATAATAATCACTGTCCCTAATTATTAAGAGAATAGATTAGTATAATTGTCAATGGATAATCATGTGATGATTATATGCATAAGAGATGCACATTGAAATTATGGGTACTTGTTAGAGAACAAGTGACTGGACATGACCCGCATGAGATTTATGTAATGGTCAAATGTCATACTTAAATCTCATACGGTTACTTCATTTATTTCCTAGACCTGAGACTATCATAACCTTACATATGATGAAAGCCATGTTTGATTTTAGTCAAACGATATCTTAACACGATATCTATAAAGGCTATCATTGGCATGATCGGATTCATGATGGGAAGGATGATAAGTCAAGAAGGAGTTTGTCCCTCGGAAGAGAGATGTTATGCTTGGGCCCTCGATGAGTGATAATGATGAAAGTGTATGGCCGTACCCCAATATGATTGGAATTATCATTATACTCAAGAATCGAGAAAGCATTGAACAATAACAAGTCGACAAGGACCATGACTTGTGTTCAATATAACATCGTGAGACAAAAAGGGATAAATGGAAGTACACCGTTGGAAACGTGAACTCTTACGTTGCATCATTTGGGTAGACATAATGGCTTGCTAGAGTCCGCTTATGTCTTATGAGGTTCGATATGATCGATCTCATTGCCAACATGATGTAATCCTATTGGGTCACACACAACTAGAATGAATTGGTTAAACCGGAGGAAGAATGATTGAGAGACACGTAAACCGGAGTTACTTATGTCACGCGACATATCAAGCCAATGGCTTGATATACCGCGCGACATAATAGGCCAATACGCGTATTGATGCACTGCCTCTCCTAATACGATTAGAAGAGGTATTTACACTATTTTAGTATAAATACAAGGGCTCTGTCGTACCTAATAGCCTAGCCGAAATTTTAAAGCAAAATTCACAATCAAATTCTCTCAATATTCTTCAAGGTTTAGATCTAGCAATCAACAAGAAATTGTTCTTGGATTCATTCGAAGGTGTGGATACCAAAAGAGGGTCTTCGCTCGTTCATCGATCAAGACCTAGAGTTCAAGCAAGTTGAAGAACGAAGTTTGTGATTCAATATCACATAATCAAATCGTTCGATAGCTCAAGACCGAAAGCGTTTCAAGGTTGGTTTAATTCTATTTCATTGATATTCAAATTAATTGTATAGAACGGATCCTAGGGCTTCTTGGGTTTTATGTTTTTAATGCTTAATTCCGCTGCGCATGGAACCGTAAAACCCAACAAAGTGGTATCAGAGCCCCGTTCGTATGATTAAGTTTGAATTAACATGCTAGGTTTAAGATATAAATTGTTTATATGCTTATTGCATGTTTTGTATGTCATAGAACTTTAATTGTTTATGTGAAACAATGTGAAAATCGTTTTCAATTTATGCTGAATTAAATCAGAAAAGGTCGTTTTATGTGATTTAATTGGGCCGTAATCCGTATTGGTTCGAATCTGGAAATCTCAGAACCTCGGCCGCCTAATGTCGTGCGACATATCGAGCCATGTGGAATTCAGTTAACCGGCAGTTACGTCGCGCGACATATTAAGCCTCGGGCCGATGTTGTCACGCGACATAACAAGCCAAAACCGGCGTAACTGCTTGTTCAAATTTTCGCTATTCTATGATTGTGTTTACAATCCGATATGATAATATGAAAAATGCAGGATGTTATAAAATTGAGTTTATAAGTCCGCGATAGATTGATTCATTGATATACATGATTAATTGATTAAAATATGATTTTAATAATTATTGCAATGTGTATGAAAACTAGATGTTATAAAATTGAGTTTATAAGTCCATGCTAGATTGATTCATTGTTTATGCATGCTTAATTAATTTAAATGTGTTTTATTAATTGTTGCGATGCATGAATTATTTGTTCTTAATTGTTAAGAATTATTAAATTAGATGTTTAGTTGAAACATGATATTTAGTTTCCTAATATGTTTAGATTTAGACATTGTAAATTTTGGATCTTATGATTGTTTATGGAAACAAGTCATAAATACGCGAAATTTAAAAGGAAACTGATTGTTTATAAAAGGTAAGGATTATGTTGCCTAATCAGTAGTTGATTTCTAATTATGCATGTCTAGGAGAGTTCTGTCTAAGGAAGAGTTGGTACTTAAGAAGTCCTTGCGGCTCACCTATCTTCCCCGGGAACTTACCTGGTGCATGATTTTGACTATCTTTCCGATGTGCTTATAATCTACCTTTTAAAGAACCTTCATTTAACTTTTAAGTTCTTTATGCCAATTCATGATTAAAAACACTTGAGACCATTCGGATAGTTTTGGGTGGGCTTGCCATAGCAAGGTGCTTTGATTCTATTCGAATGCGAGCAAGATGAGGAAATGGTGGTTCCTATACGTTTTAAAGTGAATGAACTTAATTGGGTTATCAAAATGGTTTTGGACCCAAGGCATAAGATGAGATTAAAATATGCCTAGACATATGATGTCTTGAATTGATCTCATAAAAGATCTAAGAGTCATATATGTGATATGATTGATGTTTTCTACCTAATTAATTTAATTTTGAGCGGTTTGCCATAGCAAACTTGAAATTGAATTAAAGTTGGATCTTAGCCCATTAAATGTATATTATGCTTATTTGCATTTGAAGGTGTATAATTTAGTGGGAGCATTTATTTAAATGCACTATACTTCTCATATAATATGTTTACTTATATGTGTTCATATTTTATGTATATCTTTTTGTAGAATAAATGGCATCAAACAATAATCACTTTTCACTGCGATTTGTCCTTGAGAAGGAAAAGTTGGAAGAGAATGGTACAAACTATATGGATTGGATCCGTAGTTTGAGAATTGTTCTCAAACAAGAGGAGAAACTGTACGTTCTCACCGAACCTATTCCACCCGAACTCCGTCGCTAATGCCGCTAGGGCAATAAGGGAACAATATCTCGAAGCACAAGCGTGACTCTACGCATGTTAGTTGCCTTATGCTCTCCGCCATGTGCAAGAGTCTTCGAAGAATCTTGAGCACTTGGGGACAATCGACTTAAACAATCGGCCGATGGAAATGTTCCAAATTCAAGCTAGGCAAGAAAGGTACAACACGCTTGCATCCTCGACCTCATGCAAGATGAGTGAAGGACAAGCCGTTGGTCCCCATGCTCTCAAGTTAAAGGGCCACATTGAGCATCTTGAAAGGCTCGGTTTTCCAATTAGCCAAGAGTTGGCTACCGACATAATATCGAATTCATTACCTAAAAGTTTTAGTCATTTTATAATGCACTATAACATGGGTGGAATGAATAGAAACCTTTCCGAGTTAGTTCAAATGTTGACTATCGCGGAAACCAGTATTGTCGAGAAAAAGACCGATCAAGTGCTAATGGTTAACAAGGGGAAAGGGTTCAAGGGTAAAGGAAAAGCAAAGGTTGCTAATCCTAAGGCAAAGGTTGCCAAGCCCAAAGAGGCCTCCAAGCCTAAAGAGGCTAAGCCTAAGTCCCAAGAGGACGCAATCTCGCTTCCATTGCAATGAGATTGGACATTGGAGGAGAAATTGCGCAAAATACAAGGAAGCACGAAGAAGAGCAAAGGAGTTGCTTCAACTTCGTGTATCTTTGTTATAGATATATTCCTATCTACTTCTAGTTCTTGGGTATTGGATACCGGATGTGGAACTCACATTTGTTTAAATGTGCGGTGGTCTAAAGAACAAGGATGCTTAAGGAAGGTGAAGTGGACCTACGTGTGGGGAATGGAGCAAGAGTTGCCGCATTAGCCGTAGGAACTTATGAAGTTACTTTACCTAGTGGACTAATACTTGTTTTGAACAATTGTTATTACGTTCCAGCTTTAAGTAGGAATATTATTTCGATTTCATGTTTGGATAATGAAGGTTTTAATTTTCTTATATGTGATAAGAAATTTTCTATTTACAAGAGTGATATGCATTATTGTACTGCTTTTTCATTCAATGGCCTTTATATTCTTGATGTTGAAAATCGCGATAATGATGTCTATAACATTAACAAGAAATCTAAACCCAATGATGTAAACCACACTTACTTATGGCATTGTCGCCTTGGCCATATAAACGAGAAACGCATTTCTAAACTCCACAAAGATGGATTTTTGGACTCACATGATTATGAATCATATGAGACATGCGAATCTTGTTTACTTGGCAAGATGACCAAGGACCCATTTACCAAAACCGGTGAAAGGGCGGGCAACTTATTAGGACTCATACATACCGATGTATGTGGGCCTATGAGTAGCGATGCTAGGGGAGGATTTCGGTACTTCATAACATTCACTGATGATTATAGTAGATTTGGATATGTTTATCTAATGAAACATAAGAGTGAATCGTTTGAGATATTTCGAATATTTCAAAATGAGGTGCAAAATCAACTTGGCAAAACTATTAAGGTACTTCGATCCGATCGAGGTGGTGAATATTTGAGCCAAGAATTTGACAGTCATCTTAAGAGTTGTGGAATCGTTTCTAACTCTCTCCACCCGGAACACCACAATGGAATGGTGTATCGAAAGGAGGAATAGAACTTTGTTAGACATGGTTCGTTCTATGATGAGTCAAGTTGAGCTTCCTTTATCCTTTTGGGGACATGCACTAGAAACTCCGCTTTCACTATAAACAGAGTTCCTACCAAATCGGTTCAAAAGACCCCATATGAGATGTGGCATGGAAGAAAACCTAGTTTGTCTTTCATGAAGATTTGGGGTTGTGATGCATATGTCAAGAAGTTAACTTCTGACAAGCTAGCACCTAAATCTGATAAATGTGTTTTTGTGGGATATCCTAAGGAAACCAAAGGATACTATTTCTACAACCGAAACGAGAACAAAGTGTTTGTTGCTCGAAATGGTACTTTCTTAGAAAAGGAGTTTCTTCGCAAAGGAACCAGTGGAAGTAAAATAGATCTCGAAGAAGTTCGAGAACCCGAAAACAACATTGAACCAATGGTAGAAACTGAACCAAGTTCACAAACCGTTGTGGAACCGGTTCAAGATGCACAAGTTCCTCGCCGAAGTGGTAGATCACGATCCGAACCCGAGAGATATGGATTTCTCGTTACGGAAAGTGATGAAGTGGAGTTAATCGAAAATGATGAACCCACTTGCTATCAAGAAGCGATGTCCGCTCCGGATTCGGAAAAATGGCAAGAAGCCATGAAGTCCGAATTACAATCCATGGCTGATAATCAAGTTTGGAACTTGATTGATCCACCCGAAGGTGTAAAAACCATAGGGTGCAAATGGGTCTTCAAGAAAAAGACCGACATGGATGGGAAGGTGCACACCTATAAGGCTAGGTTAGTAGCTAAGGGATATAGGCAGATTCATGGCATAGACTATGATGAAACCTTTTCGCCTGTAGCTATGCTTAAGTCTATTAGAATTTTACTTGCCATAGCTGCATATTATGACTATGAAATATGGCAAATGGATGTCAAAACAGCTTTCCTTAATGGGAAGTTACTTGAGGATGTATACATGATACAACCTGAAGGTTTTGTCAGTCCAGAAAATTCTAACAAGGTGTGTAAGTTGCAAAAATCCATTTATGGATTGAAGCAAGCTTCAAGGAGTTGGAATCTACGTTTTGATGAAGCAATCAAGGAGTTTGGTTTTATCAAGAACGAAGATGAACCTTGTGTATACAAGAAAATTAGTGGGAGCGTAGCACTATTTTTAGTGTTGTATGTCGACGATATCTTACTCATTGGAAATGACATTCCTGCACTAGAGACTGTCAAGTCTTGGTTGGGAAAGTGCTTTTCAATGAAAGATATGGGCGAAGCCGCATATATCCTTGATATCAAGATCTATAGAGATAGATCCAAGAGGATGATTGGTTTAAGTCAAAGTACTTACATTGACAAAGTCCTTAGAAGATTCCAAATGGAAAATTCTAAAAGAGGGAATTTGCCAATGTTGCATGGTATATCTCTTAGCAAGAATCAATGTCCAAAGACTAATGATGAGCGAAAGAGAATGAATGGTATTCCATATGCTTCAGCAATTGGGTCTATCATGTATGCTATGTTATGTACTAGACCCGATGTCTCGTGTGCTCTAAGCATGACGAGTAGGTACCAATCTGATCCCGGTGAACCACATTGGATAGCAACAAGAATATCCTTAAGTACTTACGAAGAACTAAGGATGCATTCTTGGTCTTTGGAGGAATGGAAGAAGATCTTGTAGTCAAAGGCTACAGATGCTAGCTTCCAAACCGACAAAGATGATTTTAGATCGCAAGCCTGGATTTTTGTTTATGCTTAATGGAGGCACTGTGAGTTGGAAAAGTTCCAAGCAAAGTACCGTCGCCGATTCTACAACCGAAGCCGAGTACATAGCGGCATCCGATGCAGCTAAGGAAGCGGTTTGGATCAAGAAGTTCATTAGTGATTTGGAAGTCGTTCCAAGCATCGAGATCCTATTGAACTTTACCGTGATAACAATGGTGCCATTGCACAAGCAAAGGAACCAAGATCACACCGAGAGATCCAAACACATACTTCGACGTTTCCACATTATCCATGAGATATGTGAAAGGGAAGACGTTAAGATATGCAGAGTAGACACTAATGACAACGTGGCGGACCCACTAACTAAGGCTCTCTCACAAGCTAAACATGATGGTCATGTTAGGTCCATGGGTATTCGATACATGGTAGATTGGGCCTAGTGCAAGTGGGAGAATGTTGGTGTTATGCCCTAGGCCTATGATTGATAGACTTATGTGTTGACATTATTTATTATTATATGAGATGTTTATTATTTGATTATTATATGTTTTGTATATTTGTTTATAATAATCACTGTCCCTAATTATTAAGAGAATAGATTAGTATAATTGTCAATGGATAATCATGTGATGATTATATGCATAAGAGATGCACATTGAAATTATGGGTACTTGTTAGAGAACAAGTGATCGGACATGACCCGCATGAGATTTATGTAATGGTCAAATGTCATACTTAAATCTCATACGGTTACTTCATTTATTTCCTAGACCTCGAGACTATCATAACCTTACATATGATGAAAGCCATGTTTGATTTTAGTCAAACGATATCTTAACACGATATCTATAAAGGCTATCATTGGCATGATCGGATTCATGATGGGAAGGATGATAAGTCAAGAAGGAGTTTGTCCCTCGGAAGAGAGATGTTATGCTTGGGCCCTCGATGAGTGATAATGATGAAAGTGTATGGCCGTACCCCAATATGATTGGAATTATCATTATACTCAAGAATCGAGAAAGCATTGAACAATAACAAGTCGACAAGGACCATGACTTGTGTTCAATATAACATCGTGAGACAAAAAGGGATAAATGGAAGTACACCGTGGAAACGTGAACTCTTACGTTGCATCATTTGGGTAGACATAATGGCTTGCTAGAGTCCGCTTATGTCTTATGAGGTTCGATATGATCGATCTCATTGCCAACATGATGTAATCCTATTGGGTCACACACAACTAGAATGAATTGGTTAAACCGGAGGAAGAATGATTGAGAGACACGTAAGCGGCTACTTATGTCACGCGACATATCAAGCCAATGGCTTGATATACCGCGCGACATAATAGGCCAATACGCGGTATTGATGTACTGTCTCTCCTAATACGATTAGAAGAGGTATTTACACTATTTTAGTATAAATACAAGGGCTCTGTCAGACCTAATAGCCTAGCCGAAATTTTAAAGCAAAATTCACAATCAAATTCTCTCAATATTCTTCAAGGTTTAGATCTAGCAATCAACAAGAAATTGTTCTTGGATTCATTCGAAGGTGTGGATACCAAAAGAGGGTCTTCGCTCGTTCATCGATCAAGACCTAGAGTTCAAGCAAGTTGAAGAACGAAGTTTGTGATTCAATATCACATAATCAAATCGTTCGATAGCTCAAGACCGGAAAGCGTTTCAAGGTTGGTTTAATTCTATTTCATTGATATTCAAATTAATTGTATAGAACGGATCCTAGGGCTTCTTGGGTTTTATGTTTTTAATGCTTAATTCCGCTGCGCATGGACCCGTAAAACCCAACAATTGTGTTGGGAGTCTTGGAGTTGAGTAGCTTCGGAAAACTTACAGAAGATATGCAGATATCAGGATCTAGCCCCAACGAGTCGGAAGCAGGCTTAAACGGCTCAGGCTCAAATTCAGCAGACAGAAGCATTATCTCGTGCGAGATTAGTAATCCCGCGCGAGATAATCACACGGAAAGTCGATTTTTATTTAGCCCTAATTTTTGGTCGGAACGGAAAGTCCGTTTTGAGGGGTTTCTAAGGCCTTTATCAGAACCTAACGACTAAGCAATCAATCCGATTTTTGTAAAGCAAAGCCATGTAAGATTGTTTTTTGAAGGATTATATGCACATTTTTTTTTGAAGGGACATCCGAAGGGACTTTTTCCGAAGGGACTTTTCCGAAGGGACTTTTTCCGAATCCTTTCTCATTGTCAATTTTACATGGCTTTGTTTTGATCAAAAACAAGAAAAGATCACCGAGTCAAAACCGACCGGTCACGGAGTGATCCTAAAAAGTCAATCTACATGAGAATGTGGCGATGCAGGGCTGGAAGGCTAGGCTCCCCGCGATATGACAATCTAAGTGGATTGAATACGCGGAGTGGGATTGTCCAACTTCGGAGAGACCGGCGACTAGGTGGTTACCGTCATCCGTCCTTAGTGTGGGTCCCGGGTTTATAGAGGGTATGTAGTGCAATGACAGTTATATATGAGTGCGCGTGTGTGATAGTCAATCTATGTGATAGAGTAAAATAGGAAGTTTTTTTGAAAGTCAAAAGAGAAAACAGATAGTGGCCGCACCAAGTGGTTGCCTACGTTTCTCCCAATTTAGGAAGACTCAGGCCGTCGTAGTTCCACATAAAGAGAGATAAAGAGAGATAAATAATTTAATTTACAACTCCCGAATCCCCAATGGACCGGACTTTAATTAAATAAAACCCAATCACACGCAGTTCATAAATAATAATCAATTATTTAAGGAAAATAAAGGTCCGAGTTCTACATCTTAAGGGAGGCCTTAAGATGCGAGAACTCTGCAGATAATGAATCATGGGATCCCCCTTGCGTGTTCGACCCTCGTCTTGGACCACGGGATGAACAGGAGAAACCAGAAAACAACCAGATTGCCGAAGCCATATCTCGCGCGAGATATGATATCTCGCCGCGAGATAAGCTTCATCTGAGAGCAAAAAATTCGAATTTTACTAATTTTTTTTTGAAAACCTCTCTTTTAATTTTGACGCAAGTTTAAGCCTCTTAATTTTCAGTCCCCAGCAGAGTCGCCACTGTAGCGTTGTGAGAAAGAAATTCTGATTCCTTTTTATTTTTTTATGAGTCGCCACCTATATTATTTGATTGGAAACATAGAAAAACCATTTGAAAGAGATTTGAGTTCGGGGCTTAGGTTATGAAATGGGTAGGTTTAGAAGGCATCCATTTCACCCAATCCGGAGATCGGTCTTGCTAAAGAAAAGAGAGGTTTTTCAAAAGAAGAAGTAAAAAACGAATCTAAATACTACAAATAAAGGTCCATTTGACGAGGTCAAACGGAATGTAGAATCGATTGCTTCGAGACCGTCTCCATGATTTGGAGAGGCTCTAGGCCGATCCTAGATTCTATGGACTTATACCACTCTAACAATCAATTAGAAGGAAGTTTAGGAATTACCTTGCGTGAGGTGATTTGGGCAGAGTTTCGACTCAAGTTTAGAGTCGACCCTCCACACGGACAGAGCTTCGCCTTGGTCCTTGGTTTGGAGATTGATGCTTGTTTATCAACAAGGTTGACAAACAAACTATGAGGTGAGTTTTTAGGGTGATTTTGAGGGATTCCTTCAGGGAAAGAAAACGACAAAATGTGTGTGTTATGTAAATTCGAGGTTTGGGATTTTCGACCTCCGACCCCTTGGAAGTCACCAAGTATTTATAGAGGTTGGATATGAAGAAGTGGAGAGTTAAAACCCTATCAGATGGTTCTAGAACTCCTCTCCCATTGGTTGGCCGGAGAGATAAAGTTTTATCTCGAAAAGAGGTTGAAATCGACGAGGGAACCGTAGCCGCAATCTGCGAGAGGGGGATATCTCGCGCGAGACACGCCATCTCGCGGCGAGATATTGCTCCTGTGGACAGTTTTGTCCTTTCCTCGTTATCTCGTATGCAGTTTAGTCCCAAACTAACGGTAGTTAGTCAAAACTTAACGAAACATGACGAAATGGTGGATTTCTACTTCTTGACTCAAAGCGAGACTTAGAGTGGTATAAGTATGATCCGATGTGTTCAGAATGGGGTGTCTACAACGAGTCTTTTGATACCCCTCTTTCTTGTGTGTGTGTGTGTGTGCTTTTAAAAATGCATGCTTAATATGATGTCTACATTGTATGCTATGTATTGAAATGAATTGAAATAGTTTTGGAAGGAGGCCTTACCAATGTTGGTTCGTGTCTATCTTCCACTGGGAAATAGTGTTTGAGTGTGAATAGTGCTCCGGGACGGACCGGGATTGCTTCGGGATGTACCGGTGTCTGCGGACAGAGTTCCGGCGTGCCTTAGGGGTGCTAGTGTGAATTCGGGTAGAGGTTCAACGTGCCTCGGGATTGCTGTATGGATTCGGGCAGAGGTTCGGCGTGCCTCGGGATTGCTGTGTGGATTCGGGCAGAGGTTCGGCGTGCCTCGAGATTGCTGTGTGGATTCGGGCAGAGGTTCGGCGTGCCTCGGGATTGCTGTATGGATTCGGGCAGAGGTTCGGCCTGCCTCGGGATCGCTAGGTGGATTCGGGCAGAGGTTCGGCTTGCTTTGGGATGCCTCGGAATTTGGGCAGAGGTTCGGGATGCTTCGGGATGGACCAGAATGGCTCGAGACAGCTCGGGATGGATCGGGAGGGCTTCGGGATGCTTCGGGAGCGCCTCGGGATGGACCAGCAGGGCTTCAGGATGCTTCGAGAGCGCCTCGGGATGGCTCGGGAGCATCTCGGGATGGCTCGGGAGCATCTCGGGATGGTTCGACAGGATTTCAGAGCGCCTCGAGAGGGCTCGGAAGGCCCCGGGAAGGACCGAAAGGGACCGGGATTGCCTCGGAAGGACTTAGAGGGGATCTTAAAGGCTGGAGGGAGATAGGAGAGAAGGGAGGAGTGAAGAAAATGAGAGGGAGAGCCCTCTATTTATAGATACAAAAAATGTGCAATTTCATCCGCGCGGATCTTAATGAAATCCAATTTTTTGGTTTTCCCGGATTTAAGGGAATATTGTGGACTTTAAGGGAATTTTTTCCATGTTGATTTTTAGTTGCAGAAGTGTCCGCGCGGACACTTCTATAGGCTGAATATTTTTCGTAATTCCCAAAAAGTCATTTTTTTTATTTTATCCTGGAAGGGTCCTACCTTGGTTTGGTTGCTGGTTTTGGGGTTTTTAAAGGCTATGGGTCTTCGGGATCACGTTTTTCTGAGTCCGCGGTGTTTCCCGTGTGTCGGATGGAGAGCGATCCGGATTGGGGTACTTACACTTTCCCAAACCATTTCTTACTTTAGAATTTTACTAAAAGGAAAATATGAAATTTTGGCTAAATAACTTGAGTAAGAAATTGTTGAAAGAAAAGCACATAGATGAGGAAGAACTAAAAAAAGAAGGGATTGTCCAGTTTCTTGAGGATAGGAAATTTTTGAGGGCCAATAATCATGCCTCGATTTTTGTAGAAAGTGTGGTTAGGAATTTCTTTGCCAACTTGCATGCTCATCTACACACTGAGGGGTCTGAGAAATATGGTAAAGTGTTTGTGAGAGGTAGGGTTTACTCATTTACTCCTGTCATCATCAACTCATCTAGACACTGAGGGGTGAGATGATATGGTTAAATTCCCTACCCACAACAAAATCCAAGCTTGGCCTTCAAAAGAAAAACTTCATGCTTCTAGGCTTACTTCTCTATTTTCTGTTTTGCACAAGCTTTGCATATTCACCTACCTCCCCACTGCCAATGAACCGATTGTTACTTTGGAGCATGCAAATGTGTTGTACAGATTGGGGAAGAACCATAGGATTAATTTTGGAAGGCTAGTGTTCAAACACTTGGCATCTTGGGGTAGAAAGAAAGATATGAATATTTCCTTTTTCCCTTATCCTTCCTTGATTTTCAAAGTTTTGGTTTTTCAATCCTTGCCTATTGAAGCCTCTGATTACTTCACCTCTGAGCCTGAATACTATACCATATATTCCCAACTGAAGAAAGGAAATAGGTATACTAAGGACCTTCCCTGGAAAAAATCAAAAGATAATGTTGGTTCATCTTCTGCTCCTCTTGTTTCTGGTGCTATCTCAGGTAATATCTCAAGTGCTCCCTCAGGTGTTACCCCAAGTACGTTTGCAGGAACTGATACTGCAAGCATACTTTCAAATGTGTTCAATCTTCTGGGTAACACTTCTCCTTCAATCCTAAAGACTACTGTTCTAAATTTCTTGCACAAGCAGTCGAGTGCAATTGGAGAACTAGTTGATTGATGGGTCAAACTTAAGCAGGAAACTGACAAGTTTATCACTGAAATTTCTCCCAAACAAGGGGAGGATGTGTTGCTGCTACAGCTGTTGAAGCTGGTGCTACTTCAGGTGATACCACCTGTGCTGGCCCAAGTGATGGTGGAGGTGATAGGGATGGAGATCAAGAGGAAGAAGAAGAAGAGGAGTGTAAAGAAGAAGAAGTCTGAAAACCTAAAAGTTGTTGAACCTGAAGGTTGATGTTCCAACTACTTAGTTGGTGGATTTGATTTGGTGCCCTGAAACAATTTCTTTCATTTGGTGATGTGGTTCTAAACAATTTACTTTTTACTTGTTTATGGTGGTGATGATATTTTGGTTGCAAAATACTTTAGATGGTTTGTTTTATAACATTAATCATTTATATAGTTTTGTTTGGATTATGTTTTGGTATAATGGTTTATCGTTTTTTCGTAGCTTAGTTTAATTCGAAAACTTTTTAAGTTTGAAATAAATTAGTTTTTGATAAATCATTTGGGTAATTGACTCCTTGATTAAGGGGGAGTTAATTTTCGTGGAGATGTTATGTTTCTATGCTCTATGCTCTGTTTATGTTATTTTGGACTGACAAAATTACAGGTTTGCAGCACATTATGTTTGAGAAGAAATATCCAACTAAGGGGGAGATTGTTAGTGTAAAACGCAAATGATATCCTAAGTGATTTCAGCACTTTCCAGATGATTTCCCAAATGATTTCTTGTGCTAGAAATTATATAGTTGCACATTTCTTGATTAAATTTTTTATGTACTAATGTGCTAATATGATTTGTTTAGTGTATGTTGTAAGTCCATATTTCAGGATATAACATGGTTGGATCAATTGCTAGAAACAAGGAATGAAGTTGTTGAAGGAGTTATACGTAAATGAGAGATTTACGAATAACTTTGCTTGGTCCATTTACTTAGTTGCTGAATCAAAATGTGGAAGACCAAGTCAAGGGAGATTGTTGCTATTTATTATAGAGTACAAGACTGAGAAAGCAAGAGAGTATAAGGACATAAAGTGTGGACTTGGAGAGCAAGTTTTTGGTTACTAGAAAAGGGGAAATGGAGCTAACTATTCCCACGAAGTGAGGAACAAGCCAACCTCTCTCCCCACTGTAAGTACCCCAATCTGGATCACCCCCTTTCAAACACACGGGAAACACCGCAGACTCATCAACGCAGTCTCGACGACCTCTGGCACTCAAAACCCTCTCAAAACCCCCAGCCAAACCAAGGGAGGAGCCTTTCTGGGATAAAAGGGACAAAAGGACCTTTTGGGAATTTTCAGGAAATTGGAAAAGCAATAATGGTCCGTACGGACCTCTTTGCTTTAATAATTACTGAATCCTCTTAAAGTCCACAATATTCCCTCAAATCCCGGGGAAAATGATTACCCCCTGCAGAGTTGGTCCGTACGGACCTCTTTGCATGTCAACTTGGTCCGTACGGACCTTATTGCACAGGGAACATCATAATTGCAAATATTCCTCCATCATCACAGATTCCCTCAAATCGAGGAAAACCAAAAGTCTGGATTACTGTGGAGGTCCGTACGGACCTCTTTGCACCTAATCTGGCACTATAAATAGATGGCTCCCCCTCCTCATTTTCAGACACCTCCCACTTCTCTCTTCCTCCCTAGGCCTTCTGGCTTCCCCTCTAAGTCCTTCCGAGGCATTCCCGTCCCCTTTCGAATCCTTCCGAGGCCTTCCGAGCCCCCTCGTGGTGCTCCGAAGCCTCCCCGAGCGCTCCCGCGACGCTCCCGCGCTGCCCCGAGGCACTCGAGGTACTCGAGGCCCCTCGTGGTACTCCGAGGCCTTGCCTCGGTCTTTCCACGGTGTCCCGGCTCTTTCCGAGTCAAACCGACGATCCCAAACCACGCCGAAACTCCGCCCGAGTGATCCCGCCACCCCCACGCACGCCGAACCTCGCCCGAGTGATCCCGACGATCCCCACGCACGCCGAACCTCTCGCCCAAACGCAGCCTCGCAACATCAACTCACGCCGAAACTCGTCCGCGTACAACCGGCCCTCCCGAAGCAATCCCGATCCGTACCGGAACGCTACTCCGACCTCAAACACTATTCCCAGCGGAAGACAGACACAAACCAACATTGGTAAGGCTTCCTTCCATTACTATTTCAATACATTTCCATACATAGCATACAATGTAGACATCCGATACAAAGATGCATTTTTAAAAGCACACACACACACACACACACAACATTTAAAGGATATTAGGGGTATCCGAAAGACTCGTTTTACGAGGCGACTCGGGTGAGCTCTAATATTCTAATATTCTCTTCCCGAGGAGTCATCTGACCTCCGAACTCAAAATCTCATCACACAAAAACAGTTTAAAATTATCTTTAAACTGATGCCCTTTTTCAATGTTTTGGGCTTAATAAAAACGGCGTGGCGACTCTACAAATGCGAAAACAAACGGCGAGACACCTCCAACCTGAAAAACGCTGCAAAGCGGGAAATGCCAGATGCCGGGGCGAACGCGCTGCCTCTCGGATCCGGTAATTTCGCTGGCGACTCACTGGGACTTTTTGTTTTATAATCTTTTTAAACAAAACAAAAGATTTTTAAAACGATGATGAGGGTCAAACTTTCATTTTACCCCTTTCTTTAACTGTTGTGTGTGTGTGCACGTGCTTCGTTTTTATTTTACAAAAAAAAATAAAAATACAAAAAAATGCATCAATATACATCTGTGCATACATTTAAAATTCTTCAAAAGCTTCGTTTTACTCGTAAAAGAATTTTAGAGACCGCACACTACGCGCACCGCCGCCTTGGTTACACCGCACTCTACTCACACCGCCGCTCTGCTACACCGCACGCTACGCGCACCGCCGCCTCGGATACACCGCACACTACAACCCTCAACCCGGAGTGGTCTCGCTGCAGTCCGTTTGGTCTTCCTAGGCCTCTTGGACGCGCACGGGATCATTCCAAACATCCCATCCTAGCCAAGCGTCAACCCCGCACGTTTGAGTCTTGAGTCACACTCGTCCGTACTCGGCTGGTTTTTACCTAGTCCGTGTCATACAAACTGGATACATATACCATGCCGGCCATTTTTCTCGAGTCAAGGCTCGAACTCAAGATCCCTTGCGCAAGCAAAGCGATGAAAGGTCATGCTAAAATCTTGACTCCGATCTTGATTTCCGGCTACACCTGCACGATGTTCCGTCCCGGATATACATCCATGCTCACATGACACCATGTCATCACGCCTTGATACGTCGCCCATGACAATATGACCACCCAACGCCTAACGTCACGCATCCCTTGCGCAAGCAAGGTAAAGAGAGGTCATGCCGAACTCTTGACTCCGATCTTGACTCAAATGGCCGGCTCGGTTCACTATTCACATGGCTAACGCATCAAAACGAACATGACAAAGCTCGGTCCTTAGGTTCGATTTTTCTTTTAGGCCGGTGGAAACCGCTTGCACTATAGGACCCTCGCCCGGGCCGTCCACCCCGGGATGTCGAAATACAGTGCAAAACGAGGGGCTTATAGCCGCACGTATGGTCTCCATCGACCCAGATCTAGCATAGTTGCGAAAAAGAAGAGCAATCTTTTCCAACCTACCTAGGATTCTCGAGAAAACATGTTTTAAGTAAATTAAAACAACAAAAAAAAAATCGATAAATAAAAGAAACGGAAACCGCATGCCACGTGAGCTTTCCCCTTTATCCCGTTAGGCCATTCCCGTGTCTAAACCTTGCCCGTCACCCTCCAACTAATGTAGAGTGGTCGAGAGTACCCGGAACCCGTCTCCTGCTGTCAAACAAAGAAGGTCCTACCTCCTTCCCACTCTGTCACCAGATAGTCCGTCAATTCCCCATGGCCAAGTCTGGATAACAACGATGAGAACGGGACCTTACCCCCAAGAAATTTCCCAACATTGGAAGAAGTTTGGCAGGTCCTCATGGCTATTGAGAAACGTCAAGGTGAGCAACAAGCTCGATCGAAGGTGCCATGCACCACTTCGGAACATTAGCCACCCAACTACCTGGGGCTTCCCAAGTCATAATCGCTCCTACAGCCTCTAACATCTCTCATTGTCTCCCGTAAGTCAACCTCGTTACCCTCGTACGAGCCATGCAGCTATGACGTAAGGCCACAAGACCTTCCAGAGGAAAGCTCGCCCATCCAGCCTCCCCGAGGTCCCGGTACCACCGCCGAACAACGAACACATCTCGTGGGACGTCTCAAGGGACAGAAGGCTTGTCCGGAAATGGAATTCCGTGATGAAATGAATGAGGGCCGTCCTCGAAGAAAGAAGAAGCTATCTTCTCAACAAAAACTGAAAAAGAGGTACGAATCCGGTGATCCCACGCCGGAACCCTTCGAGAACCCTCAGAAAGTTTGACTACTATGTCATCTACTCCAAAGAAGCCTAGCTCGCACAAGGCCATGGCAATGTCTCGCTCCATGATCACCGGGACGAGCCGCACCGCCACCGAAGGCCCGAAGGTCCGTATAATCCAACCCCGTCTTGGGAAGATCTCAAAGCCACTATTGATGCTTCAAGAAAGCCATGACAGTGAACGAATTGAAATGCGCAGCCGGCCTTACGCCAATCGTGCTCCTCCCACTACGTAAATGGGAGAGACAAGCAAAACCATAAGTCCAGAGGTGAATGTTCTCGACACGTTCCGGCCAAATCCCAGCCGAATCCTCCACGGACAGACAAAAGGCCAGCCATACCTCGAGCCACGAACCGAAAAGGGACCCTACGCCAAAGAAGCCGAAATCTTGGACCCAAAGGTCAAGATCCTGTCTTGACACGCCTCAAGCGCACTCAAAGCTAACATCTCACTCGGTCCTTACTCACTTCATCTTACCCGCACAAGCTCAAGTTGGAAGAAAGCCCGGCCTGCACTATGGTTCCCATCACGAACACCCGATGAAGCAGCCGTATGATTGGCAACGTCAATTACAAAGAATATCATCACTTTCACGTAGCTCGACCTTCCAAAATTTGGGGCCGACCACAATGAGCCTCTCTACATAACAGCTCAACCGGACGAGCGCCGTCTCCCACGGGTCTTGGTAGATGGGGATCATCCATGAACGTCCTTCCACCCAAAATGATGGATTTGCTAGGGATCAAAGCAACCGATCTAAAACCCTCGACTCGAGCAATCAAGGCATACGACTCAACGTCCCGCCCGCCTTGGGAATAGCCACCTTGAATTTGTGGTTCGAAAACAAATGGTCCCAACGGATTTCCAAGTCATCGACATCCCGATCACCTTCACCGCCATTTTGGGACGCCCTTGGCTACACCCGTATCAATGGGGTGGCATCCACTCTCCATCGCGCGTAAAGTTCGTCCAAGGAACAGATCTTACCATCATCTACGGTGATAGCGTAGTCAACGAAAGGACCGACACAAACGGCGTCCCGGTCTTAGAGATCAAACCCGACGATGATGGCATGATGCTAACAGGTTCACCATCGAAAGCCCAAAGGCCCAAGTGTGCCACATAGACCTCGCCTTTGATTTGGGACAAGATCCCTCCCCGATGAAAATGATGAAGCACATGAACTACATCCCGGGCTCGGTTTGGGAAAACGCCATCGTGGCACCCAACGTATCATCAATATCAAAGAATGTAATACCTCGCACGGCCCGGGATACTCTCCTACTCCCGAACACATTGCGGAGGACAAGCGAGCCGCACGAAAACGCTCCACGTATAACAAAAGAGGCTTGCACGCAATCTCCGATCTTCGTCCTTACAGCCTTCGACATGACCAAGTACTTCACAAAGAAGGCCGGCAACTTGGAAGAAGATCCAGAAAGGGAACAGAGCCGATCGCCAAACAAAGCCGGCCGACAACCATGGACAAGCTCCAGCAGAACCCGGCAAGATTCGTAGGCCTCAAGCCAAATCCCGTCCGAAGAGCATTTCTCGACACACCGCCTCCCGCCGGATCCACAACCACCACTATTCACAATGAATTTTGGTTCGAAAACTCCCTCTTTGGCGGAAGAATTCGAAAAACTCTCTCGTCAACACTCCCGCCTTCAACAAACGGGACGAGTCCGCATTCGAGCTAGTAATGCCCAAGACAAAAGCAAAAGACTCCGCAGACGATGCTTGGGACGAGCCACCGCTCCACTCGCTTTTCAAAGAAGAAATCGAGATGCCAGATCTAATCGATTTTGTTTCGATAACTCGTGATAGCAATGATCGGGAACGGTGACATAAAGCCCTTCAAGCCCCATCTCCTATCAAGCTCATTGCCACTCAATAACCGGGCCACCTTCTCCGACTCCACCGCCAAAGAAAAAGGACATGATCGAACAACTTGGTCGACCCTCGAGTCCTAGAGTCTAGTGTCAAAACTCATCCCGAGTCCATTAGCTTTGAATTTGAGTCTCTCGAGTCATCCGATGGCCTCACGCCGTAAGATTACGAACTCATTGCCAATAATGTATTCCCGTATGCTCTTAATGAATGCTTCGATCTTTCCGAGTATCCTCTCATTGCATCTTTAACAACCGATAAATTAACTAACACACAAACAAGCTTAATAACGATTCACTTGATAAAGAAGCATACATTAAACGAACAATACATTAAGCACATCTTTAAGCATGTTGTCAAACGAGAGAAAACCGGGCCCAAGCCGCGAGGAGGTTTTAACCAAAGTGAATTTGGGAACCGCCGAAGAGCCAAAAGAGACGCAAATCGGAAGTTTCTTCACCGGCACAGCAAGACGCATTGACCGCACCGCCAAAGAGTTCGTGGACGTGTTCGCTTGGTCTTACCGAGACATGCCCGGATTAGATCCTAACATTGTGGAACACCGGATTCCCTTAAATCCCGAGGCTAAGCCCATCAAGCAAAAGCTACGCCGAATCAAGCTAATGGTCTTTACAAGTCAAAGAGGAGATCGAAAATGCTCCGCGTCGGCTTCATCGTGGTGATCGAGTACCCCACATGGCTCTCCAATATCGTCACGGTCACCAAGGCCAATGGAAAAGTACGCTGTTGCGTGGACTTCCGAGATCTCAACAAAGCAAGTCCCAAGGACGATTTTCCACTACCCAACATCGACATGTTGGTAGACACTACAGCCAATTTCGAAGTCAAGTCCTTCGTGGACGGTTTTGCCGGCTACAATCAAATCAAGATGGCCGAAGAAGACCAAGAAAAGACAAATTTTCACAACCCCTGGGAACCTATCGCTACACAAGCAATGCCGTTCGACTAAAGAACGCCGGGCTACTCTACCAACGGGCAAGAACCGCCCTCTTCCACGATATGATCCACAAAGAGATCGAAGTGTACGTCGATGACATGATCATCCACTCAAAGGGATCGATGGACAACACCTCACGCACTCCGAGAAAATTCTTCAATCGCCTCCGAAAACACTCAATGAGGCTTAACCCCGCCAAATGCACATTTGGGGTTAGCCGAGGCAAGGTTTTAGGATACATGGTCACCGAGAGAGGCATCGAGGTTGATCCTCAAAAGATCAAGGCTATCATCGAAATGAGACCACCGCAAACTCGCACAGAGGTGAAAAGCTTCATGGGCCGCCCGCAATATATCGCCCGCTTCGTCAACCAATTGACCTCTATGTGCGAGCCAATCTTCAAACCGATGAAGAAGAACGCCGACATCGAATGGAACTCGTAATGCCAAGATGCCTTTGAGAAAATAAAAGCATACCTTGTGAGTCCTCCGATTCTCTCGTCCTCCCCACGAGGAAAAGCCACTGTTGCTATACCTAATCGTGACCGACACCGCAGCTTGGAGCCATGCTCGTCAAGAAAAGAAGGAGTCACGAGTCGAAACGCCATCTACTTCGTCGCCGAAAGTTTCAAGGCAAATAACTCAATTACTCACCTCGAGAAAACCTCGCGCAGCCTGTATGGGTTGTCGGGAAACTACGGCACTACATGCAAGCCGCACACGCACACTTGGTTTCCAAAATGGACCTGCCAAGTACCTCTTCGACAAAACCATCTCACAATGAGGCTCGCCAAATGGTCTTTCTTCCTAGCGGAATTTGACATCAAGTACGTAAACCAAAAGTCAATCAAGGGACGGGCCATGGCCGAACAACCGGGCCGATTTCCCAACCGACGAGGCTCGAGGCCCCGAACCACAATTTCAGACGAGGGAATCTTCGCAATCGAAGGCGAAAATCGATGGCAACCGTTCTTCGACTGAGCAGCCAACAAAAAGGGAAACGGCATCGGTATGCTCTTGGTAGATCCTGTGGACGAGCACACCCCAATTGCTATAAAGCTCAATTTCGAGGTAACCAACAATGCCGCCGAATATGAAGCTCGCGCCGCCGGACTACAAGCCGCACTCGAGAGGAATGTCCAGGAACTCGAAGTTTATGGGGACTCACCTTGATCATCAACCAAGTCTCCAACAAGTGGAAAACCATAGACCTGTGCTTGCAAAAATACCATGCCCGCATGGAGGACCTCATCACACAATTCGAAGAGGTCACCTTCCACTACTTGCCAAGAGACCGAAACAGTTTGCAGATGCCTTAGCCACCTTGGCTTCCCTTGTGGAAATCCCCGAAGGAAAAGCAATCAAACCCTTCAAAGTCGGACGAAAGGAAATTCCCGCCTACCGTTGTGAGATCGAACTGTAACCTAAGCCCGTCAATGAGCCATGGTATAACCAGATCTTCCAATACCTCAAGAACGGGAAACCACCTTCATGAACAAGGAAGACCCACACACACGTAAGGGGTCAAAACCAAGAGCATCATGGCCCTAAAACGCCTCGCCTCTCACTTCGTCATCCTCGGGACATGCTATACAAGAAACGCTACCACGGGCCACTCCTACGCCGCATCGCCCAAGAAGAAGCAAACAAGTTCATGAACGAAGTCCACAATGGGGCTTGCGGTCCCCACATGAACGCCGAGCCCCGATGCAAATCATTCTCGTGGATGGGCTACTACCGGATCTCCACGGAGGCAGATTGCATCCACTTTGTCCGAAGCCGCGACAAGTGCCAACGGTTCTCCAACCTCAATCATCTACCTCCCCACGATCTCTACCGCATGACTACACCTTGGCCATTTGCCACTTGGGGAATTGACGTCATCGGGAAAATCGCTCCGCCAGCAAAGAACGGTCACGAGTTCATCTTAGTAGCCATCGACTACTTCACCAAATGGGTCGAAGCCAAGTCCTACAAGGTACTCACCTCCAAGAAGGTCGCGCATTTCCTCAAGGAAAACATCATCTCGCCGATACGGCATCCCAAATGAGGTCATATCGTACAATGGTTCACACTTCGAAGGGGAATTCGACTGCATCGCCGGCTGAATTCAAGATCACACGCCACAAATCTTCTCCCTACCGGCCACAAACAAACGGCGCCGTGGAAGCAAAGAAACAAAACCCTCGAACGGATCATCCGAAAATGACCACCCGAGGACGAGATTGGCCCGAGAAGCCGCACCTTGCACTTTGGGGCTACCGCACATCGCCGAATGCCACTGGAGAAACCCCATTTGCCCCGACATACGGATGGAAGCAAAGCCCTTCCCATCGAGCCGAAATTCCTCACTCCGAGTGCCGCTGAAAATGACATCAACGAAGTTGAATGGCTCCGGCCGACACGACGAATTGGCTCGCTAGACGAGCGACGACTAAAGGCCATGGAACACGTCCGAGCCTATCAAAGCAGTGATGGCTAGAGCTTTCGACAAGAAAGTCAAATCCCGAGACATCGTGGAAGGCGACCTCAGACTCAAAGAAAAGCCTCCCACTCGAACCAACCCACTGGGAAAATGGGAACCAACATGGATCGGCCCTTTCGTGGTTCAAAAGATCTTCTCCTGAGGCGCCATGAAGCTAATGTACCTAGACGGCAATCCCTTCATGAATCCAAATAACGGAAGCAAACTTCGCAGATACTTCGCCCGAAGAAGAACAACTGTGCATCTCTTGGCACTCCATGTAGTGTCGAACTACGCAGCACTGAGCCCTCTAGTCCGGGGAACGTAGGCAACCTTAATTGGTCCGGTCTAAAAATACACAAAAAGTCAAAAGTTTGAATGTCAATCAAGACCTCCATCAAGCTACGCACTTTTCAAGAACACGCCCAACAAATACCTTGACCAAGTCAAACGACGGCGGCAACATCAAAGGACATCCGAGGGTCACTCAAGATCAAACGACCGACTCATGTCTCGCTTCCAAGCCAGGCTTGTCTTCGCCTCACGCGCTTCAAAAAAAAAAAAAAAAGAGAGCTCGAGCAAGGGCTCACAAAAAAAAATAGAAAAAAAAGGGAGCTCGAGCAAGGGCTCACAAAAAAAAAACAAAAGAAGCTCAAGCAAAAGCTACAAAAAAGAGGTCAAGAGCCCGACGCCAACAAGAGGCAAGAAAGCTACGGAAAAGACCGTCAAAACGACTTGTCAGGGGATCATTCAACTTCTCAGCCAGGCACAAAGCCTCAGCAAAAGGGATTGCCGTCATGGCCTGCATCGTCCCCCGCAAATGCAATGTAAAAGTCCAAAGATGGACGCCGACAAGGTGCACAAAAGAAACAAAGGCAAACAAGAGATCTTGCGTCTCGACAAAGCTTTAAAAGTAAATCACAAATCACTAACGGTTACAACATTTCTTGATGAGTTCAAGCACGGTCTACTCTCAAGTTCACAACATGCTAAAAGACAAATTTTAATACATTTAACTAATAATGTGTTTGCAAATGCAATGAATGGATACCTAGGAGGTCATTCCGCGCCATCTCGCGCTTGTCCCCTCGCCATTCTTTCCTTTCTTCCCTCGTCCCCGCGAGTCTTCTTTCGCTCCACGTGAACCAACTCGCGTCTCTCGCCCGAGATCGTGGGTCCTCCCCGTAGAGTCAAACAATCCAAGAGCTCTCGTGGCTTCATTCGCCCGTGCTTCGGCTCGGATCTCCTCCCCGCGAGTCCGCAAAAGAGGACCTCTCCCCGTCGCCTGGTCAACTCTAGTCTCGTAGTCAAACAAAGTGTCTCCCGTCACATCCAAAGGGTCGACTGTGCTTCGGCACTCCTAAGGCAATAGCTACTACGGCAACCGGGTCCCAAAATCGCTACACGCCCGCTTCTCCAAAGCCACTGGGACCGCCCAACACGCCGCTCATACCAAAGCCAGTACCGAGTCGTCAATACGACGCTCCCCGACGTCTAAGGAGTACCACAGAGGGAAAGCGGAATACTTCCATACCCTCGTAAAATACAAGAAGGCACCCGAAGCCGCCATACAAAGAGGAACTACCTCCGCAGAGCAAGGTCATCCCACCCAACAAAGGCTCCTCGCTTCATCCCAAACCGCCGGGAAACAAGCGACGGAATATAGAAGGAGGACCAAGACAAACCCGGAACTCGACAACGTAGGACCCTTCCCGCAAGATCCTCCTAGTCTCAATCCTCCAACAAGGAACCCACCAATGATCTCGATGCGCACCAAGCCGTGCCATCCATCTCTCCCAAAGCGGATCGATCCATATCCAACACAAGAGGTCGCCGAGCAAATGACCACGGGCTAAACGACGTCTGAGCCTCGGCATGGCCTCGAAGTCTCTCTCGCAGCCACAAGGTGAGCAAAGCGGGGCTTCCCCTCTCATGAACCGATCCCTGCCGCGCACGGCCGATACCATGAAGAGTCTCCCCAAAGACCAACGGGACAATATCCTCTCCACTCGCAAAGGCCCTACCACATCTAGCAAAGCGCCATCGCAAATGCCAAGGGAGCCGACCAGAAAAGCGTCGCCATCACGCACAAGGCAAATGCGTCCCAAGAGACATCACTTCATCATCAACCATGAACCGCTCCGGCAGCTCGTAAATGTCGATATGACCCGAATCAAGGATCATGCCCCGCACTTCTTCCAACGAAGTACGAAGAAAGCCTCGCAAGCTTCACGCTCACCGCAAAGCACCACCAATCAAAGGAAGCGAGATGGCCTCCACCTCCTGGGCCCTCCAATCAAAGCCCGAAAATCCTCAAAAGTGGGCACCATTTCATTATAGGAGAAACAATACACATGCCTCCTAACATCCTGCAACTTCGCGGCAGCCCGCAACAAATCCCAATCAGAACCAACTCCTTAAAAGACCAAATCGAGCAAAGACGAAACCTTACCTCGAAAGCCCGTCTCTCGATGCCTCATACGGCGCCGCATCCACGTTTTCAACCGCTCAAGGAAGTGTGCTTGCCTCTCCCGCGAAAGCCTCGGCAAAATTCTAGGGACGTACGAAGAATCCATGGCAAAAATGGAGGTTCCTAGAGAAAATGGGGAAGAAAGCTCGAAAATGGCCGCAAATGGGGAAATGAGGAAGAACCGCATTAATCGGAAAGCATTTATCTCCTTCCCAAAGCAAGGTTGGTCCGTACGGACCTCTTTGCATGCTAAGTATGTCCGTACGGACCTCCTTGCAAACATGACCCATTTCCCAAAGAACAAGCATAACAACCACTGTCCTCGGCCAGACCTTGCTCCAAACCGCCCAAACACCGGCCAAAGCCATTCCCTTGGAAACATACACTACCCACAAATGCACTCTCAGCTCACGTGGCATGCACAAAATAAAAAAAAAAATAATAGCAACAATTTCTAGGACAATTCCTGGGAATCAAAAAAAAAATGACATTACATCTTAAAATAAAATACTGTTTGCCGTGCAAATACGAGTGTTTTATTACAGTACATCAAATGTCTCGTTGCTAAACAAAAAAAAAAAGAGAAGATATGGAAAGAGGGAAAGCAAATGGACCCAAATCCGACTCTTCAGAATCATCATCATCCTCGCCGAGGTCCTCCAGAGAGAAGTCGGGCATCCCTGTGAACTCGCCCGCCACGTCCTCGTCATCGTAGTACCGAGCCTCGCCGAGGCCGCCACTCAAAATAATCCGAAGGATCAAATCCGACGAAAGGATCGAAGAAAGAAGGCTCGAGGATCCTCACCCCGCGCATCCCGAGGAGGGAAGAACTGATAAAAGGGCCGCCGCCTGAGCTCCCGAAGACGCCCCGCATCCATGCTATGCCGCCTCGAAGGTCCCTCCCGCTGCGGCTCCGACTCGGCTCTCGGCGAGGAACGTCTGCGTAATGCCTCGAAGGCATAGGCCGGTACGCCGGCACGCGTCGCGAAGACCGGCAAGACATCTTCGACGCCATCTTCTTCGCAAACGACCTCATCGCCACATAACGGCGAGTCAAGATATCATAGGCTCTCCCCGGACTCCGCACAAGCAAGCGCCCAAGGAAACGCTCAGAATACAGTTATACTCAACAACAAAAAGAGAAAATACGTAAAAGATGCCAAGATGGAAAAGAGTAAGCACACTCACCGATCTATCAGATCCACTCGGTATGCAAGCAGAGCTCGCTCGTAAACGGCATGCACACCCTCCGCCTCGACCCGTCCCCACGGACATACGTGAAATCCGGCCCCGCATCGGAACCTCTGGGAGCTCGCGGGCGCCCTCTCTCCTCGCGCACTCGCGGCGTCCCCGCCTTCCTCCTCACGAAGGCCCCGTACTCCTCTCCATACAAAATGAACTCCTCGGCGCCCACACCGCCAAGGTACCTCTCAAAATCAAGCACATCCATATCCCGGAATCAAGCATCCCAAAAGGAGGGTCCCTGAGCCACGGGAAGCACACCGGGCCATGCCGCGTAAGACCCGCTCCCTGTGTACATGACGTCGCAGTCAAGCCCCGCAGATCTTCCGCCGCGCCGTCACCTCCTGAGCCCTCGAACTCATCACCCTCATACCGAGCCCACGGGAACAAAACAAACCCCTCCGGCTACCCTCTCCGTACGCTCCCGCACATCCCCGTAGGCGATGGTGAGCTTCCCCCGGGTCCTCCTCTTCCTCGCCGTACGAGCCCAAATTTCAAAGATAGCAGGTACGCAGCATGCCCCTGTGATCTCTATCCCACGGAAGCACCGAAAATCTCGTAGAACCACACCTCGTGACAAAAACAGAAAAGGCTCAAGGCAAAAGAAAACGGAGAAGCGACAAGTTGCTAAATCAAAAACAAAGAATAAACTCATACCTCCAAAGCAAAGTCAAAACAGCCAATGAATCGGCCACACCCCGCTAAACCGGTCCAAAGAGAAGTAGAGCTCGCCAAGCCCGCCTCGCCCCAAGCAATGTCACAAACTCTATCCAGATCAATCAAGCTCTCCAACAGAGCAAAGGGAGCCGTTAGCCGCGTGGTTCGAGAACAAAGTCTCTGACAATGCATACCACAAAAAGGAGCGCGCCACCGCCCGCCGTCACCCGGCCGGTACTCTGACATAGGCCCCAATACCGGCCGTGATCCTCGCCCTCCACGTCGCTATACAAGATCCCTGTGCACCCTCGCGAGGACGAGGCTCAAAGCCCAAGCAGCTCGGCCAACACAAAGACGGAGATCATATCTCTCCACCGCACCGGCCCTCCTTTCAAGGAAAGCCCATCGCAAAGAAAGTCGGTCGGCGTCACCGTCACCTCTCCCCAACTCGTATGGAAGGTGTGGGTGGTATCCCACCAATACTCGTAAAGGCCAAGGAAGACGCTCTTGTTCTTCCTCGTGTCGAAACCCCGCCAGTTCTCTACGAACACACCCTGTGCCGAGCGTAGACCACTCCTCCCCGGGACTCGGCCTACCATCCACGGAAATATCGGGCATCCGCCGCCATTAGCCAACAATGCCTCGAGCGATCCCCGAGTCTTCATCCTCTTCGCCTTCCCGCCATAAGCCCCGCATCCCGCAGTAAACACAAGAAAGGTACGTCAATCACAGTACTTAATATAAAACAAAAAGCACAAAAGTCCGTCCCAACACGAAAGGCCAAGAAAATAACCCGTCACAAAACACGGCACACATTGCACATATTTTTCACAAATAACCCGTCACAAAAACACGGCACACATTGCACATAATTTTCACATACATTATACATATAATTTTTCCCACAAGTCCGTCACCCAAAAACACGGCACACACTGCATAACACATTTTTCAAAAAGAAAAAAAAGGGATTAAGCCCTACACGACACATTTTCAAAAAAAAAGGCCGTCCCTACACGGCAAAGGCACATACAACCCGTCACAAAAACACGGCACATATTGCACATATTTTTCCCCACAAAGTCCGTCACCCAAAAACACGGCACACACTGCATAACACATTTTCAAAAAAAAAAAAAAAATCCATCCCTACACGGCACACACTTTCAGACAAAACCCGTCACAAAACACGGCACATGTCACATTTTTTCACAAAATTTGTCACTACACGACAAACTTTTCTCATAATGTACATACATAAATAGCATACGGTACAAAACACCAAAGCATGCATTTCATTAGAGAAGCACTTTATTTTCACAAATAAAAGCTAATCTACACATTTCTGCACAAAATACACATACTCACAATTTTTACATGTCCATTTTCAACAATTCATCAAGAATTTCACAAAAAGGCATAAAAAAAATAATAACAAAAATTCAAAAATGCGAAAAACTAAAACCTAGTTCTAGCATTCAAAAATTCGAGCAGGGAATCAAAACGGAACGGATTTCTTACCTCCCCGACGTTCCTAGAACGACGATTGTGCACCTCCGGATTCGGATACAAGACATCCGGGTTCTTCGAAGATGGAACAAACGAAATCCAATTTCTTTGGAGCTCCATCCGTTGCTCGACCACTTCTTGACTGCGTTGACGACGATTCCTTCGAGATCCTTCCGCCATTGCAAGCGATTCAAGCGAAAAATGGAGGATTTTGGTAAAAATGGAGGTTTTTTCCTCTCTCTCTCTCGCCTGGTTCACGAACTGAGGAAGAAGAAGTGGGGGAGCCTCGGCATTTAAACCTGGTCAAAACCTGAACCGTAAAACCAAAGTGGTCCGTACGGACCTCTTTTGCAGCCGTGTTGGTCCGTACGGACCTCTTTGCAAGGGGTGGCCAAATTACTTTCCCCGCCCTTATAATCTTTGCCCCGGCCGTCCTAAGGCCTTTTCCAAAGAAATCCAAGTGCAGAATGGTCCCTAACCCTTCAATTCAAACACGGGCAGTCAGTGTAAGCCCGAGCCTCGCCCACTTCAACGGCAATTCAATCACCGGCCGTCAATGTAAGACCGGTCCTCGCCCACTTCAACGGCAATTCAACCACCGGCCGTCAATGTAAGACCGGTCCTCGCCCGCTCAACGGCAATTCAAGAAGGAGCCAACACCTCCCAGCACGAATATCAAGGCACAAGACGCCTCCAAAACGCTCAACGGCAACTCAACCACTGGCCCTCAAAAGAGGTCCAAAGTCATCTTCTCAGCAGGAAAAGCCCCTACAAGGTCATGCATCCTCATCAATTCAAACATTGGCCATCAAAGTAAGCCCGAGCTCCTCCCCAACAAGTCAAAGGGAAGTCATACAAGACTATATATCCCCAGCACCGGCCGTCAATGTAAGCCCGAACTTTGCCCACTCAACAGCAAAACAAGCACAAGAAGGAGCCAATACCTCCGAGTACAAATCCCAAGGCACGAAGCGCCTCCAAAATGCCAAATGGTGAAGCAATCACCGGTCGTCATCATTGCCCACTTCAAACGGCAATGCAAGCATCGGCAGTCATCGCAAGTCCAACCTTCTCCCCAGCGGACAAAGCACGAGACATCTAAACCTCTCGAAGCTCAAGGCAGCCATGCCTCCATAACCGCCGCCAGAAGACGATTCAAAGTCCTCCAGCGTGGCACCAAACGCCGCCAGAAAATGATTTAAAGTCCTCCAGCGTGGCACCAACCGCCGCCAGAAGACGATTCAAAGTCCTCCAGCGTGGCACCAACCGCCGCCAGAAGACGATTCAAAGTCCTCCAGCGTGGCACCAACCGCCGCCAGAAGACGATTCAAAGTCCTCCCGCGTGGCACCAACCGCCGCCGTAAGACGATTCAAAGTCCTCCCGCGTGGCACCAACCGCCGCCGTAAGACGATTCAAAGTCCTCCCGCGTGGCACCCACCGCCGCCGTAAGACGATTCAAAGTCCTCCCGCCGTGGCACCCACCGCCGCCGTAAGACGATTCAAAGTCCTCCCGCGTGGCACCCACCGCCGCCGAAGACGATTCAAAGTCCTCCCGCGTGGCACCAAAACCGCCGCGTAAGACGATTCAAAGTCCTCACGCGTGGCGCAACCACATTCGTAAGACGATTCAAGTCCTCACCCCATCCTCACCCGGAAGGCTTTAAACCACTCGGTCCCTAAGACCGTATAAACCTCCCAAATCACTATCTCCGACCCTAAGGCCTTAAACCACCCGATTAGGAAAATCGTAAAATTTCCATCCCAGACACCACCACGTCCTCACAATTGACCTCGGCGGTCATCACATCTTAGGACACCACCACGTCCTTACCACCGACCTCGGCGGTCACACAACACTTCAGTGGCACCACCACGCCCGCACTCACAATTTCACGACCTACGAACTACGACTGTGCTTGATTCCCGCTGTGGATACGTAGGAATCCTATCACAGTGGTCCACCATCGACCCATGCGGTCACCCAGACACCACCACGTCCTCACCACCGACCTCGGCGGTCACGCAACACTTCGTGGCACCACCACGCCCGCATTCACAAAACACTTACGTATTCCCCACACCCGAACTACGACTGTGCTTGATTCCCGCCAGTGGATACGTAGGAATCCTATCACAGTGGTCCAAATTTACCGACCTAAACGGTCACACAATAGGACACCACCACGTCCTCACACCGACCTCCCTGGCCACTTTATCTCCCAAAGACGCGATCCGCATTAGGACCCTTATCTTATCCGCGACCCCACTTCTTTCATAAGTGACGTCGTCGAGGGCTTCGTAAGTACCCCAACTGGATCACCCCTTTCAAACACACGGAAACACCGCAGACTCATCAACGCAGCCTTCGACGACCTCCGGCACTCAAAACCCTCTCAAAACCCCCACCAAACCAAGGGAGGAGCCTTTCTTGGACAAAAGGGACAAAAGGACCTTTTGGGAATTTTCAGAAATTGAAAAGCAATAATGGTCCGTACGGACCTCTTTGCTTTAATAATTACCGAATCCTCTTAAAGTCCACAATATTCCCTCAAATCCCGGGAAAATGATTACCCCCTGCAGAGTTGGTCCGTACGGACCTCTTGCATGTCAACTTGGTCCGTACGGACCTTATTGCACAGGAACATCATAATTGCAAATATTCCTCCATCATCACGTGCATTCCCTCAAATCGAGGAAAACCAAAAGTCTGGATTACTGTGGAGGTCCGTACGGACCTCTTTGCACCAAATCCGGCACTATAAATAGAGGGCTCCCCTCCTCATTTTCACACACCTCCCACTTCTCTCTTCCTCCCTAGGCCTTCCGGCTTCCCTCTAAGTCCTTCCGAGGCATTCCCGCCCCTTTCGATCCTTTCGAGGCCTTCCGAGCCCCCTCGTGGTGCTCCGGCCTCCCGAGCGCTCCCGCGACGCTCCCGTGCCGCCCGAGGCACTCTCGAGGTACTCGAGGCCCCTCGTGGTACTCCGAGGCCTTGCCTCGGTCTTTCCACGGTTTCCCGCTCTTTCCGAGTCAAACCGGCGATCCCAAACCACGCCGAAACTCCGCCCGAGTGATCCCGACGATCCCCACGCACGCCGAACCTCTCGCCCGAGTGCATCCCGCACATCAACGCACGCCGAACCTCTCGCCCAAACGCAGCCTCGCAACATCAACTCACGCCGAAACTCTGTCCACAGACAACCGGCCCTTCCCGAAGCAATCCCGATCCGTACCGAAACGCTACTCCGACCTCAAACACTATTCCCCAGCGGAAGACAGACACAAACCAACATTGGTAAGGCTTCCTTCCATTACTATTTCGATACATTTCCATACATAGCATACAATGTAGACATCCGATACAAAGATGCATTTTTAAAAGCACACACACACACACACACACAACATTTAAAGGATATTAGGGGTATCCGAAAGACTCGTTTACGAGGCGACTCTGTGAGCTCTAATATTCTAATATTCTTTTCCCGAGGAGTCATCTGACCTCCGAACTCAAAATCTCATCACACAAAAACAGTTTAAAATTATCTTTAAACTGATGCCCTTTTTCAATGTTTTGGGCTTAATAAAAACGGCGTGGCGACTCTACAAATGCGAAAACAAACGGCGAGACACCTCCAACCAGAAAACGCTGCAAAGCGGGAAATGCCAGATGCCGGGGCGCGAACGCGCTGCCTCTCGGATCCGGGTAATTTCACCCACTCTCCCTCAACGTCCAAGACAGCCCCAAAGCTGGTAGTTTGAGTAGCCTTCAAGACACTTGAAGACTATAAATATGCTTTGAAGGGGACACTTCAAGATATGCCAATGTTACACACCTTCAAGCATATAGAGATAGAGTTCGTTGTGGTTCCATTTGTTCCATCCTCCCATAAAATATTTCACACTTGATTACCTTGGTTTCCAGTTGTGCATTGGCTAGGATTGGAATTCGTTCTTTATCTCTTGTTCCATAGAACTTACATTGTATTAGTTATAGGGAACACTTTCGGCTTTTGTAATTCATTTTATATAGTGATTATAAAGTCTTGCCTAAGAGGCATCTTCAAGTTATATAATTTATATAACTTGAGAAAAATAAGTTTGGTGTTATTTTTCGCTGCAATCTCTTTACAAAATTGTTTTTTTTTTCGAAGTGTGTGTGTGCTATCTCAAGTGCTATCGTTGGTGCTGTTATCACCTTGGATATCACTTGTTGTTCAGGCCATGACAATTTCAGAATGAATTTTAATGAAATTAGTAAAGGGTTCCAATCTTCCTTTTTTGTTTCAATACCATTCTTGATTGGCATTTTATGTTTAATTAGTTGAGTAATATACTAGGTTTGTTAATCTTATTGCAAATTCTCAGTGTAAACTACTTTTGCATCTGGTTCTTTTATATTTTTCTGTATGTAGTCTCACATTTATGTCCTATTTTTTTCCCGAAATAAGACATGGACAAGAGTTGGAATCAGTTGAAGGATAGAGCCTCAGAGGAATACTTTCAAGGAGTAGAGAAATTTTTGGAGTTTGCTTTCAAGGATGATCCTATTGAAAAGCGTCCATGCAAAAAATGCAGAAACCATTTTTTTTAGAAAGATAAAATGAGAGGTCACTTGGTATGTAATGGGTTTTCGCAGGATTACACATATTGGGACCTTCATGGTGAAGACCCACTTGCTGATCAACGTTTATATCCTATATATCACTCAGTTGAAGATAATACACATGATAACGATATGGGAGATGATATGATTGGAATGGTGAATGATGCTCTTGGCATAAGAAACCTAAATGATGTATTAGGCAATGATCAAAGCCCTATTACTGAAGAAGCAGATGGTGCTGATCTGGAAACAAAAAAATTTGATCAAGCTTATTAATGAAGCTCAACGTCCTTTTGTATGACGGGTGTGAGAATTTCACGTCTCTTTCTTTCCTGATTCGGCTGTTGAATGCAAAGGTGACTTGTAAGATGACAAATAAAGTTGTTACAGAAATTCTAACTTTACGACATGAGGCATTCCCTAATGCAATATTGCCAAAATCTTATTATGAAGCCCAAAAAATAACAAGTAAATTGGCATTTAGCATGAAACATGGGATACCTGCAAGAAAAATTGTATGCTTTATCGTGGTGAGGATAAGGATCTTGAAAGATGTAGTATATGTGATTATCCTAGATACAAAATAGTTGATAATAATCAGGGAGATGCCGTTAATATATCAAAAGGGGGGGGCAAGAGGATAGCAGAGAAACAAATGAGGTACTTCCCTCTTAAGCCACGATTGAAAATGTTATTTATGTCCACACACACAACCACTCTAATGATATGGTATGCTTCAGAAGAACGCGTTGATGATAGAGTTATGAGACATCCAGCAGATTCCCCCGCATGGAAAGCTTTCACGGAAAATAATCAAGAATTCGCTAGTGATCCTCGTAATGTAAGATTGGGTTTGGCAGCTGATGGATTTAATTCACATGGGAATATGAGTAGCAGTTATAGCATTTGGCCGATTGTATTAATACCATACAATCTTCCTCCGTGGTTATGTATGAAGAAATCTAACTTCATTTTGTCTACACTTATTGATGGGCTAGATGGACCTACTAATAAGATCGATGCGTATCTACAACCATTGATAGAAGAGCTTAAAGATCTATTGTCAAGTGGTGTTGATACATATGATGCATCTACTAAGGAAATGTTTAAATTACGTGTTGGATTGTTATGGACGATTAATGATTTTCTTGCATATGCTAACTTGTCAGGGTGGAGCACAAAAGTCCATGGCATGTCAATGCTGTAATAAGAAGACAAAATTTCGTTGGCTATACAATGGTAGGAAGTTTTGTTACTTGGTTCATCGTATGTGGCTAAAAAGTAGTCACAAGTTTCGTCGGGATAAATTAGCTTTTGACGGTGAGCATGAGTGGGATGATAAACAACATGTATTATCTGGTGTCAAAATACTTAAGCAATTAAAAGACGTTGAAACTATATACAAGAAGGAAGATGTTTTTAAAAGAAAAGAAATAGAGGCACGTGAAAAGGAAGAAGAAAAGGCAAGAAAGGTTGCTGAGAGAAGAGAAGTTCAAAAAAGGACTAGACAAGGTCAAGTTAAAAGGTAGACAAAAAATACAGGTTCTAAAAAAACTCAAACAAGAAAGAAGAAAACGGATAGTTGGAAGAAGAAGATCATTTTCTTTGAATTGCCTTATTGGAAAAATAATTTGATTAGGCATAATCTTGACGTAATTCATATAGAGAAGAATATATGTGATAACATTCTATTCACACTTTTGGGAACCAAAGGTAGATCTAAGGATTCCATTGAGGCACGTCTTGACATGAAAAGTATGAGTATTAGGAAACCGTTACACCCCAAAGAAGGAGCATCAGGGGCAAAAAGGTTATCTCCAGCGAGTTATACAATGAGTAAGGCCGATAAAGAGATATTTCTCAAGGATTAAAGAATGTCAAAGTTCCAGATGGATATGCATCAAATATTTCACGTTGTTTCCATTTAAAGGACTGGACTCTAAAAGGGCTAAAGAGTCACGACAATCACATTTTGTTACAACAACTTTTGCCATTGGCTATTCGTAAAGCCTTGCCAAGTAAAGTGGTAAAAGTCGTGATAGAAGTGACAAATTTCTTTAGGTAACTTTGCTCCAAAGTAAATCGTAAGGTTGACTTGGAAAACATCCAATAACGTATATCACTCACTCTTTGCCATTTGGAGAAGATTTTTCCTCCGGCATTCTTTGATATCATGGTGCATTTACCAATACATCTTGCTGAGGAGGCAATGATCGGTGGACCTGTGCAATATCGTTGGATGTACCCGATAGAAAGGTATGTTTTAATGTTATTCCTTAAATAAATATCATCACCATGCACACATTTTTAAGTTTGAGTTTATATTTAGGTACGTACAAAAGCTAAAGAAATATGTGCGTAATCATGTGCGTCCAGAGGATTCAATTGCTCAAGGGTACATTTTAGAAGAGTGTATGACCTTTTATGGAAGGCACTTAGATGATGATGTGGAAACTATGACTAATCGACCAAGTTGAAATAATGAGGGTGATGATAATCAGGGCAGCCATTTTGGTAAAGTAGAAAATTTTTACCTTGACCGCATTATGCAAGAACAAGCTCATCGATATGTGCTAGCTAACGTGGATGGAGTTCAACACTATCAAGAGTAAGAAATAATTTTTCATTACAAGTCGTTATCTAAATCCACTCATAATTAATGTATAAAGTAAATCACAACAATTACAGGAAGCACCTTACTTTCCTTAGGGAAAACATGCCTCGTGCCTCAGATCATCAGCTTTATGCGGCTCATAATGATCAATTCTCTAATTGGTTAAAAGATCATGTAAGCAGTTAGTTATTTAAAGTTATATTGTCATTATGTTAAAAAATATACTTAATTATCCATTTCACTAGCTCCTCATATTTATAAATACATACTCCCTCCGTCCCAGCGAAAGAACCATCAAATTAGCCGGGCACGCAAAATAAGAAATGTGATGTAGGAAAGAGAAAAAGTTTAAATGTTGTGAGTATGAAAAATTAAATAGGAGAGAGAATGAGTGGGAGGTGATGTAAGAAAGAGAATGTTGTGAGTGTAAAAGTAAAGTAGGAGAGAGAATGAGTGGAGAGAATAGTGATTTAAGGTTTCCTTTTTGGGAAAGTGGCTTTTTAAATGGGACGCCCAAAAAGGAAATAAATGGCTCTTTCGCTGGGACGGAGGGAGTATTCTAATACTTTAATAGGTAGAAGGCCTGGAGGCTGAAGGTGATACTGAACTATCAGAAGATATAGTAAAATTAGCAGCTGGACCTGTTGACCAAGCTCGAAGGTTTAACTGCTACGTAATAAACGGTTTCAGATTTCGCACAAGGGGAAGTAATAGTAGTAAAGTTACGAGTAATAGCAAAGTTTGCTTAGATGCAAAAACAAGGAGTTATTCATCCGCAAAGGATAAAAATCCTATTTCTGGGGATGTTACCTTTTATGGGGAGTTGATAGATATTATCGAGATCACTTATGGTTATGATATGACATTTGTATTATTTAAAAGTTAATGGGTTGACAATGTAAAAGGAAAGATGAAGGATGATTTCAATCATACATCTGTTAACTTTAATCAATTATTATACAAAGAAAATAAAGTATCAGATGAACCTTTTATACTGGCATCCCAAACTATTCAAGTAGTTTATGTTAAGGATCCTGAAGCCCTAGATTGGAGTGTTGCCATCAAGATGACGAGTAGAGATCTTTTTGATATGTATTCTGAAGATGTGGTAGTGGTGCCTCAAGTTCAACAATATAGCCTCTAATACTTGGATGAAACTCGAGTTATGAATGACGATGAATCTATATGGGTGAGGGAGGGAGTAGAAAAAACAATAATAGATGCAAGTACTGCTGCTGCTGCAGTAAAAGCCAATGCCAGGATTAATCTTTCGAGTGAAAGTGATGAAGATGAATCTGATGATGCTAATAATGAGGATTTCAATGAAGATATGGAGGAAGATTAGATTCACCAATTATTATATTTCATTTTAAGCATGTTTCTTTGGCATTAAAAATAACTCATTTAACATTTAAATCTTTTAGTTTAAAATGATTAAATTATATTATAATTTTGACATTTAGTTAGATTATACATATTTATTTCTTTTGAGATTGATATATAGATTTATTTGTTCGCTTATCAAGGTCATTTGTCTTGGCATCATCTTGTTAAAATTCTCAAATTTTATGTATTTAGATAGATTATCACGGCTCCAAGGAGATCACAAAGAACACAAATAGCGGCACATGCAAACCCATCAAGGTCTCATTTGCAGGTACTCACAGGCATCATCAGAGCAACAACTCCGAGCTAACTCCTCAATGCCCTTTGAAGGTGTTGGAAAAGTATGTTGTGTGTGAAGAAAATTGTGTACATTTTCTTGGAAAAATCGTTTGTCGTTGGACAAAGATTATTGTGGGTTCATATTCTACTCCGTGAGAACATGAAAATGATATTTTATTTGTTCAATTTGAAGATTGAATGATAAAAATATTACAGCTTAAATAAATGGATGAAAGTTGGAAATGTGAGTTTGTCTCACATGTGAAAAGAATGGAAAAACTAGTTGATAGTTTTGGCCATTTTTTATTGAATTATAATTCTTTTAATTCAAGATTAATTCCAAGAATAACTTTCAAAGTTAATGTCCATTTATGATTGGCAAATGAAACTCCAAGAATAAATTGATGAATAAATTGATGGCAATGTTAATTGTTGAATTAAGATGATCATCAATATGTGGATTAATTGGAGAGTTAATCCTTGGGGAGTTTTGAGCTATAAAAGAAATACCCACAACTCTTTGAAGAAAAGAGAAAAAAAAATAGAGAAAAAGATAAGAGGAAAACACACAAAAAGAAGCTTTTTCCATCAATCTTCTTCTATCCTCTTGCAATTCGTTCATCTTCTTCCTTTGCCCTCCTTGAATAATTGGAATGGTGATATTGTCCAAGCATATTAGTTCATTTCGCCGGAAAGCTCAAGTGCGAA
This sequence comes from Adenophora triphylla var. japonica, assembly GCA_022495995.1. Taxonomy (NCBI): domain Eukaryota; kingdom Viridiplantae; phylum Streptophyta; class Magnoliopsida; order Asterales; family Campanulaceae; genus Adenophora; species Adenophora triphylla. The sequence goes on from JAFEMH010003665.1 coordinate 110,588, forward strand.
GTGGTTCCGGTTAATCCGTTTTATCCTGGGAGACTAACGCCCGTTGAAACCTCAAGCACTCGTAGAGAGGAGGACGAATTAGTCTTAAGGAGAGTGTGTTCTCACACGACTCAGATACAAGAGATTAAAGATGGACAAACCCAATGAAGAGATCAAATACGGTTGTATCTTTCTTTTTATGATTTTTCAGAATTGTTGTATATTATATTTTCAATGTTGTAATTTGTTTTCCTTTCTATATTTTCAAGATTTTTCTAACAATCTTAAGACTAATTCTCTTTGTTGAGAAAGGATTGCAGATTACAGGATTCTTGTAGCGTGGTGGCTACGGGAGAAAATATTGAAAAGGGACGGGAAAACAACGAGAAAGAAATCAAGAAAATTTCTGCACAGATTTTTCTTGACCAGGTGTAGTAAAACAGCATTTCCTGCTTCGTTAACCGTTGGATCGAGCTCAAATTTGGTGAGCATGTTCTAATCTCATATAAGAACAATCTGGACGGTGGAGATCGAAATCTTTTATCTGGAGATAAAGATAAAATTTTCTGAACAGAACAGTTTATGAAAGGAAAAAAAATATTTTGAACATATAATTAACTCACGGAAGAACATCAAGGATGTTGCGATGATTGTGTAAAATAGTTGTGGCGATGCCACTTCTAGTATTTATACAATGGGTGATATATCTCTTATGGTTCATGAGATCATAGTGAGAAAAATCGAAAAGTTCGTAGGAACTAAATTGAGAAATTGAAAGTTGAAAGATGTAATCTTTAACTTTCTTATGGTTCATAAAATCATAATGAGAAAAATTGAATAGTTCATTGAAACTATGTTGAGAAGATGAACGTTAAAAGATGTAGTCTTTAACGTTGCATTTTATCAATGATGTATTGACAAAGATGATAGGGCTTCTTGAAAGAAGTTGTTAAATCCTATTATTGTTAATAGTGACAAAAGTCACAAAGATAAAAACAATAGAGCTTCTTGAAAGAAGTTGTTGAATTCTATTGTTGTGAACATTGAAAAATGTTACAAGAACTAAAACCATAGGGCTTCTTGAAAGAAGTTGTTAAAACCTATTGGGGAAATATGTGACTAATGTCATAAAGATAAAAACAATAAGGCTTCTTGAAGGAAGTTGTTAAATCTTATTGTTGTTGATGATGATAAATAACACAAAATATTTAGAATGGGAACTTCTAAAAGAAATTGTGTATTTTGTAAATGAGAATGTGATTTTCTCTAATTTAGAGGTGCTCCAAGATGAGACCTTTAAAGTTTTGGAATAATTAACCTTCAATTATAATTCCATTAAGGAATTCAAAGGTTTAAAAATATGAGTGGTTATAAGAAATAAATTGTGTTAATTCTCCTATTGAATTAGCAATTTATTCTTAAAGTTAATTCTCTAATTAAGTTAGAGAGTTATAATTTTAACAAAAAAAAAAAAAAAAGTTATAATTGTTAAAAATTAAAGCCAATGGTTGATTTGTGTAAAGACAAATCTCTAATGGAATGTGGTTGTTCCAAGTTTTCGGATCACCATAGTGAAAAGTTAGAAAATTTTGTTGGCCTTGACTTTAAGTGATGGCAACAAAAGATGTTCTACTTGACCACCTTTAACTTAGAGAGGTTTCTTTTGAAAGATCCTACAAAGTTGGGTGAAAATGTGATGGATGTTCAAGCCGTGAGTGCGGTTGAAGCATGCCAATTTTCTTTATCGGAACTATATACTTAATGAATTGTCGGATTCATTATAAACCATATATAGTACGAAGAAAATTGCAAAACATTTGTGGAAGTCGTTGGACTATATATATATATAAAATCGAGAATGCGGGTGAAATGAAAATCATCGTAATCCGCTTCCTTGATTTTAAATAGTGGAATCCATAAATGAAATAAAAAATTATATGGAAGAAGTGGAAATAGTCTTCCATGAAAAACCATGTCGAATAGATGGTGTTGAGTGAAATTCTCAAGTGATGACAATAATTGAGAAATTGTTTTTCACTTGAAAATATTTTAAAATCACCTCAAACATAATGAATGGAAATGAATGATGAGGTGTGTGTTATTCGTCTTTGTGTTGAAAAAGAGAATAGAACTTTGGAGAAAAATTTGTCTAACATTTCTTGTGGCAAAAGAAAATGTGATGAAGCATGCCGAAATGCTTAATACTAAAACAAAGTTGGTCAAACTTGTTTGAAATGTCAAAATCGTTTGAAAAGTCAAACGTGTTTTAAAAGCCAAATTTGTTTGAAAAGTTGAACATTTACCTTGTGTCTTGAGAGACAAATGTGATGTCATTCATGATGTTTAAATGAATGAAACGGAAGGGTGTTCAAGTGATCAATATGAGAATGAATCCCTTTATATGGTCAAAATAGATTCAAACAAGACTCATCATATATGTGCTTGAAGTTATAATCAAGGCATATTGATTCTTGAGATGTGAATATTATTCACTAGATGATGGTAAAATGTAAATTTTTGTCTTTAACGTTGCTTGCTAAAAGCAAAATGTTGAATCTTATCTCTTTAAAGGAAAAGTTGGAAATCAACTTAATAAGGAGATAGTGATAAAGAACAACTAAGTGTAGTTTGTGTATAAGTTACACAAAATACTATTGGTTTCATATGGTTGGGTATGCTTACAATAGTTGTGATTATAGAATTCTTGTTTAATTCAATAATGGAATCATGAAGCGCTTCTTTCTTTAAGAATATGTTTCCGTATAAATTAAGAGATGAGACAAACTCATTTAAACGGATTCATGATTCAATAGAAGAAGAAGAAGACACTTATCATGAGGAATGATAAAGAAGAGGCATGACCTCGACATAGCAAATGAGGTAGGATAAGAAAATTCTATGGCCCGGATTTTCTAACCTCCATGCTAGAAAATGAATCACAAAGTTATAAAGACATTGAGCTCTTTGAAAGAATCTTTGTGAAAAGAGGCCGTTAAAAGTGAGATTGATTCCATCTTGGAAAATCACACTTGGAAACTAGTGAATTTACCTTCGAGTAGTAAATCACTAGCATATAAGTGAATTTTCAAAAAGGAAATGAAGACCTATGGAACAATCAATGAGTACAAGGCTAGACTTGTAATTGAGGATTACAAGGAAATGAAGAACTTGATTACTTTTATACTTATTCTCTCATCACGAGAATAAAGAGTTGTATTTGCAATTGCTGCATAGAAGAATTTGAAATACATCAAATGGATGTAAATAACCTTTCTAAATGTCGATTTAGAAGAGAAAATTTACATAGAACAACCCGAGGGGTTTCTTGTACATGAACAATGAAACAAAATGTCCACAATGTACACCATGATCAAATGGTGAAAATTGGCATTATTGCTAATTTTGGGACTAACCCGAAAATGTGGGGGTGAGTATACTTTGGAAAATAATTACCTATTGGAAAGGTTTCCCCAAGAAAACAATGAGATGTCCATATGAAGTATGGAAACGTAGGCCTACGTACACTTGTGAATGTGGGGTGTTTCGCAAAGTAGCAAGTCCAATTATCAAAGAAATTGAATTTGATTATTAAATGGTGGATTGTGTTTCAAGAGTTATGTTCATAACAATTGTGCATATTGGTTTGTTATATATGATTCAATAAGTTTGAATATATATAAAAATCAAAAGAAAATAAAATCAATAAAAATCAAGCATTGATGTCAAATTCATGAAAGTGAATAAATGATACTTTGAATGAAATAGATCAAAGTGTTGAAATGGTTCAAGAAATGAAACCTTAGAATAAAATGTGCTAGTTTGTCTAGTTTGTAAAGTCATTGTATGACTTGAGACAAGTACAAAGATAAAGACATCAAAGGTTTGATTGTGTGGATTTAAACAAGAGTGGCTACGTCACTTTGTTTATTAAATCCAAAAACGATATGTTAACTAAGGAAAATTTTAGTCAATTTGATTCGTTGATTCAAATTCAAGGAAAACTAATGGACTCGTGGTTAAACAAGTCATTAGGTGGATATTCTTGAATTATTTGAAAGGATCAATATGGAATAGCCGGGATTTAATCAATCTGAGTTAACAGTTATCAAATGGATAAATCTTGTGTTAGCAAGATGGTATATTGCTAAGTCAATTTATGATTGAAAAGACATATAGCAATATGTGTAATGGTAGTCTAAACATATATGTCTAAGACATAATACCATTAGAACACTACTCTCAACTAATTTGACTATGTGAAGTCAAATGATAAACGGATCCGTTAACCAAAGGGTTAAATCGAGAGTTAGTTGTAAATTCGGAGGGGAATGGGACTTAAGCCTCTTGAAAGTTAAACACGGAAAACCCAATCTAGATGACCGGAGATCCCAAGAACTAGATTCAATGGGACGACCTAACCGTTAAAAGACTTGTAGCGCCACCGCGGGGGAAACAAAACCCCAAGTCCATTCCTATTAGTGACATCCCGAAAGGATAAGGATAAGCATATGGCTTTTAATGATTCTTACGCGTCGAAAATTCGAGCGGGGTAATACGGGTTACCTTTAAGAAATCACCTATGTGAGAGAGAAGTGGGGCCGCTTCGAGGAGAATTGTGTGAGGCTCAATTCTTAGACCCTCTCACAGAACCAGGCATTATGTTCAGGGCCATGAACGAATATAGCTATGAGAAATGAAATATGTTAGGACATTACTTGTGTCTAGTATATGATCGGCTACACAAAAAGCATATCGATTCAAGGACATCGCGTCTATCGACTTGCGAGTAGAGTAAATATGCTAGTTCGAGCGGAGGTTCAATGGGCAATATCCCCACACCTTCGTATGCAAGTTTTTGTCTGTCGGACTCTATCACCAATCTCGTCCTCAATTTCCTTCATGTGGGGGATTGTTGGAAAAGTATGTTGTGTGTGAAGAAAATTGTGTACATTTCCTTGGAAAAATCGTTTGTCGTTGGACAAAGATTATTGTGGGTTCATATTCTACTCCGTGAGAACATGAAAATGATATTTTATTTGTTCAATTTGAAGATTGAATGATAAAAATATTACAGCTTAAATAAATGGATGAAAGTTGGAAATGTGAGTTTGTCTCACATGTGAAAAGAATGGAAAAACTAGTTGATAGTTTTGGCCATTTTTTATTGAATTATAATTCTTTTAATTCAAGATTAATTCCAAGAATAACTTTCAAAGTTAATGTCCATTTATGATTGGCAAATGAAACTCCAAGAATAAATTGATGGCAATGTTAATTGTTGAATTAAGATGATCATCAATATGTGGATTAATTGGAGAGTTAATCCTTGGGGAGTTTTGAGCTATAAAAGAAATACCCACAACTCTTTGAAGAAAAGAGAGAAAAAAAAATAGAGAAAAAGATAAGAGGAAAACACACAAAAAGAAGCTTTTTCCATCAATCTTCTTCTATCCTCTTGCAATTCGTTCATCTTCTTCCTTTGCCCTCCTTGAATAATTGGAATGGTGATATTGTCCAAGCATATTAGTTCATTTCGCCGGAAAGCTCAAGTGCGAAGTGGTTCCGGTTAATCCGTTTTATCCTGGGAGACTAACGCCCGTTGAAACCTCAAGCACTCGTAGAGAGGAGGACGAATTAGTCTTAAGGAGAGTGTGTTCTCACACGACTCGGATACAAGAGATTAAAGATGGACAAACCCAATGAAGAGATCAAATAAGGTTGTATCTTTCTTTTTATGATTTTTCAGAATTGTTGTATATTATATTTTCAATGTTGTAATTTGTTTTCCTTTCTATATTTTCAAGATTTTTCTAACAGAAGGCTCATTAGGTCCATTCTTTATTAATTGTTTTTGAAAATCAAAGTTTAGCAATTCATGTTAATTATCATTTCAGAAGGTTAATAAAGTTGTTGTTTGATTAGTTATTCATGTTACTAAATTTAACTAGTTGCAATCTTTCAGGGACTGCAACAAATGAATTTGTTGCAAGAAAGGGACGAGTCCAGCTATAGGAGTCAAGCAATGGGGTAAAGCAGGATACAAAAATGCACTTGACTTTCAATGAACATATACAGGTTTGTGGACAAAATTCAAAAGCTTTAGCAACAAGACTTGGCACGATTGCAAAATGTGGAGTTAAAGCTCCCCTAAAGCCCTATGATTGGCGAAAGGTTTCACAAAAAAAGAAAGATGCCATATGGAAAGAGATCCAGATATGCACTTAAGATTCTAAAGTTCTATAAAATAAGATCTTCATCTAATATATTTTTTTTATGTTAAAGGATAACACTATGCCCCATAGGAGTTTAAGAAATTATGCTTAAGAAGAGTTGGGGATTTATGGAGAAGTTGGAAACTTAAAGTGAAAAAGAAATTTTACACACCATTCAAGCTCAATCTTGCTGCACTTGCTATTCCACCCGGTGACTCACGTGTGAAACCCACATCTTGAACTAAGTTAGTTGAATATTGGAACCGTGAAGATGTTGAGGTATGTTCCTGATAATTTTAATAATGAATGTCCTGATAATTTCATGTAGCATTCAGTTATCAACTCCTTCTGTGTCACTTTTTTTCCTTTTTTCATCGATTTATTTTAATCTCAATATTAGTAAAAATCTCAATATCAGTATACAGCCTGCTATTATTCTCTCTGTCAACAGTAGCATATGACACTACCGTATTCTTTATCTGTCAATGTTAGCAAATGATGTTACAGTCCTCTTAAGAAAATTTAAACCTCTCTTGATCTGTTGTAAAGATGACTGTTGTATTTCACCTACTGCCATTGGAATGTTTTCATTTTGACATGCACATAGTTGTGTGTTGTCATTCGTAATATGTCATCTATTGCCTGTATTTTATCGAGCTAAAGCCTATAATGGTCTATTTCATGTCATACTGATGAGTTGTTGAGCTAATTAACCTATTTCATTATTACAGAAAAATTTATAGATATCTGTGACTGGGGAATCTAATGTAGATCAAGTTTCTTCTTAGGGGGTTTTTGTTTTTTTTAAGTGATAAGTGCTTTGAAATACGATTTCGCCCAAAATGGCTGAATGATTAAGAGGCAAAGAATCGAAAACCGATTCTCGAATTGGATAAGTTATTTGATTTTGTATCTGAATTCATTATCTGAAACAGTTAAAAAAAAAAAAAAAAATAAAATAAAATAAAAAAAAACCCAAACGTAAATGCAAGTGAAACAAGTAAACGGTTTTAAAAAAATTAACATAAACCAAGCATGAACAGTGCGTTTTAAGAGGCTTTCAGCACCATTTTTACCTCTTAAAAATCAGTGGCTTTTAAGAGGCATTAAGTCTGGAAAAAAAAAAACAAACACACTTAAAGTGTTTTACCTCTTAGAATTAAGTGATTTACCTCTTAATAAGAGGTAAAATGAAAAAACAAAAGCCCCCTTACTTGTCTCATTTTCTTGACTTTTCCGTCAAAAGGAAAAGGTAAGTCTGAAAGCGTGAAACATACTCTCGTCATTACTGCAGGAGAGAGAGAGAGAGAGAGAGAGAGAGAGAGAGAGAGAGAGAGAGAGAGAGAGAGAGAGAGAGAGAGAAAGAGAGAGATGTAAGGCAGTTAAATGGGTGTCAAATTGCCAGAGAATTTGCTCTTTGTGATGTGAACTTGAGGAATCTGATGTAGCGTATCAAATTCTACATCGCACACTAATGGTTTACAAATAGGACCTTTTGTTTGCCTTAATTTCTCTATAGGGTGAAACATTAATATGACCTGAAGCCCTGGCCAAAATGCCTATAAGTTGTTGAGATCCAAAGCAGAAATTTATTGTGCTTTTATTTCAGCTCGACAATTATTACTGGTTGGTGTACTGTATCTGCACTGGTGTCCCAATACTCCTGATAGCATAGGCCTTATTTTGAATGGATTTAACACAATTAATGCCTCTACTTAATAATCCTCGTAGGTTCTTAAAAAAACCTAAAGTAATAAAATAAGACCTTCATTGGTTTGTAACAGAGAAGGATAAGGTTAAATCAACTTTGTTAGTGTAGGACGTGTTCCGTAAATACCGTGCACGTGCTATCACATGTGAAGACCACCCTCTTATCTATTATGTGAAATTAGCCTTATACTTTTAATTATATAAATATTGAGGAAATGAAATATCGTCTTCCGCTATGTATAGCGGAAGCTTAGTCCCGTTGATTGAACAAGGTCAATGGGAACTCTTCTACCGCTTATTTTGGGAATCATCAAGGAGTTGTGGATTGGAGGATAGAGTAGTGGAATTTGCTACGTGGCCCAATTGAGGGATTCCACGTAGCCTAGTCAGGACGAAAAGGGGAATTGCGGGACTGGTCCCCACGAGGGACACGCGGCATCGTTCTACCGCTCCGTACGATCCCACGAATAAGGGCTCGACACCTTGCGGTACGGAGAGCACGTGATCTGTCATGTGCGTGGTACGGAGCTGTCAAGCTCTGACCACTATAAATACCTGGCTCAGATATCGATGTCAGCAACAGTGACGTACATGCCCTACCGCTTCCGCAATACTTGTTCTTCCCTTCCTGACTTGTCCCTACTTTCGCTCCTCCTTCTCATTCCTCTTTGGTGGTTCGTGTGTAACGCCTACTGAAAGCTCTACCGTTCAAATCCTCTTTAGAACCTACATCCTACATTTGGTGACCACAGTGGGAGGTATTCACATGGCACCATCAAAGAAAGCCGCAGCCAGGAATGCGGAAGCAGGCGGCGATTCCAGAGCAACCCAACCCCCACCTGAACCGCAAGTAGACCCAGCTAATGATGCACCCATTGTTGAAACAGAATCAGACGAAAGCACCCCCCTGGTCCAACCTAACCTTCCCATTACCCAAGCTGACTTTCAGTTGCTCTATAATAACCAAAAGGCACTTCTAGAGCGGATCGAGACCCTTGAAAGAGAAAAAGCCCAAGCTATGAAGGAGGCCGCAGACACAAGGGAGGCAGCAAAAGGAAAAGCTAAGATTGGTCCTGAGCCCATTTGCATTGATGATGACGACGCTGCTAGAAGTCAAAGCAAAGACCCCCTGGAGAACCGCACTATTCCCCCGCAAGTAAACACCCCATCATCTGGCTTGTTAACATTTGAACAAGCGAGAACACTCTTTTCGTCCCGCAGCAATACAGCAGTGTCGTCTGACCATTCCGCTGGGAAACCATATCCAGCTTGCATTACTTGCCAGCCTTACCCTGAGAAATACAAACACCGTGAGTTCACCAAGTATACTGGGGAAGAGTCTAATCCTCATGAACATGTCCAGCGATATTTAGAGACCCTGGGGCCGCACGCTAGTAACAGCAGTTTGTGTTTGCGGGAGTTTCCCACCTCCCTCACCGGAAAAGCATACACCTGGTTTTACCGCTTGCATAAAGATGACATTTACGATTTCAATGAGCTGACCCGACATTTTTATGCTAAGTTCTTTTATGCCCAAGAAGAGCTCACTATGTTTAAGTTGGCCCGCGAGATTCAGAAGCCAGGAGAAAAGCCCGTGGATTTCGTTAAGAGATTTTCCGCAAGATCTCCTGACCTAGTTCGACCGGCACCCGAAGATGAGCTTGTCCAACATTGCGTCCAAGCAATGGATGAGACCTACCGCCAATTCTTAGCCATTCACAAATTTAAGACGTTTCAGGAGTTAGCGGATGCCGCCAGTAATTTGGTGCTCAAAACCGTAGTAGAGCCGCGTACCTCTTGGTCTACCGCGGGGCAGTATAGGGGGGATAGCTCGAAGTATCAAAGGTTTAACAAGAGACCAGCGGAAGTAGCGGTAGCAGAATCTCCCAGGCAAAAGACCCCTTCAGTGGATGATAGGATGACTAAACAGCGGTTCCAAGAAGCCCCCGATTTCCCTTTTCCGATGCCGCAAGTGTTGGATACTTTACGGAACATGGTGCACAGTGGGGATGTGAAGTTGCCTCCAATAAATCATGAGCCTACCGCAGCAATGTTGAAGCACAAAGACTATTGCCATTTTCACAGAAGGGTTACCCATTCTTCCAGGGATTGTAATCAGTTGAAAAAAGTGATTAACCGATTTGTTGAAAAAGGAGCTTTGACTGTGGAAGGAGGAAATAATAATGTACGGACCAACCCTTTACCTTCTCATGACGGCGGAAAGCAAAAGTCCATTAACATGGCATCTGTATTTGAATTGCCAACCGCTGCTCAGGAAGCTGCATTATTGCCTGGTAGCTCTGACTCACCCGCAGATGACGCAACTATAGCAGAATCACTGCAGTTTACTCCAAAATTCCGCATTTTCTTTGACCAGCTTGGATTTGACGCGACGGCTCGCTTGTGTGAATACCCCGTCCCGATGCAACGCGCATTCGGAAGTTTCAAATAATTAATCATATAATGTCGAATCGAAATGGGATATTCATTTAGTGACACTCGCTTTAAACCATATTAAAAATATTAGTTTAAATTTTGAGAGTCGTCACGCCACTTTGATATAGCCCAAAGCTTTGAAAAAAGGCTAAACAGTTAATTGGGTTCGGGGGTCAAGTTACAACAGAAGAAGAAACGCTATCACTCCTATTGCCCGACGAATCGGTCTTTCTAGCATGTGGGGTGTTGGTTGTGTGCGGTGTTTACAGGAATAGATAGAAGAAACGGGATCATGCATAAGGAGGAGGGGAGAGAAAGAATTAATTGATGATCACACCCTAGAACCTTTGAGTTAGGCCCTCGGAAGGTGCACTAATCAACGTTCATCCTTGGGGAATTGTTGATCATGGGATAATTATTACTAAGGTGGAAGGTAAGAAATAGTTCCTAGATCCATTGGGTTCCTCGGGCGAAACCTTAGATCATCCTCGGCTATTGCATATTTAAATATATTAAAACAGTCCTAAATCTATCATAAAGGAACAATTAAAATATAATAAGCATGCAAATATAATAAGACAATAATAATAATAGGAAACAAAAATATTAAAAAGAGTCTTACCAATTGTAGCAAGACTTTGGGGTCGAATCTAGGGCGATTCGAAGAGAGTAGGAAGAACTGTGGGTAAAACAAGAGTAGTCTTGTTTCTCCCGAGTAATTTGTGTGTTGAAATTGAGGAGCCGGGCACACCTATTTATAGTGCTTCGATAATTGGGCTGGGCCAGCTGAAGGGTCGATCGGCCTTAAAAATAAGGTTCGATCGGCACAAAAAGAAAGGGTCGATCGGCCTTAAAAATAAGGTCCGATCGACACTTAAAATAAGGTTCGATCGGCACTTAAAGCTTATCTTAAATGAATTGGGCCGATCGGCCAAATATTGAGCCTAGGGTCGATCGGCCAAATTTGGCCCAACCTTGTCCTTGGCCCAATCAGCCTAGAACTGGCCGGCCACCATTGCAAAAGCCCTACAGTGCTCGGCCAAATACCATGCAATGCTTAGTTTTGTTTTGTATCAATAAATATTCGTTTCGTCCCGCGATCTTCTCGTTGCATTTTGGCCACTTTAATGACTTCTTTTGCACTTCGCTCTTTGGGATTTTATCTTTCATTTAATCCCAGGAATTTTTATATATCAAATTCGTCCAAAATTTCCATATTTCCATTTTAGTCCCTGAATTTTCCATAAATTCCAACTTGGTCCAAAAGCTTCCAAATGCCATTTTAGTCCTGCATTTTCCCGAATTGCACTTCGCTCCCTTTTTCGGACCGGTACTAACAAGAGCCCTCGGCGACGCTTCTTGTAAGACAAGTGGGGTCGATGATAAAAATAGGATCCGTCCTGAAAAAAGGGATTTCAGGAGGTGGAATGATGAGCTTTCGGATGTGATGTTTGGACTCGAGCTGAGTCACAAATGGAAGATGACCAAGTAGGTCGAGCGGCTGAACCCACGTCGGGCTACCTACGTATCCCAAGAGGAATCAAGCCAAGTCGTAGTTCAGAAAGAGTGGGCGTTTAGTACCCGAGAATGGCGGACGTGCGGCGTCTCAAACCAAAGATGCGATTTGTGTGGGAATCACCCGGAAATATGTGACTATATGAAAGTCACTGAAATGTGAAGACGTGACTGCGCGAAAGTCACTGGAATGTAACTGTAAAAGTTTTGTGAGAGTTTGACTTCTGCGGGAGTCACCCCTTGTGAAAAATTTGACTTCGCGGGAGTCACCCTCAGAAAAATTTGACTTCGCGGGAGTCACCCTCAGAAAATTTGACTTCTGCGGGAGTCACCCCTTGTGAAAATTTGACTTCTGCGGGAGTCATCCCTTGTGAAAAAAATTTGACTTCTGCGGGAGTCACCCCTTGTGAAAATTTGACTTCTGCGGGAGTCACCCCTTGTGAAAAATTTGACTTCTGCGGGAGTCACCCCTTGTGAAAATTTGACTTCAAGGAGTCACCCTTGTGAAAATTTGACTTCAAGGGAGTCACCCCTGTGAAAATTTGACCGTGTGGCGCCACTCCGGAAAATAAGGATTCGTGGCCGCCGGAGGACTTAGGCCACTAATGAAAACAGTAGCTATTCTTTGCCCAAAGGACTTAGGCTACGCTTTACCGATGAAGAATGGTGGTCGCTAAAGGACTTAGGCCACTAATGATGAAAACTCGTAGTCGCCAAAGGACTTAGGCTACTGATGAGGAATAGTTGTGTGAATTGATTGGGATTACTATGGCTTCCCGAGCCGAAGAACCAAGCGATTAAAAGTTTGGGATGATCATTGCTAAGGCTTAGAGAGGAGTCTTGTCTCCTAGGCTTAAGGCTAGGGTTTAGAGAGGTATTTGTCACCTAGGCTTAAGGCTAGGGCTTAGAGAGGAGTTTTGTCATCTAGGCTTAAGGCTAGGGCTTAGAAAGGTATTTGTCACCTAGGCTTAAGGCTAGGGCTTAGAGAGGAGTTTTTGCTCTAGGCTTGGAGCTAGGATTTAGAGAGGTATTTGTCACCTAGGCTTGAGGCTGGGGTTTAGAAAGGTAGTCTAAACAAGGCAGTTTGAGCAGAAAGGTTATGGTTTAAACTAGGCGAGGCCGAGTAAGTGTCTATGGTAGAAGGTGGGATTAGGTAAGTTTGATGTCCAGAGATAAGGACCGAGTCATCTTGAGAGTCACAGAGATACGTCTTTGATGGATTTGAAGAGTTTGAAAATTTGTGGAGACCAAAGAGTTATTTTTGTAAACAAGGTACCAAGGAGGATGGTATTTTGAAAGTATGTTTATTTGATAAAGAGGCCTCATGATTAATTATGTTTCTAACTAACTCAAAGCGTTTGCCACATGCTGATCTTGATGATAAGGGATGCCCTTCTTGCTAGAAATGACTTTGTCGGAGCCTCGATTAGAGCCCCTGACCTCTTCTGAAGAACCACATAGTCGACCTATTTCTGTTGAGGGGAGCCTCAACATTTGATGAAATGACCATGGCGTAGCCCCAGTCGATGATGCAAAGTAAACCCGAAGGGAATCTGGTAAAGAGAGCCTGAGAGAACAGGTTAATAAAAGCCCCAGCTTGGAGAGATTCAATGTATCCCTATTGCAGACAGAGTCATCTTGCGGCCACGGAGGCGACCCATTGTTTCGAACAACAGTCAATCAGTCGCTGGATAAGACTCGGAAATGTATATGTGCAGGGGTACATTTTTTGAAGGTGGGAATGGATCCCGATTTCGTGTATGACACTCTCGCTTTTGGGTTTGACTCTTTTGGGAGAGTATAAGCATCACTAGGTGTAGAAAAGTGTATGGAAGCCCCCGCCGACGTAAAGACAGTGTTTGGCTCTTCCTAGATTGTAGAAAAGAAGACTTGTCAAGACATTTGAAGACTTGTTTTGTTCGTAATTATATCTTGATTGCTTGAGAATGGACCTTACCGATTGGTTTGTCAAATTCCAATTATATAAGTAAACAAATAATGACTCGCTTTGATTAGAAGTTGGAAATCCGCTTGACTTTTGGAAGGAGAGGGATGTTCCGTTGTTGCCGCTCCGGGCTGTTTGGTGGTAATTTTCGTGCAAGCCGCCACTCGCATTGATCTTCTTTATGGGAAAGAATGAAAAATAGAAAAAAGACTGGAGTGGAAGAAACAAGACTCGGAGTGGAAGAAACAAGACTGGAGCGGAAGAAAAATTGGGATTTGACTGATTATAGCCCCTTCTATTTTTCTGTCTTTCAATTCAAGATTTCGTTGCTCCTTTGTTCTCACAAGCCAGGGGAGTAGTCCCTGGCACGCGTCTCCTTGCTTTTACCGGAGTGCCGCTGAGAGGCACGGATGCGAAGCCCCAGTGAGACTTTTGCAGACAGTGCTTGAAGAGTCGAATAAACGAATTTCAAGAATAGGACGAGTTCCCAAACTTGGCGAGAGTATGCAATATGCTCACATAGGATAACAAGTGACTCAGAATGAGAATGCCATCCGGTAGTGGTTGTAGCCGGGCTGGGTTGCGATCGATCATTGGGTGATGCTTAACATGACCTCTTAAAGTGAGAGGTCGGCTGGGCCATTTGCTGAGAGGTTGGCTTGAGGGATGTGTTTGGAATTTCTAAGGTGAGGGGATTTTCTTGTTGTTGCTTCTTCAGAACCTCTAAGAGTGAGGTTAACTTTGATTTTGATAAGGGTGGTGATGGAATCCTCTAAAAGTGAGAGGATGGACTTTGGAATTGGTTTACGGGATTTGTCCAAGAGGGAATTTTTGTTGCTTCTTCTCGCGAGTTTGTTGTGATTTCAGCAAGTAACTTGATCACGATAGGACCTTCACTCGATGTCTCGTTTTCACAACCTTTGAGATGGGAGGTTCACTTCGGGGTGATTTTTTTTTTTTTTTCGAACACCTTCTCATCGAAAAAAGCCTTCGGATTTGTTTGCTCGCGATAGCCCCTAGTGTATGCCTTAGGATGGTTTTACCTTTTCCCTCTTGGGCTTGGAGGTGGTCCCTTCGAGGGAGCCCCTTGTATGAGTTTCTTTCGCATTCCGCCTTTCTTGAGCTTTGAGGTGATTACTTCCTTTGTGAATCAAGGGAGCCCCTAGTATGGGCTTCTTCCTTAGGGTCTCAAAACTTGTCGATCTTGAAATGAAAGGGTATTATTTAGTGAGGATAAGGTTATGGCTTCCTATGGTGAGAGGTTTAAGCTTCAATCGCTACTGGATAGCATTCTCAAAAGAGTAATTTTAAAATGCAAACTCATTTAACCGACTTATTAATGTAAGGCAAAATATATTCAGACCATGGGAAAGATATGTGAGCATATTCAATGAAAGCTTAACGATCAAATGGAAAAAACAGAGGAGACGCGAGATTGGGGGGTTGGTGAGCCCCTAGTTGATATTTATGTAGCACTTGCGAAGGATAAGAACAACCCTTTGCATCTTGCATTGGCGTGAGCAGCTATTTTCTGATGATGAGCAACAACGGTCTTTGCTTATCTTGATCATATGAAAAAGATGTTTAAGTGGGGGAGAGTGTATTTGGGGAAGTGTATGCTCGAGGGAGCATAGAGGGTGTGTATAAGGAGAGGGTCTGGAGATAGTTTACGAAAAGTATATGGTTGAGTATGTAGAGAGTGTATGAGAGAAGGGTGTATAGGGATGGTGTATATGAAGAAGGAACGGTGAGTTGTTTACTCCAATCAAAGCATTCATTCATTGTTTACTTTATTAGCCGGTGAGTTTATCAGTGAGATTAGCAACCAAGTGATAATTATAAATCACACAATCTTCTTGAAAGTAATGCGAGATTATGTCTCAAGTCTAGAGAGAAAAGAAAGAAAGACCTTTTTTTTTATTATTGAAGTAACTAGTTCAAAGTGGACATTACATATCAATGCCCAAAAAAAGACGCACTAGAACCTACAAGACTGAATGAATCTAAATCTTCCCTCGAAGGGTGAGGGTTCCTTCATCAATGAGGCCTTGGGTCTTCCCTTGGTTGATCAATCTTTGAATTGAGCGTTTCAGTTGCACACATTTGTCGCTGGTATGCCCAGCGTACTTGTGGTATCTCGCAAAACTTGGATGTATCTAAGTCTTCCTCGGGGTTAATAGGCTTGTAGTTCTCGAGCGGCTTGATCAAATTCTTTCCCACCAAAATGTCGAAGAACTCACCCACAGGCATTCCTAAGTCATCAAAATGTTCCTTGTTGATCTTCTTCTCGGGTATTGATGCCTTTAGTTGGTTGGTGGCCACAGCAGGCATCCTGAATGAGAAATTCTGATGTGTAGGACCATGAGGGGAACCATAAGCATGTGGATGATAGGGACCTCGGAATTGAATAGGAGGAGAAACTCTTCTCAAGTATTCCTGAATGTAAGACAAATGGTGCTGCTCAATTTCATGCATGTCTTTGAGGAGGTTGATCACTCCCAACCTCGTGTTTGAGACTTCTTTGAGGGCTTCAATGCTTTTCTCCAGAGACATGATCTAGGATTCAATAAGAACATATGGCAGAGTCAAACCAATGAGTTGAATTAGATTCATAATTAATCTTAAGGCACCTATGAGAAAGATAGTTGATCTCCACAATTTTGAGTTTGACCGGGCTGAAGTTGCCTACGTAACCCTTACCATTTAAGATACGAGTCTCAGGTCACCGTAGTTCGAGGGGGCCCCGATTGATGATACAACCAGGGTTAAGTTTAGAGAAAGAGAGAGTCCGTTTGGTGAAAAAGGGAGAGGAAGATGACTCGATCCTTGGTCAAATGAGGGTGATCTAGGTGAGTTAATTTGGTCTTGGGTGAGGATTGGCCTTGGTTGGTCTTTGGCTGAAGGGTGCTAGAGATAAAGGATCTAAACTATGGATGGTTTTAAGGCTAAGGGAGCAGACTAGGGAAGGTTCAAGAGATGAGAGGTAGAACTTTGAAGGGTCCTAACTTGTAGACCATGGGGGTCTAAGGTAGAGGAGTGGACCATGGATGGTCCAAGAGACGAGGGTGGACCTCGAAGAGTCTCAGGTGGAAGGGTGGACCTTTAATGGTCCTAGATAGAGAGAGTGGACCTCGAAGGGTCCTAAATTGAGGAGTGGACCTTGAATGGTACAAAGTAGAAGAAGTGGACCTAGAAGGGTCCAAAAGATGAGAAGTGGACCTTGAATATTCTAAGATTGGGAGAGTGGACTTAGTATAGGAAGAGCACCACGAAGGGTCAAAGAGTGGAACTTGAACGGTCCAAGATAGAGAGACTGGACCTAGGGCGGTCCGTAGTAGAGGGTGTGGACCTTGAAGGGTCCAAGAGATGAGGAGTGGACCTTGAATGGTCCAAGATTGGGAGACTGGACCTAGGGCGGTCCACAGTAGAGGGTGTGGACCTTGAAGGGTCCAAGAGATGAGGAGTGGACCTCGGAGGGTCCTAGAAATGGAGAGTGGACCTCGGAGGGTCCTAGAAATGAAGAGCGGACCTCGGAGGGTCCTAGAAATGAAGAGCGGACCTCGGAGGGTCCTAGAAATGAAGAGCGGACCTCGGAGGGTCCTAGAAATGAAGAGTGGAGAGTGGACCTCGGAGGGTCCTAGAAATGAAGAGCGGACCTCGAAGGGTCCTAGAAATGAAGAGCGGACCTCGAAGGGTCTTAGCGATGAAGAGTGGAGAGTGGACCTCGGAGGGTCCTAGAAATGAAGAGCGGACCTCGGAGGGTCCTAGAAATGAAGAGCGGACCTCGGAGGGTCCTAGAAATGCAGAGCGGACCTCGGAGGGTCCTAGAAATGGAGAGCGGACCTCGGAGGGTCCTAGAAATGGAGAGCGGACCTCGGAGGGTCCTAGAAATGAAGAGCGGACCTCGGAGGGTCCTAGAAATGAAGAGCGGACCTCGGAGGGTCCTAGAAATGAAGAGCGGACCTCGGAGGGTCCTAGAAATGAAGAGCGGACCTCGGAGGGTCCTAGAAATGGAGAGCGGACCTCGGAGGGTCCTAGAAATGAAGAGACTGGCGATCACTTTCATCGTATTGTGTCCCGCCTTTTGTAAAGTAATGGGTCAGAGACAGACTGTAAGGATGGAGCTGGACCCCTTCACCTTTCTTTCCTGGAACTGTGCCTTTGGCCTTTCTGCCATCCCGAGAGTTTGGTTTGTACCCCAAGCCATATCTGGTAGTCTATTCCTTCACATCAATGATGGTATTGCAACCCTGGAGTCTTCTACCCAATCCAAGTCCCGGAAGATAACCCATTTTCCGCATCATTCTCATGGCAGGAGGGATTTTATCGGAAGTAGTGGTAAGGTCAGTGCAACACACTTGTGCTTTGGAAGAAGCTACAGAGAATCCGGCCAATGCTAATCCCTCATCATCATGCTTGATCTCCAATATCGGGATATCTCCAGTGCTGGTTCCTTCTACCGTGACACTGTCTCCATAAATGGTGGTGATAGTTCCATCGCTCGACTGAAATTTGACGCACTGGTGCAAAGTAGAGGCTACCCCATTTATCTGGTGGATCCAAGGTCGTCCCAGCAAGGCAGTAAATGAAATCGGAATATCAATCACTTGGAAATCATCGTCCATGACCTTTTTACCGAACCACATCTTGAGAGTAGCAATCCCCAAAACTGATCGTGCAGTGGAGTCATAGGCCTTAATAGTCTGACTAGAAGGCTTCAAGTCTGTTGGTTTCAGATCCAATAAATCCATCATCTTGGCCGGCAAGACATTCATCGCAGACCCTCCATCGACTAATACCCGTGGCAATCGACGCTCTTCTAACTGGACTGTGATGTAAAGGGGTTCATTATGGCTAGCCCCATACTTTGGCAGGTCCAAGTCAGTAAAGGTAATGATATTTCCATAGTGGATGCTTCCAATCATCTGGACGACCTCATCTGGGGTGACATCTATGGGCACCATGGTCTTGGCCAAACTTTCTTCTAGCTTCAACTTATGAGGGTATGAAGAGGTTAACAGGGACCACAAGGAGATATT
Source organism: Adenophora triphylla var. japonica (assembly GCA_022495995.1). NCBI lineage: Eukaryota > Viridiplantae > Streptophyta > Magnoliopsida > Asterales > Campanulaceae > Adenophora > Adenophora triphylla. The sequence continues at coordinate 129,424 of JAFEMH010003665.1, forward strand.
GGCCCGAGTACACTTCAACTGAGTCAGGACTGGATCTTCTTTATCGGAGTCAGGCTTTTCTGCTTCTGGCTTATAAGGTCTTTTATCCGTCTTCGGCTCAGAGACGGCGTTTCTTTTGTCACCCTTAGGCTGCTCAACACTCATCTGTCCAGACCGAGTCATCACATAGACATTGGATTTTCCTTGGTCATCATTCCTACTGGAGGATTCTGTCAACTCTTTCAAAGTCAGAGGCGGACTCTTGCTGGCGTATGGCCAACTCTGCTGATTAATCTGATTGACGGTGCTACCGGAGGCATAGGCGGCTTCCCGAATCTGGTCCCAGGTTACCGGCTTTTTGACCTTTTCTGAGTTCTGACTCTCTAGTTGGCTTAACGACCGGCTGATTTCAGCTTTACCTTCTCCGTTTAAAGCTTTCACAGTCTCATTCAAACTTTTCAAAGTCAACATGCAACAAGAGTTATCACTTCCGGGGTTTGGAGCCTGGCAAATGGCTTTCTCATCCGAACCTAGCAACTTCTTCAACAGAGTGGGATCACATTCCTCATCACTGTCAAGCATGTCCCTTCTTTCTCTAAGGGTCAGCCTTCTGATGGCATCTTTGACGTTGGCCAAACATTTTCTGAAGTGAGAGATTCCATCATCAATAAGGATTTCTGCGGGGTCAAACCTCATGGCGGGTTCCTTTTCCTTACTGTCAGGGAGATTTTCTGGGCTTTTTGGCTTCTGGGCTAACCACTCCTCTACTGTCCCTTCTGGCACTTCGACTGTGTCTTCATCAGTATCACTACAGTAGCTCTCGTGGGAACTTTCGTCTTGACTTTTATGACCAATGAGGGCAAAAGCAGGTCGGGATACTTGACGCCATATAAGGGGTATCTCGGACTCTTCCTCTGGCTTGGGGATTACCAGGAAAACATCGTTGTCATCATAGGACATAAAGGGGACCGGGGTCGCTTCTAAACTTAAGACTCTTTCCAGGGCATCCATACACTCTTCTTCAGACCAGGTTTCAGGAGTGACTATTAACACTGTGATGGAGTCTACTCTTCCTGATGAGAGTTTGGCTTCGGCGACGCTTACGTGTTCCAGATCGGTGGGCGGAGCCCACTTCCCTCTTTCGGCTAAAGCTTCGATCAAGTTCCTCCATTCACCGACCAAGTCTTTGTAAGGAGTATTGAACTCTAGGATATAGGACTCATACACTGCCTCATCTAAGCTAGCATCCTTCTTCGAGCCTTCGCATAGGCTGCAGACACACTTTGAAGTGATTTCATCCCCTATTCCAGGTCTGTGGCTTTCTACCTCATCTTGCCCTTTGGGTTTCACTTCCGTTGGCTCCAAGTCCATTCCTTCTACTGAACTGTCATCATCACTGTAAATCCATCCATTCCTATTCTCATTTCCGACTGACTCTTCGCTGTAGCTGTCTGAGAGGTAGGCAAATTCACAGGCGTTGACAAAATTGGAAAGGTCAAACTGGCACTGGGATTCCGAAGTAGGGAAATTTGGCTCAGGCTGAAAGGAGGGAAAAAGTCCCGTGGGGGAATGCAGAGGAAGCGAGGGTGTCGGGACCCTGACGGCTTGGGATATTGGAGAAGACTGAAAAGGGACAGTCTTTGGCAATGGGTTATATGAAGATGGGGGAGGGCATTGGCTATAGGCTAGCTCTTCTTCCCTAGTCATCTGATTACTCAAACCACTACTGTTCTCTGTCAAATCGGCCATTCTGACTCTCTGAACCGACAAAACTGAGGATTCCGCGAACCTGTACGAGAGAATTCCGCGCTAACAAGTCGGCGACCCGGTGTTCTCACCCACTTCTTTCTCGCTGCGGGAAAGGGATAGGAAAGGTTTAGACTCGGGGTAGGTGTTTAGGCTCAAGGCTCAGGCAATATGCAAATTAGAATCTTCAAGTTTACTTAAAACAGTGTCTTTTATTAATATCTATTTGGTTGGAAAAGGGAATTTGCCCTTCTTTTTCACAACTACTCTAGATCCTGGATCAGTGGGTTCCGTCACTACGTCTATAAGCCCCTCGTATTCCACCTGTATTTCGACCTCCCAGGGGTGGATGCCCGGGCGAGGGTCCTATAGGGCACGCGGATCCCACCGACCGAGAGTAAAGAACGCTCCTATCGGGTCTAGCGGGTCATAGGACCTTTCAACGCACGAGCGATGCGGATTATAGTCAAGGCAATACCGGGAAAATCTCGTCTCTCTGCCTTGACGGATCTTCGGCAGAGTTTCGCTTGAGCGAAATGACGTTTTTTTGACTTTCGGTAATGTCCGAGAAAATAATAGGCATGGGTCGGGCGGCAAAAGCCGGATGACACAGTGTCACATTGAACTTCGTTGCATACGCAGTACGTGAGTCAGAATCGAAGTCAATGCCGGTCAAGATCTCACCAATTTTTCCTTATCGGAATTTTGGCAGAGCTTCGCTTGAGCGAAAGATCTTTAGATTTTTGGCAAAGACTCGGTCTCGACTCTTACGCATTCCGTGCAGGTCAAGGTCAAAGTCAATGTCGGAGTCAAGATCCCACCGATTTTTCCTTGTCGGAATTTCGGCAAAGTTTCGCTTGGGCAAAAAATCTTGGCTTCCGTTATGAACTAAGGCCTGACCTTTACGTGGGTATGCAACTGGACTATATGACACGGACTAGACCAAAAACCAACCAAAAGTCACGGTTCTTTGAAACGTGTGACACGGACTGTGCATTGGTCGACACTGGCTGCCATGGGGAGGTTGGAATGATTCCGTGCGCGCCCGGGAGCATCGTAAGGCTGTCCGTGACTGCAACTGGAACCACCCCGGGTTTAAAGGACGTGCGTGCAAAGCGCAGTGTACAGATATATCAGTGCGCGTAGTGTGCGGTCTCCTAAAAATGTTCCTTTTTGAGTTAAAATAGAGATTTTCATAAATGTGTTTTAAAGGAATGATTTTCGGGACGGGGAGAATGCAACGATTAAGCACGTAAATTTTTCAGGAAGCCCCGGTCATGGAGCTGAGTAGCCCCAAGCTGCTAGGACTTGCCAGATTAACCCTGATTTTTCCTGGTGGAATTGCCACTGAGGTCGCCCGGTCAGAATCCAAGGAGGATTGAGCCGTACGACTGCATGGATCAATTTTCCAGGTTCCACTCCTTTGCTATTTATTTATGTTCAAAGTATGCACAAAGTCCAAGATGCAAATGATGCAATGCAAGGTAAAGAACGCAAGCACGATTAATGAAATCGACGACGGGAGTCTAACCCGCTCAAAGGGAAAAGCTTTCTTTATTTTTCAAAAAAAAAAAATTTCGAAAAGGGATACTGGTACGTGGGATTGTTAAACCACCGGTTATCCCAAGCCCCGGGTTAGGGAGCGATACAGGAAGGTTAAGTGGGGTCCACCTATATACCAAGTATCGATTTTTGTTTTGAAAATAAAGCTTTTCTCCTTTGGGTTATTCCCCAGCGGAGTCGCCAAACTGTGAATGTGTGCCCAAATTTTGTGTTTATTGGATTCACGCGAGTTTGAAGACATCCGAGTTTAATTGAAAAACGGAGTCGCCACGCCATTTTGATTACCTCAAAACTTTGAAAAAAAGGTTTTACTTGGGTTCGGAGGTTAAGTTACCCCTTGGGAAGAACGTTTGGCGTTCACCCAAAGTGCCTTGCCGGAGCAAGTCTCCCAAGATTTCATTAATCGTGCTTGCTTGCGTGCTTTCTTGTGTGCATGTGTTTGAAAATAAAGGGGGAGGGAATGTCCCAAGTTGTCTTCCGGACGTACAAACCATTTGTTGGTTGTCGCTCGGGATTCCTTGGAATTTTATGTATTCGGGATTATGATCCCGTCCTCATCTTGGACTTATGATCATTGCATTTTGTGACCTCGGGACTTGCATGATCGAGAGAATGACTCTCTTTATAGTCAAAGATGAGGTTCTTTAGAAAAGGAGGGTCCTTAGCCCATCAATCCTACGCTTTAAGACGGTCGAGCTCGTATAGATGCTTCATACTCTTTCTTAAGCGATAATTGGAGATATAGGGTTCAAGGTTGTCCCTTTCTAAAGAAGCATGGAACCTTTAATGGAAGGAACGATGTAAAGATAGGATCTTTTACACCGGTCCGTTCCAAGGTTGCTAATGGGGGACATGGGGGAAATGCATGATAAAAATGACACTTTAGTGAAAAGATTACATTTTTGGGTTGCAAATGATGCATTTTGTTTTAAAGAAATGATCTTTATTGCAAATGATGCATAAAGATATGATTTTTATGCAAGTGATGCATGAAAAAGGGGTTTTGAATGCAAAGGATGCATTTTTATTGAAAAGATTGGATTTTTATATGCAAATGATGCATAAAGATGACATTTTTATTGGAAAATGGGGGTTTTAGGTGCAAAGGATGCACCTTTATGGAAAAAGACTACATTTTTATGACAAATGATGTCTAATGCATGAAAAAGGGGAAGGGGGAATATAAAGATATGATCTTTAATCTACCAAGTCCCAAGCAATATAAAGGCAATGCAATGAGCAATTTATAAAGCAATTAGGATGCAAGGTTAGGGCGTGCGAGGTTACCAATGGCTTTCTTCTTCTTTGGATGGAGCTAGGAGGAGAGGTTGATCTTGGATCTTCAAGGAGGAGGGAGGTAGCTTCTTGGCCTTCTTCTTCACCTTCTTGAACTTCCAGCAGTATTCTTCACGTATTAGGAGTTTTTGTGGGTGATTTGTTATGTCTTGTGTTGTTGAAATGGGTAGAGGAGGCCTCTATTTATAGGTAATCCGGAGAGAGCGAATGAAGCCGTGCGGCTAGAGGTCGCGAGCTAATGCAGCCGTGCGGCATTATCCACAATGACTCAGCACTTCTAGAACCATGCAAGGTGGCAAATTCTAGAAGCCTCTTCCTAATTAAGAAAAACGTGTTTCTTAATTAGGAAGAATTCCCTTCATCCCTTAATTAATTAAAAACAGTTCCGGAATGTTTCCGGAACACTAGGAAGGTCTGGAAAATTACCGGAAAACTTACCGAAATTGCCGGGAAATTTAACCGGAAGGCATGAGCCATATTTGGGTACTTACAATTATGGAATATATTCAAATTTTAGGGGTGATTTTAGCATAATGTTATGGGTGATTTTAAGGGTGATTTTGGCTATGCAATAATTTCATAGCAAATGATTTATATTTTTGTAGCCAAATCTTATTTACATTTTGACTCGCGCGGAAAATTTAGTGCGCCAAAAAATTTGTCTGGAACCAAAATTTTAGCAGTTCATTCAACAACAAATATTTTTGTTTTGTTTTCTTAGTCTAGTATTTGGCTACAAAACTAATATTGTCGCAAAAACAAAGAAAATTGTCTACGAATTAATAATCCATCGCTAATGTAAAACTTTGAACTACAAAATATTTTTGTAGCTAAATCCTCATTTTCTTTTAGTGTGGTTACTTACTTGCATAAGCATGACTACAAAATAAAAAAACTCCTTTGGGATCATGGCAAGGTACCCAATCTGCAGATATTTTAAATTATTTAAAGTGGTAAAAAAATTATAAATTGAAAATATGACATTCTTAAAATTTTGTAGGAGTGGAGTTACCTTAGGGGCGGGGCGGACAACGGTTGATCAGGATTATGGAATCTTGGGTCTCGGTAATTTCAGCAATGTATTAGTTTAATTTGAATCAATAAATATTTTTTTATCAAATAAAAATGATAAATAATTTTAATCAAAGCTACTATTTAGATTTTGAAAGAAGCATTTTTTAAAATGAATATTTTTGAACTCAAATTTGTAAAAGGTTAACATATAATGATTTTTTGCCAGATTAAAAAAATTAGTGTTTTTAAAATAAATGTTTTCGAACTCAATTTTTTAAAAAGGAGTAAAGATCTAGGAAAAGTGGTGGGTATTGTTGCTTGTATTCGACCACCCTAAAATGGAAAATAATACATTAGTTTCAAAAAAAACTACAGAATAAGGTAAGTCAGAAAAAAATAAAAAAATAATTGATTGCTTTCTTACCTCTTTATCTATTAGCTGTTGTTGCAGGCAAACTCATGATATTTTATAATGGTATGGACCACTTATGTGCAATCATAACCTTCAAGAACTAATTCGATCTTCCGTTCTTGAGGTCACCGAAAAAGAGTGAGGAATTGTCATTGTACTCTGTTACTGCAATGCCCAATGGGAGTACATATTTTGGAATGTAGTAAACCTTCAAATTAAAGGAAGCGGACCTTTTAAATATTGCAGAGTAAACTTTCACATACCATTACTGACTTTTTTAATTTTGGGGTTGATATTTATTATTTTTTATGCAAAATTTGTAATAAACTGGACTCTATTATGTTTTATTATTTGAATTTAGTTAGGCTTACAAATTCTGTTAACAAGTCAAATTAATTATATATTATTTTGTTTTTAATTAGTTATAATAATCGTATATATTGATGAAATTTTAAATGTGGAACCATTTATTATCACACAGTATTCATTGCTTTATCCAGATAAGATAACAGAGAGTTTTTTTTTTCAAATGGTACATTTATGGTTCATCAATTAAGTGTCAATTTTTGTCAGTCATTTTTGATATTTGAACAGTTATAAGGTGCTCTTGATAAATAAAGTTGGAACAAATGAATGTAGTCAAGGGCTGTCCGGTGAGAGCTTGAGTGGGAAAGGTCCAAAATCACTTCACCCTTTATTTAGTAATAGATTTATTGCATTTTTTTACAATGATCTCAAACAATCTAAATACAAAACCCAATTGTCTAAGCCCAAAACTCAATATTTTTAATAATAAAATTCTCTAAGTCTCGTTATTATTCTATGATTCAACAACTTTCAATAATACTAAAACTTAAGAAAAGTAGGAAATAATGACATTGAATAAAAAGAACGACGAAAGACGAAAAAAATTAGAGAGAAGTCGATATTCGAGAACGCCTTTAGCATTGTTGCTCGTGAAGGTAACTTAAGGTCCTCGACCAAATAATATGTCTTGCCTTAGGCCCCAAATTCCACTGGACCGACCGTGGAGGTTGGAGACTACAACTCACTCGAAGAAGGAAGGGGTGTTACGTCGTTCATTCGTGAGGGTTTTTCAGAACGAAGTTTGACTGACATCAATAGGGTTTAAAGTTGAGATGGGCTTGAAGGATGACCAACAGGGAGAAAAAGGGACAACTGGTATGGAGGAGGACGGGGAATGACAGTTATCGAAGGCTGTCGAAGAATATGTTGGTCTCGAAGGGGTAGAGGGAAGGGGAAGATGGTTGAAGGGGATGGTGAGCATATTTTAGGGATTGAGTGGTGAAGGGTAGTTTGGAGAATTTAAGTTTTCCTTGAATTAAGGGGGCCTTGGGAAATATATATTCATACGCATGGATACTAAAGAAATAATGAGAATAGCCTATCCTCTTTAAGAATTGGATAATTTTGGTGGGCTCAGGGAAATAAATCCAAAAATAAAACCAATAAATCAGAAGTATATCCTTTGCTTCACTCTCCTTCAAAATCACCTCAACGAAAGCAAATGCTTTTCTTGAAATCTCATCTGGGTTTATTCTTGATTATGTTGTTAAAGGCGAGTGATTTTCTTGATCACCTCAAGAATAAGAGAGAAAGAGACAGAAAATTAGGGGAAAATGCATGCTTCTTTGGGAAATCTTACAAATGGGTTGTTTAAATATTTCCCAAATCAATATTTTATACTGGTAAGTAGATAATCTGACTATTCCAGTTCTATTTAGTGCTTGTTTGGTACAAAACAAATATAATTTTGTTTTATTATAGTTTCAAACAAGTTTTATGATATTCTTTTTGATAAACAAGTTACTATCTCCATTCTGGTGACCAGGGTACTTAATAAATTGCTACAAATCTGTGGTTCTCACTATAGGATCGGGGTTCCATGCTCTCTTTTGTAGCTTTAGCATTTTTAACTTAATGTAATCCCTCCGTCCAATAATAAATGTCGCAGTTGACTTGTCAACATTTTTTTAAGGAAGGTGCTTTACTAGTTTGTACATTACTTGTACAATAATAAAATTGCACTAAGTCACTTTCCTTAGTTAGAAACGCGACGTTAATTTTGGGACTAACCAAAATGGAAGGTGCGACATTTATTCTTAACAGAGGGAGTATGTGTTAGGCAGAAAGCACATACTCTTATTAGCTATTTACTGATTTAAGAAGCTTCTTTCCTTTTGCTCATTCAAAGTGAGAAGCCACCATGCCTTACATCACGGATGTACTAGTACGACCATGCTATATGCTACTGCAGTTTTCCCCAACTAAGAGATAATGGTATAGATACTACAATTTGTTTTTTGTTGTAGGTTTTTACGCTTTGCCCATCAATTATTACACCTGAATCTCAGAATCTATGAGTAATTAGTCTTTTATCAATTTCACAGAGGTGTCAAACTCACACTTGACGCCTTTGTTAAACCATCCATTTTTATTTTTGAGATCCTTTTTAATGTTCTATTCGAAATTTTTATTGTACCTGTGCATCTAAAATTGGGGAAGAGAGAGAGAGATAAGATGACATTTCTTTATGCGGGCATGGGAATGTGTTAGCTCTATTGTTGATGCCAATCAATACACACATAACGAAATATGGCATATTTGTGTCTAGTTTGTCCTCTTTTTTTCTTGGTTATGGCAGTGCTTGCTTGCGTTCTCAAATAAGTTATTAAACTATATGAAAATAACCTCTCAACTAATTTCATTACAGGCCCTTGAGAGTAACTTGTTTGGTCCTTCAAAGCGACAGGCTAGACTTATAGTTCAACCAGAAAAGTTCCTCAAAGTTCTCCGGATTTTTCCGCGATCAAGATTCTCAACGCATGTGAGGGTATGTTTCTGTGATGAATATTTATAGCAGGGGGTTGTTGGAAGGGAATAAAGGAGTTCGGTGAACTTTAATAATTTAACGTGTAACCATTTGATAAAAATTACTGTGTGTGGGGGGGGGAAGCACATCTGTGGTGCAATCTATAAACTAATGTAAATTTGTGATATTCCACCAGGCAGGGAAAAGTTTTATGATCTCAGCTGTTCAGATCGATAAGAATCCAGCCATGAAAGCTATCAAAAATGATCCAGAAAATATTGGTATCTTGGCTGTGGATCCTGGTTTGGAACCGTACAAAGACCACATCCAAGGTAGAATGAAAAGATAGGTGGAACAGAAACTGCTTATTGAAGAATATGAAGGAAGCATTGAGGATTTTGCGCAAGGTAATCTTATAAAAACAACAAAAAAGATTATTCGCGTTTCCGTTTTACTTTTATTGTGAAAGAGAATCGGAAATATTGAGACATAAAGCCCCACATCAGTGAAAGACAATATAAGAGATTAATAATACTTGTGGCTGACAAGTGACAAGTCCCTTCAGATGTAACATGTGAAAAATTAAAATCTTTATCAAAAGCGAAAAGAAGAGTTCCGTGATTACTCCAGATATCTTCGGAGTGAACTCCTAAGTAGTTAGAGCAAATGCTGAGTTGAGTTATCTGTAGGACCCCCCAGCACGTACCAGTACGTATGCTACCATATCCTTCAAAAGTAGAAGGGGGAGGGTATTGTTTGTCTGTTCCATATTACTTCATGAATGACCATATCACCTGGAATGTGATCTTTTATACATTTGAGTTATGGCATATTAAAAGAAACCTTGATCAGTTTATGTTGATAGACCCACTATTACAATCCGACTTATATAATTTTTATTATAATAATTCATCAGTTTAAATGCTTTGAGGATTTAACGTGAGTTTCTTTAAAATGCTAATTTGTTCAGAAGTATTTCCAACTTTCACGCCTTTACCCGAAGGCGATGCCTTGCGCGCCTCTCGCCTTTGGCGAGAAAGGCGACGCCTCCCCTAAAAAGGCTACCATCCGCTTGCCTTGTTGCGTAGAGACGACAAACCCCAAAGGCAACGAAAAAGGCAAGGTCGGCGACAAGTATGGCAAGGGCAAACCATGAAAAGACAGTTCTCCATAATGACGAATATAGTAACTTCCTTTAAAAATGAAAAATTAGTATGGGTTTTTCCTTTATTAGAAAATACTACACTTATACAACCTAAGTGTCCCGGAAAAGGATCCAACCTTCTGACTAACAAGGATGTTCAACCTTATCTAATAAACATTCAATGAAATTTAGATACCACAAACCACCTTATATGCCAAGCCCAAAACTTGGGTCCAATCCATAAATATGGGCTAAATACCTCGTTGGGTCAAGGCGGAGAGGATAGAGAGTTACTATTTAAACCCCAAAAATCTATGAGTATACCCCAAATGAAAAAATTGCAAAAATGCCATTGAGGTTAATTACTTCTTTACCCCTATTTTCATCTTCCCCTTTACAATTAAATTTCACCTACCTTCTTCTTCCATTAATTTACCACACTTACCACCCCCTCCCATTCATTTACAGCCCCCCCTCCTTCTACAGCCATTACTCCCTCTCTTCAAACTTCTTATTACAAAAATTTACATATTTTCTTCAAATCAAAAGCAAGAATCATGGATGAATTGGCAATCCAAGAAAATAATAATGTAATCTTCTTTACACTATCTCTTTATTTACATTTTAATGCATTTAGTTTTAAAAAAAAAAATGATTTTTGACGGGGTCGGCTCTGAGTGGCCGATTCTGGGCTTATAGTCGGTCACCTCTGGCCGACTCTGGGTAAGAATACACCCATACCCGGCCGACTTTGTTCAATATTTACCGCCATACCCGGCCGACTTTAAGAACAAATTTCCACCACTGTTGGCCGATTTTTTTAAATTTTTCCGCCACACCCGGCCGACTTTGTAGCAAAAAATAAGTCACCTTTGGCCGACCCCAAATTTTTTCCACAAAACCTCCCTAATTGTTTCATTTATTTAATTTCAGTGTTCATTAGATGATGACAACTATGAATCTATTGATTTTGAGGCTATTTTAAGAGATTACACCGAAGAGTTCTCGGTGCCTACATATTTTTCCAATCGGGAAACGTGTTTCGATTGGGTACGTAAAAAGGGAGAAGAGTATGGATTTGTTATGATTATAGGTCGGTCAGATAATCCTGGAAGCCGTAGATCGTACCCTCGAATGACGCTCGTATGCGAACGTTGGGGGACATACAAAGACAAGCCAATCTCGCTATCGTCTCAAGAATCGATTGAAAATGAATTGAAAGGCAAAAAGAAAGAAAAACGAAAAAGTGGAACAAAGAAATGTGATTGTAAGTTTCAGTTGAATGCTAGACAAGTGAATGAAGATGGTCAATGGAAATTGAAAGTGATATGCGGCGTTCACAATCATCCAATTTATGACTCTATGCTTGGTCATTCGTATGCGGGAAGATTACAAAAAGATGAGGAGGATTATGTGATAGCAATGTCTAATGCAAATAGCCGACCGAAGGATATATTATGTGGCTTAAGAGCGCAATTTCCGGAAAACAAATCCACAGTACGAAATATCTATAATGCGCGCTTGAAGAACAAATCAATTGAGCAGGCAGGTCGTACGCAAATGCAACAACTCATGTTTAGATTGAATGGTCATCGTTACCACTTCGAATATCGGCAATGCAAGCAGACTGGCCAAGTTAATCAGTTATTCTTCGCTCATCCGGATAGCATTAAATTGCTTAGAGCCTTTCCAAACATTTTATTTATGGATTGCACTTATAAGACAAATAGGTATAAGTTACCTTTGCTTGAGATCAGTGGCGGATCCAGGAATTCTTATTAGTGGGTGCCGAAATTTTACCGTCAAACTTCAGTCTATGAATTTCAATATGAAAAAGCATTTACTTGCCAAAATTTTATAACAAGGATATAATAGCACTTGCAAAGCACTTACCTGGGCATCGAGGTTGGAGAGATGCAGACAACCTAGCTTCCATTTGGTACAGTCAAGGCATAGTCAGAAGCATATCTCGGAAAGCTAGACGTACAAGCTGAAAAGGAAAACATAAATCCAAATCAATATGCGATCTAAAAGATCAAGTATCTAAAAGTTACACCAATTCTCTAGCCTTCAAAGTAACATTTCACAGACAATATGCAAATGGAATCAAATGGAATCAAAATTTATACTATATGCAAATGGAATCAAATCACAAGAAAGTTAGAAACCCAAAAAGCCCTAAATTACTTTGAGTAATCTGATGAGAAATCAAAAATAAAAAACATTCTTAAATCACGGAAATTTTACTTTAAGTATTTCACAGAATCACATTATACTTTCTAAAACAACAAGAAGAAATTGATATTGAAGTTAGAACTTAGAAATATGAAATACCTTCAAAGGTTCTTGAAGAATCAATCAGACAAGTCGATTGTCGAAGTGATAGAGAGAGAAAAGAAGTAAAGAACGCGAGCTAACAGGCCGGAGAGCCCGCCGTGAGGCCGCGAGGGAGAAGAAGGCTATCGAGCGACGACGAGCGTGCTTCCCCGCGAAAACGTCGCTGCTCCTTTTCCCCTTCTCTGTGGCTGAGCGTTGTTGATTTATTTGATGTTTTATTTCTTTTGTTTTAACCAGAGAAGTCTTTATCACTTACATAAAAAAAAAAATTAAAAAAAAATAATAATAACTCAGTGGGGCCCACCGTACCCTCTGGTTCCTTAGTGCCACCGCCCCTACTTGAGATTGTGGGGGTGACATCAACGAATATGACTTTCTTAGTTGCTGCCGTGTATTTAGAGGCTGAGAAAGAAGCAAACTACACGTGGGCATGCGAAGTATTGAAGTATATGATGGACGAATCATGTATTCCTAATGTTATTGTGACCGATTGTGAGAAGGCTTTGATGAATTCAATTCGTCGGACGTTTCCAACTACAACTCATTTGCTTTGTCGATGGCATATTAGCAAAAATATTGTGACAAAATGTAAGAAAATGTTTGATAGGCAAGAGTAGTGGGAGTCGTTCATTCAGAGTTGGCATGCATTGGTTAAAGCTGATACAGAGACAGTGTTCAACGACTGTTTGCGGCGATTACCAAAAGATTTCAAGCATTACCCAAACGCGGTTGAGTATGTCATGAAACAATGGATTGTGCCATATAAAGAAAGATTTGTCTCATGCTGGACAAATAAAGTTTTACACTTTGAAAACTTGACAACAAATAGGTACGTGAATCAAACTTTATTTTTGTTATATATATGAGTCTTATGTTTTGTATATATTCATGCTAATAGGGTGGAGAATCAAACTTTATTTTTGTTATATATAAGAGTCTTATGTTTTGTATATATTCATGCTAATAGGGTGGAGAGTCAACATGCCTTGTTGAAGAAACAACTTCAATCGAGTCAGGGAGCGTTTGAGACTTGTTGGAAACAAATTCATACACTTATTGAGTCATCTCATGTTGCAATTATTGCCTCATTCGAAAAAAGCAAGACGGTGGTACAACATAGATTCAAACAACCGTTATGGAGCGAGATTAGGGGTCGTGTGTCTATAAGTGCATTGAATTTGATTTACAACTCGTTGAATGATCTATTTGATCGTGACCGAGACCCATCAGTGTGTGATTGTACTGTGAGATCGACATGCGGACTTCCTTGTCCACACGAGCTTACCGAGTATGTGAAATTCATGTCACCCATTCCCCTAAATAAAATTCATGCATTTTGGCGTAAGCTAGACACCCTACCGATAGTAAGCTATGAGGATAACATTGATGAAGAGATTCGTAACCGATACAAAGATTGTTGTAATACTCTTGATAGTAGATTTGAGGCGGCACCAAGAATTGGAAAGAATTTGATTGTACGGAAATTGACTGAGATCTGCTATCCTGAAACAATAGTGGCCCATGAACCTGAAGTAAAAATCAATAATAAGGGTCGTCCTAGAGGAAAGAATGCCAAGCTTGAGAATTCCACAAAGCGTGATCCTAGCGCATTTGAGTATGTGGAGGCCATACCCGACAGTGTTATATTCAAATCTGTTCCAAACCAATGTTCTCAAATTTTACAGGTAAAAATCTTTCTAAACTATTTATCGTGCTCACTTATATGTACATAGTTAAAAATTATAGTCATTTATACTGATTTTACCATTCTTGAATTTCTCTTATAGCCCATGCGTGGAAAAGGCCAACATGATATTCCATATCTTGATCAACTACCACTTTACATGCACGATTATATTGAGAAAACAATTGATGTTCGTGCGGATGGAAATTGTGGGTTCCGTTGTATCGCGGAGTTGATTGGACGTAAGACAGATGAATGGCGCTGGGTTCGGGGAAAGTTATTCATGGAGATAACTGGATACCAAGAACTATATGGTAAGTTATTCATGGACCAGAGTAGGGTGGCGGCAGTCCTTAACAGTCTCAACTGGTACGACGGTCCATGCCTATCACCATATTGGTTTAATGTTGTAGAAATGGGATACGCGGCTGCAAATGCACTGAACGTTGCATTAGTGAGTTTAAGCAACTCAATCTCTTTGACATTTCTTCCTACACGAAAACCATTACCCACAACGCCAAAATTGTATTGTATTGCACATGTCAACGGAAATCATTACATTCAAGTGATTTTGAAGGAAGGATGTCCATTACCGCCACTTCCGTTCAATTGGTATGATCTTCGTCAACATTATGCAACTGGATGGCTTGACTATTATCAACATCGACTAGTACAAGTACCCGATAACTCAAATGATGTTATTCATATTAAATGATGTAATCAAGTTGGATGATGCATTTCTGTTAAATAGTTTATATCAATTCTATAGACTTTTATTTAAATTTCCGTATTTCATTAATATCTTTAATTTCATGGACTAATTAAATAATTATACAAATCGTTAATAAAAACATAAAATAAAAATGATATATTATTTTTCATCTATGACTACATAAAAAAAAATCAAAATTACAAGGGTCGGCCACTAGTGGCCGATTCTGGGAAAATAGTCGTCCATAGGTGACCGATTTAATTGGAAACGCGTCGGCCAACAGGGGCCGACTTTACACACACTGTGGCAAGCAGTGGTGGCCGACCCCTGCACAAAGAGTTCCCTTTACATTTTTTTGAAATTTTCTGGAATACAATTTACAATGGAACAATATCTTGAAACCAAAAAAAAAAACTACCAATTTTTGCAAGGTCGGTCAGTAACGGGCCGACTATTTTCCCAGAAACGGCCGTAACTGGCCGACTATTTTCCCAGAAACGGCCGTAACTGGCCGACTGTTTTCCCAGAATCGGCCATTAGTTGCCGACCCCTTTAATTTTCCTTTTTTTTTTTTTTTTTTTTTTTTTTTTTTTTTTGCGCATAGATTGGCTAATAGGTCTATCTTTCTGGGGGATGGAGGGAATAAGATACTACATTAGCACATAAAAGAACCACATATAAAAGCAAAACAACAAGGAATTAAGAACTAAGTTCTAATATAACAGGTTTCAATGTCTTAACACCAAATAGACAACATACTGAACTGAATCATCAATTCTTCCAAGTTTTAAACAGCAAAATTTGCACATCAAACAGTGCATCCAAAACATTTGTTCAAACATGAGTAACAAAAAAAAACTACCATTTAATCCCTTCCACCACCACGAGAAGTCGATGGTAATTCTGTTGCTTCAAGTGCTCTAAATATGACATTCGCGAACTCTTGTGCAGTCACGGACTCATCTCCACTTCTCCATCTCCTCGCAATTGGCAGCATGCACTCACGAACATTCTTTAACATATTCCAAGGATTTGCCTGACCAACCTCATTGGTCCTCTTAACTGCTTGAGATCTTTGAGATTCGGGGATAAGAATCGGATGAGAAACATTATAGTACCACGGTAAGTAATTGTTGACAGTGTCTTGTGGTACTCGTATCTCCTCAATATCATCTAGATCAAGCAAGGCATTCTTCCAACGAATGAATAATTGTGCATTCGCGAACCATCCCGCGTAAGTTTTGGTATCTCCTCGAGGCAATCCATGGAATAGTGGCATGGATGGTATTATTTGGACGTATCAACCGTCTCAAGACCCGATCTGGGAGATGTGGTTCAATTACATTTGCAGCAACAATCGATCCTATATAAAGAGAAACTTTGGGAAAAGGGTATCGTTCTCGATTACCCTCATACGGCCTCCAAACCACCTACAATTACAAACATGATATAAATCATTAATGTGCTTTTCACGAGAGTTTAAGTAAACATTATAGATATTTCAATATATATATATATATATATATATATATATATATATATATATACTTACATCCGTATTCGTTAGTACGTCCATATGTTGCCTTTTCATCTCCACGGATGCATACGCTCCAGATTGACCCCGCGGGTCCCACCTTCTTGTGAGTGGTGAAGTACGAAGATAGGTCTTTGCTCAAATCACATCTAAAATCCGGAAATCTCTCATACACCCATGACCGGTAAAGTCAAGTATCCGGATATACGATTGCAATTATACCTCGAAGCTTTTCCAAGTTGCAGGTAAGGTATGCTAAAGCTCAGGCACCCCAAGCATATTTTCCTATCATTTCCTCGTCTCTAAAAAAATTCAAATATCTCACATTCACACAAGTCCCGGTCTTATCAAGAAGATTGTGCACCCCAACACGTAAAAGATAGGCTTTTGCGGTAGGCGGCTTTAGTGGGTCGGCGAAGACATTTCGGAGAGAACTTTTTTTCACCAATCAAGACTTACCTTTCCACTACCTCTCTTGAGTAAGCCTTCGTTAGCCTGTTTTTTATTCACCCCTAAAACACGATGAATTATATCAACCGGTCCCATCTTAGAGTAAGAAGGATTCTCCAATAGTGGTTGCCCAGAATCGGAGCCCCCGTCAAGCAAAAGACATCTTCAAGGGTGATCGTCATTTCCCCAAATGGCAAATGGAAACTATTACTTTCCAAGTGCCATCGATCCGAGAATGCACTAATCAACGTCTTGTCCAAATGATCATGGACTCCATTTACTACTAAAAGAAGATTTGAATTACCTAGAATTTCTCAGAACCGTCATATTCTCAAAATCCAACTCCCATTGCTTCAACTTCGCCACATGGTTAATACATTTGAAGTTGCGCACATCACGTCCTTGCCATATCATCCCCGCCACATGATTTTCATTTGATAATAATAAATCTTTACACACCGGCCACCAGAAAACCCGCATCTGCTTCTTCTTCATCCTCATTTTCTTCTTCTCGTTCCGGTACATATGTCATTTGATTTTCATTAGTATTTGGTGGAGATGTTTCCATACTATCCAGATTCTCACCTTCATCCTCAGTTTCAGAATCACCATCCTGCTCAAATTGTCTAGCATTTGAACTATCTCCTCGATGCAACATCTCCTCACGCAACCTCTCTTCCCGTTCCCTCTCTTCCCGTTCCCTCTCTACCCGTTCCCTTCTGGCAGAGGCAGTGGTCTTTTTCCCTCTAATAAATTGTTTAACTGCAATAAACATCAAATGAATAATCAATTCTAAGCCAATTATCAAAATTTCTAAAATCAAAAATGAAGAACTACATTAACAAAAATCATATACATAGTCTTTCTAAACACAAAAAAAAAATAAAAAAATAAATAAAAAATAAAAAATGAGACAAAAATCATATACATAGTCTTTCTAAACACAAAAAAAAATTAAAAATAATAAAAAATAAAAAATGAGAGGGTCGGCAGGAACCAGTTGATTTTATACAGAAAAGTCGGCCGGGTGTGACTGAAAAATGAGGCAAAAGTCGGCCAGGCGTTTGAGGATTTTTTGCCCAGAGTCGGCCGTGTCTGGCCGACTATCTACCCAGAGTCGGCAGAAACTGGCCGACCCACGTAAGATCCAGATTTCGACCAAGGATTTACAAATTGAGCTTATACCAACAATATTTCCATGAAATCAAGCACGAAAACTAAACAATTTGACTAAATTTGTAACGATATTTCAAAAAACGAAACCCTAAAAAGAAATTTGTGCTTACCTTTTCCACCAAGGCTTGACATTGTTGTTGTTGTTGTTGTTGTTGTTGAATGTTCTTCTTGTTCTTCTTCTTCTCTTTCACTCTCTCTCTCTCTCTATACCGTGTTCTTCTTGTTCTTACCGTTTCTTCTTCTCTCTCTCTGGCCGGTCAAATGGAAATGGGGGTGGGTGAAAATTGGAATATGATAAAGGGGTGACATTAAGGGTATAAAGGGAAAGTAAAGGGGTGTGTGCAATTTATTTGGGGGTAATATTAGTAATGGGGTATACGACTAGGTATTTGGGGTTTAAATAGTAACTCTCTTCACCTCGTTGGGTTAAAGCCCACAAAAGAGGTCCATATTGCCTTAGCCAGATAGCCCCAAATGAAGACATTGAACCAATAAGCAATTTGAAGGAAGTCGCATAACTAGGGGCGGTGGCACTAAGGAACCAGAGGGTACGGTGGGCCCCACTGAGTTATTATTATTTTTTTTTAATTTTTTTTTTTTTTATGTAAGTGATAAAGACTTCTCTGGTTAAAACAAAAGAAATAAAACATCAAATAAATCAACAACGCTCAGCCACAGAGACGGGGAAAAGGAGCAGCGACGTTTTCGCGGGGAAGCACGCTCGTCGTCGCTCGATAGCCTTCTTCTCCCTCGCGGCCTCACGGCGGGCTCTCCGGCCTGTTAGCTCGCGTTCTTTACTTCTTTTCTCTCTCTATCACTTCGACAATCGACTTGTCTGATTGATTCTTCAAGAACCTTTGAAGGTATTTCATATTTCTAAGTTCTAACTTCAATATCAATTTCTTCTTGTTGTTTTAGAAAGTATAATGTGATTCTGTGAAATACTTAAAGTAAAATTTCCGTGATTTAAGAATGTTTTTTATTTTTGATTTCTCATCAGATTACTCAAAGTAATTTAGGGCTTTTTGGGTTTCTAACTTTCTTGTGATTTGTAAGTAACTTACAGATTTTCCGTGATTTAAGAATGTTTTTTATTTTTGATTTCTCATCAGATTACTCAAAGTAATTTAGGGCTTTTAGGGTTTCTAACTTTCTTGTGATTTGATTCCATTTGCATATAGTATAAATTTTGATTCCATTTGCATATTGTTTGTGAAATGTTACTTTGAAGGCTAGAGAATTGGTGTAACTTTTAGATACTTGATCTTTTAGATCGCATATTGATTTGGATTTATGTTTTCCTTTTCAGCTTGTACGTCTAGCTTTCCGAGATATGCTTCTGACTATGCCTTGACTGTACCAAATGGAAGCTAGGTTGTCTGCATCTCTCCAACCTCGATGCCCAGGTAAGTGCTTTGCAAGTGCTATTATATCCTTGTTATAAAATTTTGGCAAGTAAATGCTTTTTCATATTGAAATTCATAGACTGAAGTTTGACGGTAAAATTTCGGCACCCACTAATAAGACTTCCTGGATCCGCCACTGCGGCATAAGTGTGATAATATCCCTCAAATCGCAAGAAGTCGCCCTTAAGAACCAACAGGTCAGGATGAACTTATCTGTCGTGCGACATCATAAAAGTCACCCAAATGGAAACTTCCTCGCAAGTTGTCATCTTAGCAAGTTGTCATCTTAACAGACAGACGTCTTATCTTTGCATTTTATAACAATATCGACGAGGCTAACTGCTCTGCAGCAAGGAGTTATCTTCAGACAGAAGTAAATGACAAATCATTTCTTTTCACTCCCCACTATCTCAATTACCAACAAAGCGGACCAGCCAAAAGGTGACACTTGTCACACTAACTTGGTGATGCCACCTTACTTTATTGAACTATACTCCCTCCTTCCATTTGAAAGTTTACTTATTTCCCAAATGGTTGTCCCATTTAAAGGATCACATTTCCTAAAATAGAAATAGGACTCACTTATCATACTCACGACAATTACCCACTTACTCCACTTTTTCTCTCCTACCCAACTATCTACACTCACAACACATCATCTTCTTTCTTAATTTTTGTACCCAACTCAAATGGTGAACCTTCAAATGGGACGGAGGGAGTATATATTGCCACATCCCTCATTAAGTAATCTCTCTCTCAACTTAAATGCTCTAGTAAGCTTTAACTCCATCTTGAACCATATCACCATAACGATTACCCTCATGTGGGAGGCTTACAGCTTGGCAAATACCCAGCAATGTCACAATTATTGTCTTATTTGAGGTAGTTGATCTCACCACCATAAGGAACTACACAACCGAACAGTGTTACCATTTTTCTATTGCATTACCACCCAATCAGGAATTTTTTTTTGTCATGTTGGATTTTTTTCTCTGGTTCGAAATGGACTCGTGTAGACGACCAGAGAGTAATACTTAATTGGTCAGATATTTAAGTATTTTTCTTCCTTTTCATTTTTCACTTTTGAGTATTTAGAGATTTCCCTCTAGTTTCATATATTGATGCCATGAAAAGTATTCCTAAAGGTAGCCTCAATCTACCACAGTAGAGACAACTATGCCACAGCATTTTCATTTAAATAAGTTCGAACTTGATGGCCCATCAGCTTAAAACATCATTTTCTAATACACAGCTTGAGAGTCTGTCCTCCTTTCCACCATCTCTCTCATTCGCTCTTGACTAACCGCAAGTTGAACAATGTACATAGAACATGTTGACAGTTTAGTATTGACAGCTTATGGACACGCTTGTGGGTGTGGTGCTAGTTGATCTCTTAATATCCGCCTCTAATCATCCTCCAGCCTAGTTCATGAGCAAGGTAAATAGTTTATGTATGCTTACTAGGAAACTGAATTCACAAAACCAAGGCCATGGGGACACCCCACTCCATGAATTGCCAATGAGATTGCAGCATGGGGTGGTTCACAATAACCAGAGTCGGTGATAAGAACTTTGTACAGCTGATTGGAACCAACAAACAAAAACTCTGCAATCTCATCACCGAAATCCTCTCCATTTTAGGCTTTCTACGGTACTAGTGTATATACATCATCTTGATCAGATCAATTGGTCAATAACAACAAATGAAATTTAAATCACACAAATAAAACATTCGTTTGTGTGTGTATCCTTCTGAAGGTTCTCTATCACAACTGAACAATACCTACATTACTCATTACTTTACAAATAACAAACAAACACAAACACACAAACTTGTATCAATTCCTTCTGAAAGTTCATATTTTCATCTTAAACAATACCAATTCACAAGAACTTATGATAGATAATTAACAAAGTCAAATCCAAATGCAAAATGATAAAATAAAAAGCTGCAAGTGCTCATTTATTACACAATAAATCATAATCATGATTATAAAATCTTGATTTGGGAAATATTTAAACAATCCATTTGTAAGATTTCCCAAAGAAGCATACATTTTCCCCTAATTTTCTGTCTCTTTCTCTCTTATTCTTGAGGTGATTTAGAAAATCACTCGCCTTTAACAACATAATCAAGAATAAACCCAGGTGAGATTTCAAGAAAAGCATCTGCTTTCGTTGAGGTGATTTTGAAGCAGAGTGAAGCAAAGGATATGCTTCTGTAATCGCCATGTGAATTTGAACTCTGGGGGCCTGTTCAGTGACTTTCTTTTTCTGACTTATTGGTTTTAATTTTGGATTTACTCATTATTTCTTTAGTGTCCATGCGTATGAAAATTTATTTCCCAAGGCCCCCTTAATTCAGGGAAAACATAAATTCTCCAAACTACCCTTCCCCACTCAATCCCTACATTACGCTCACCATCCCCTTCAACCATCTTCCCCTTCCCTCTACCCCTACGAGACCACTATATTCTTCGACAGCCTCCAATAACTGTCATTACGGTCGATCCAGTGGAATTTGGGGCCTAAGGCAAGGCATATTATTTGGTTGAGGACCTTAAGTTACCTTCACGAGCAACAATGCTAAAGGCGTTCTCGAATATCGACTTCTCTCTAATTTTTTTCGTCTTTCGTCGATCTTTTTATTCAATGTCTTTATTTCCTACTTTTCTTAAGTTTTAGTATTATTGAAAGTTGTTGAATCATAGAATAATAACGAGACTTGGAGAATTATATTATTAAAAATATTGAGTTTTGGGCTTAGACAATTGGGTTTTGTATTTAGATTGTTTGAGATAATTACAAAAAAATGACAATTTAGGACCTGAAGTCTACGAGGAGTACCAGATTGGGGCCTGAAGTCTTAAAACTGTTAATTTAGGGCCCAAAGTTGCAAATTTGATCAATTTGGGGCTTTTTGACGTTTTTCGTCCAAAAAGGCCGTTAAGTGACCACGTACGATTCACGTGAGGGCATTTTGGCCATTTCGTAGACTTCAGGCCCCAATCCGGTACCTCCTCGTAAACTTCAGGCCCTAAATTGTCATTTGCCCTAAAAATAAATAAAAATAAAATAATAATAATAATAAATATTAATAATAAAAAAAAATAAAAAAATAATAATTAATAATAATAATAAAAAAATATTAAAATATTAAAATAATAAAATAATAAAAATAATAAAATAAAAATGAAAATGAAAATAAAATAATAAAAATAATAATTAATTAAAAAATAATTAAAATAATAATAATAATAATTAAAATAAAAATAATTAAAATAATTAATTGGTTAGTGTTTGGTTAGTGTTTGGGGCATTTGATAAGCCTTAGTAGGGATTCGTGGAGTCATTGATGCTGGTAGCAAGAGGTGACCTTGTTCAGAATGGTTGAGAAATCCAAATGGTTTGTGCTACTGGATGGTATCAGCTGAAGATAGTAGCTTCCCGTCATGTTCACTGATAGGGGAATGTGGATTGTGTTTATGTGTATACATTTATTTATTAACATTTCTTAGACTAGGAGGGAGGATTACTCCTTGAATTTCAGAAACTTTGCATGCGATCTGTTTACTAATTATGACCACCTATTTATCTGCCAAATCTTCAAAAAATACTCCATTAATTCATTACCCCCAATGTTTTTGTAGCTGGCCAAAACCTTGTCCTTGAAGGAGGGGACTTATTTTGGCATTTTCACCTCTTGCATGTTATTATACATTTCAAAATGAGTAATTGTTAAATGTGCCTGTCTATGATCTAACAGTGTCTCTAGTTTTGCTCCCACTTCACAGGATGTGCCTGATTTTGCACCAGGGACGCAGAAAAAAGTGACAGGGGAAGTAATCAGGTGGAATAATGTTTCTGGTCCTGAGAAAATAGATGCAGTTAAGTAGATTGAGTTACTTGAAGGGGAAATTGAGGAGCTCAACCGTCAAGTAGGAAGAATGTCTGCAAATGGACCAAATGAACTGTTGGACTATCTTAAGACTCTTGAACCTCAGAATCTCAAGGTTAGGGAGTTGACTGCTTTTTGTTGGGAGAGTTCTGCATATATAGTTGCTTTTTAACTAATTTATGTGGAGAAATCTACTAAAACTAAAATTAGCATACATGAATTTATGATTTGTTGATACTACCTCCGTTCACTCAAAGAATCCCACTTGCCATTTTAGGATGCTCCGGTATAGTGTCTTGTTTAAAAACTATGCTTATAATAGAGTTTCCATATTTATCCTCTTTGTAAACTTAAAACTAACAACAGTATTTTACCATTTGCATTTTTGAGAGTTTATTTAATACTTAAAGGGGTCGTTTAGACGAAATGCCAGATAACATTGATTAATATCAACTATCAAGAAAAAGAGATTATTGTATCCAAAATTAAATTATCTCAGATTGAGGTATCAACATTAGGTACTTCATGGATAAGAGTAATTTATCTCACTAAAGGGTAATTTGGGAATGTAACTGTTATCTCCTCTTCTGATATCAAGTACTCCCCTCCCCCCCAAATAAGAGTCCCCTTTAACTGGGCACACAATATTAGGCTGAGTCTTTGGCTCTATTATTGTAATTATGGGCCCACTATGGAGAGTATTCACCAAGGTAAACTTTCTTTGTCTAAGATGTTGGGCCCACTATGGATGAGAGTCTCCATCTAAGGGTAAATATGTAAGGTTTTTATAGCTAAAACGGAAAGTTCGATAAGAGGACACTTTTTTTAGGGACATCCCCAAAAGGAATAAGGGACAATTATTTTAGGATGAATAGCATATGAAATAATAAGAAGGGGGTTAGGTATTATTTTGTCCCATCCCTATAATTTTACCCTCAACGATAAATGTCACCAAACACAGAGATTTGGATAACTTAATATTATCCACCTACTTATTCGGCTACCAAAAGAGTCCAAAGAGTTTCACCATAGGACGTGGACTAGTTGAGCGGAATTAATGGAACAATATCATTCCATCTCAAATTCTGATCGTCTCCATTATGTATAACTCTGTATACATGAATATAGTTAACTTAGGAACCGTCCATATTGATACCCTGAGTATTCTTTGAAGTGTTCCAAATTCTTTTTGTAGCCATCACGTTAATATTGATTTGCTATCATACAGGACTTGACTAGTAGTGCTGGAGAGGATGTTGTGGTGGCAATGAACACGTTCGTAAAGCGCCTCTTGGCCGTTTCAGATCCTGGTCAAATGAAGGTTACCACTATATCCGCTTTGATCTTTTAAGTGCATAAATGTTTGTTATGAATGCCTATTCTTTGTTTTGAACGGCCAATAAATTTAGATTAATTGGAACTTTGCTGACAAATTCCCCTATGTCACCTGTTAAGTTTCCTTTGGCAGAAATATGTTCCATTGGAAACCATTCTCAATGCATTGAGAATCCCCCTCAAATGTATTGGATTTGATATCCAGTGTCATAAATTTCTTAATTTGGAAACCTTGATTGTTGCCAAAGTGCCAAGGGGGCACTTGTGAGCGAGACCCAATAAATCAAGAAAGTATGCACCCCTCTCAAGGGTCAAACTTCATTATCATCCATTGTACTATTATCCGACATTCACCTTAACCATTCTGCTTTTTTTATTAGCATATAAACCACAATACTTTGGGAACCTACCATCCCGGTCCTAAATTTGTGCCCTAAGGCCGCAATTTCCGAACCGGGATGATAGATTTTTCATAGTACGGTCGTTTTTATGTTGATGAAAAGGGAAAAAGACTAATTAGGGTCCAAAGTTTAGGGAAAGTGTCCCAATCAGGGTATGATGTTCTACTTTTGGCAATTTAGGGTTCAAAGTTAGCAACGTTAATCAGTTTTTTTTTTTCAAAATCGCTAACAAAACCCAATTAAATTGACACGTGTGACTTAACTGGGGTTATTTTTTTTCTCCCTTGGCCTTTCATCATTTCTCTTGTGAAAATTATTAATGACAATGCCAAAAGCATTGATATTTTCATTAAAAATAACCCCAGTTAAGTCACACATGCGAGGGACGTGCGATTTAACTGTTTTTTGTTAGCAATTTCGTCAATAAACCCCTAACAAACCCCCAACTGGCCAACGTTGGTAACTTTGAACCCTAAATTTACAAAATTGGAACATCAAACCCCGATTGGCACAACCCCCGAACATTGGATCCTGATTTGTCATTTCCCCTAATAAAAAAACAGAATAGTTAGAATAAAAGTACCTTCAAATTATAGTGGACAAAGGACAAAAACTAAGTTTACCTCTTTCAAATACCGATGTACGATGACCCTCTATGACTAAGCTAGCAAACGTCAAGACACCCAGCAATCAGGGAAACCATTTGATCCCTAAATTTAATTTCTACAATACATTATCTTTTCGAACTCGAAAAATTAGTTTTTGACAAAGCAAAATAGATGAAGGGACACGATGTATGACGGTGTTTATTGTTACATTTATGATAATGAGCTCGTATTACCATCATTTTAGACACAACTTGTAATTGCAAACAATTGGCCCTTGTTTCCTTAATTGACCAATGGGATTCTGTTTTCTGAATTAGAACATGTTATATAAGGTTGGAGTATAATATCCATTATTTCCTTATATTGGCTTTGACAGCCTTCATGTGGTTTGACAGACGAGTGTTACGGAGACAAGTGCAGCAGAACTTGGGAAGCTGCTATATTGGTTGATGGTGGTCGGATATAGTCTTCGTAACATTGAAGTTCGTTTTGATATGGAAAGAGTACTTGGCTCTCCACTAAAGCTAGCAGAGTTACCTCCTGGTGAAAATATTTAGAAAAACCTGGAGCATTTTATTATAGAAATGAACGGAGAATGGAGCACCATATCAATCAGTCACTGGGCGTTACATTTTCTTCCAGCAATGAGTTTTACTTATATATGAAGAAGTTCGGTTGGCCATCATGGATAATCGGTTAGTTCTTCATAACGAAAATACTGCACTTTAGCTACATGAATTATTTAGCACTTTAGCTACATGAATTATTTAGATATATCAGAAATGTGAAGGGAACATTGTAGGAACACAGGAAACACTTTTGCCCTCTCGAAAGCTACTGGGTATTTGAAACCTTTGATTCATGCTTTATGAACTCGTACTGCTGCTCAATCATTTCTCTTAACTTGATGGAACAATGCGTTTCTTGTTTGTCGTGCTATGTTTCAGGGCATCCATGGAGATGTTTTTCCGAAAATGTATTATTTCTCACTGTTTTTCTTCACAATCTACGCTTTCAATTATAACTACAGAAGCTAGCACTGGAATTAGGACAGATCTCAGGTGCACACTAGCTAGATTTAGTATTAAATTCATGTGGACATTGAATTTAGGACAAACCTCGTGTGGGCAGTGTGACATTAACCATAACCAAAAGCTGCAAAATCAAGTTGAATTTAGTATTAAATTCATGTGGACATTGAATTTAGTATTAAATTCATGTGGACATTCAGAAACTAGTTGAACCAGAGGGCTAATGAAGTCTGGGGTTGCATTTCAAAACCAATTGTTTATGAGAATAGTAGCTCTGGATCTCTATATATTGAAGGCTTGCTAGACTAGTTAATTTCCGACGTGAGATATGTTTCAACACGCCTGTGGACATTGAATTTAGGACAAACCTCGTGTGGGCAGTGTGACATTAACCATAACCAAAAGCTGCAAAATCAAGTTGAATTTAGTATTAAATTCATGTGGACATTGAATTTAGTATTAAATTCATGTGGACATTCAGAAACTAGTTGAACCAGAGGGCTAATGAAGTCTGGGGTTGCATTTCAAAACCAATTGTTTATGAGAATAGTAGCTCTGGATCTCTATATATTGAAGGCTTGCTAGACTAGTTAATTTCCGACGTGAGATATGTTTCAACACGCCTCCTCATGCACGCATAGCCGAACTTTAAGCTTACGCGTGGACATAAAGTCGGATGGGGGCTGAGCTAAATTATTGGGGCCCAACTTTGGGCTCGCACATATATATAGGACACGCTTTGATACAATAATAAAGTTTGAGTTTCCATTTCAAAATCAATTGATTAGGAGGATCAGCTTTGAATATTATATATATTAAAAGTTAGCTAGAAAATTTACATAAATTTCCAATGTGGGATATGGATTCAACAAGGGCAAGCCCTATACATAATTGATATAGTGGTCATATGATGTCAGAGGTCTGACATAATGCATTTTCGGCAGCATTGGTTGCTTATATGTCGGAAGAAGATTGAGCCAAGATGAGTTTGTAAATCTCACTGCAAGCTGAATTCCTCCCATTTTCTTCACACTAGATTGCTGCAAAACTATTAACGGATACAAGTGTGTAAACTCTGTAAGTTTCGAGTGTCGAGAGCCGAATTCTCACTTTTCCGATCTTCAAATCCTTTGCTCCGTTTCCGTTATCCACTCCTTGTAATTTGTAAATGGCTGTTGTCGAAAACTCCTATAGTTATCACAGGACAAGGATCAAAAACTTCCCATGTATATTGCTCATTCCATTTAGGGTTCATGGAATCGGTGATTGTTCTTGTTCCTATCCATTTCTGACCGTATTTCGCTACACAATACGCGTCAGTGGTCCCACGACCGTTTCTTGTTTTCAACGGAGCTAATCCTTGAGCATTCAAAATACCCAACTCGAGTACTCCAATACTAGGCGAGCCCAACTGTCGTGCAGTCGCTCGAAGATCACTACTATACTGAGTCAACTCATCAAGAACGTGATACCCGCCTTCCAAACATACCCTCAAGTGGACCCTACTATTCAACTGTACGACATTCGTCTGTCCGTCCCCACCCGTCACGATTTTCTCTAGTGGGTACCACCGGCCTCGAGGAGGCTTATCGTTCATCCTCTTCTCTACATTCCGCAAAGAAACAACATTTTCCGAGCACGTCTTCTTTGTTTGTAGCCACTCGATCTTCCACGCTCAAGATCAACGGTTCGTCAAAAGGCTCTGCAGCAACAAACATCAAATCTTCGTTTCACAACTGATTCACATTCCTAGTTACCGAACTTTTAGTTCTCAAAACCAAGTTCCCAAACACACCCTTAACAAAAAGATCCGGCTGCTGTCTATTCCGGTCACCAATCTCCAACTCCTGAGTCTCGATTACATTGACTCTAACATACCAAAGCCTAGAGGATAAGTAAACTTTTGACCTTTTATTTGTGATCCCGTCGCCACTAACTAATGAAGCATCCAAATGCTAAGCTTCCGGGAAAGCTTCATCGGCCTGTGTTTCCCATCCAAACGGCCAACATCAACTCCCCTCGGCCCCTCTCCCCTCCTTGATTCTGAAGCCTATACCATTGAGGCGCCAACGGACTATCTGGTGGGACCCTACAAGGAACCTCGGTGATCTCAAAAGCGACCCCACCAATGAAATCATTCCTACCATCACTATTATTTTTATCTTTCACTATGATCTCGACAACTTGAGATTGAATTCGGTCTCTCAAGAAGGCGAAAACTTGGTTCCATTCGGGGTTGGATTTGTTTTCAAAATGACTAGTTTGACCTTTGAAATTACCGAGTTTGACTTGTACATAAGGGTCCGGGAGGAGAGTGGGATTATCACCTTGCTTTGGTGGCAACTCTTAGGCTTTGACAACTCTGATGTAGAGGTAATGCATTTGCTCGACGAGGTCGAATGAGATGATGCTTCTGTCGTTTCCGGGTACCCTTCCTCCTCCTAAGCTTGGGGTTGTCTCTCTCAAAGTGAAATCTTCCTCGTTTCCGTTTCCGTTTTGATTTTGGTTTCGATTTCTGTTTTGGTTTTGGTTCTGGTTTCGATTCTGGTTTTGATTTTGGTTTTGGTTTGGATTAGCCATGGTGAAAGAATGGGTAAAGAATCAAAGGAAAAGAGAGGTCTTGAAGCCAAGATTTTCAAGAACAAAATAGAGTGTTGAAATTCTGGAGTTTCTTGATTCAAAATTTGGTATCTAAAGTAAAGAAAGGAAAATAATCCTTAAAAAAGGATAATAATATTTAATACAGAAATCCGTTTTTGGGATTCAAATTTCTACCATAACATAAATATTTTTAAATTATGTCAGCTTATATTAGAAACAGAGCAATTGAGAGAGGGTTAAATTTGAATTTGAATGTAAATGTTGTATTTTTGGATATATAAGTTTGAATTTCTGTTTTGTCGGAGAGAAAAAAGGGGGAGTTATGAAATATAAATTTAAATTATTATGTAGGTTTCATTTTTTTTTAATTTTTATTTTTCATTTTTATACACTCAAATCATCAGAGTGTGGAGAGTGGGGCCCAAAATCAAATTTGGCTGAAAAGGAAATACAAGTAAATTATTGTAAAAAGCCGTTTGTTTTCAGGTATTTAAATTACAGTTGTAACAGAGTAAAACAGTTTACTGAGATATGAGGAATTGGATGAGTAGTTTGATGCTATAAGTCAGCACAAAAATATCAGTTTAAATTTTGAATTTCAGTTTTGTGAGAGAAAAAGTGAGTAACTTTGAAATCCTAAATCCTCCTAGATAAAAAATAAAAAATAAAAAAAATACTCAATTGTCCCAAAATAAATTTCGTACTTTGATATTTTTTTTATCAACCATTTAATGATAAGTTGTTAATCTCTACGAAAATTTGAAAATGGTTACGGATAGTGTTTCTTTTCATGTAGCAATAACTATTGTTACCCTAAAAACAGATCAGCAAAAGTCGATATTCTTTTGCCCACCAAGTCAACTACTAAATCACCAAGTCAACTACTAAATCTTTATGGCCCTTGTAGGCAACTCATAAGGTCTTAGACAAAGTTTAGCTCATCCTTTTAATGTCTAGAACTGTAATTAGCAGAAAGCCTCTGGGCCCACTGACTCTGGCTGGGTACCCATGAAATCTGGTTCCCATCAATAGCACAATATCCAACGAGCCTTTCAAACTAGTACCTTTTGTAATAGACTCTATAGCTTCTTCAATAAACGCTGGTTCTTCGATCAAGTTTTGAATGACTTTCTAGTCAGATCGTTCCTGCGTTTTGGATATTCAGTCTCTTCGAAGCTTTAGACAAAGGTGCTATTAAGATATTGGGCCCTTATGGTATCTCGTACACATTCCGACGATTGGTCCTTAAAAAGTTTCAGTATTCGATAATCAACCTCTTTCGACTCTTCTGCATGAACAAAGTAGTCCTCCAAGATTTTCCCTTTTTCCTCATCAGCAATATCTTTGTCAGGAATCATTCGCATGCTCAGAACCTGAAGAGCTTCCATGGCAGTGGTGAAGAAGCCTCTTTCCACGTATGCAGTGAATACAATAGCACAGGTTGAAGCATCTGGCTGGATCTTCTCCTCGTGCATCCTCTCCACGAGATGCTCGATTATATCTATTCTCCCCTGGTTCAATCATTTCAGTCAGACTGAGTTGAAATTTCTAGTTGTATATTTGCTAAAACTAAAACCACTAACATAATAATTTACGGATTTAATTAGAAAGGGGGTCAAAATTACAACTTAGAGTTATTTTTCATTCAAGAAAAGGGGTCAAAACTAAATTTTTTAGAATTTCATTAGGATGATCAGATTGACATTAATTCTTGGTCAAAGTTCACTTGTGTTGACCATCAAAAGTCAAATGTGGGCAATATAAATGGGACGGAGGAAGTAATTGTCAAAAGATAAGGGGGTCAAATGACTCCCTTGTCTACAATGTTCCTTTGAAACTGCACACATGCATGTACAATTCAAATACATGCATATGGACAGACTGAATGTATATATCTATCTAGTATAAATATAGAGATAGGAAAGTGAGCTCAAATTACCTTGTCACATGCTACTTGGAGAAATGTGTTAAACAACACAAAGATCGGGTTGAATCCCTTCAGAGCATCCTCGATTCAGAAGATGTAATGCTTGATCAAAATCTTCATTTGCCAATAGAATCTGAGAGTCCAATTACTCTATAAGAAGGATGGTGATAAAAAAAACTTTGTACAATTTCCACAACATAAAACGAGCAAGTATTCATGCAGAAGTTTGAAGCGCCAATCATGGGAATGTGAACAAATTAAAAAAAGATTATTTAATGTCGTCTCATGTTTTATACATGCAAAACTAAATGTTTAGAAAGTAGATAACAATATGTATGCATCTTTGCCATTTAATTGTACAAGAGCAAACATTATCAGAATGTCCCCTAAATGAAATTTGGATATTCATTCAGGGGTGGAGGGAGTATTTAACATATTAAAGCATAAGAAGTTGAGGAAGATAATTGTAGATATTTCCACATAACCATAAGCCCTGTTCTAATTTCATTCAGGGGTGGAGGGAGTATTTAATGTCGTCTCATGTTTTAAATTTCAGAGATGAGATGAGTATCCATGAAGATCATTATCATCTCCAGAGTGCAAATGGAAGAATGAGCATGATCAAATAGGAAAGAGTTGAGAAATGTATGCAAGCAAGATGGCATAGTGGCTTTATCAGCATTAATTACTATAAACATGGTTCCACGAGAACAACAACAAAACCTTGGTCCCAAAATGAGTTGCTATGGTAAGGAGTTGTTAAAATAACAGACATCTCACCCCCTGATGTGGGGTACTAGTGACGACATAATTGGAAGTTGAAAAAATGTCGATGCGTTGTTTAGGTTGACATGTGATTATCGCAGAGAATCAAATTGGTATTCTGATGTCATGTAATGTCACAAATGAGTTTGGTGTGCTTTACGTCCTTAGGATAATTTGTCTATATGATGTTATATTGGTTCTTTTGATATCGTAAATGATCCTATTGGTATTGATATAGTAGTTTTCATATTTTTTAATCAGTACAAGCTAATAGACAGAATAATAGCATGGAGATCATATCATAGGTGCATTATGTCTATCAAGTACATTCTGGTCATCACTTACAGACACACAATAATAAAAAAAAAAAAGAGATCAAGAAAGAAAGAACGACAAGAAAAACAAAGAGTGTGACTGCGCACCCACAATAAAAATGATTTTTCTTACTATGTATAGCCACGGTTCGCAAGTCAGATGAAAGAAAATGTGAATGCCAACTACATATACTCACATATCGCAGGATGACTTTGGTCAATCTACTACTCCATACCTCCCTAATTGAATGTCCATTTAAAAAAAAAAAGTCCCATAATGAATTTCCTTTTTGAAGATAACTGTCCCTAAATGTTTTCTTTACCATTTTTTTTTCACCGGTCATTTTATACATGCAAAACTAAATGTTTAGAAAGTAGATAACAATAATATGTATGCATCTTTGCCATTTAATTGTACAAGAGCAAACATTATCAGAATGTCCCCTAAATGAAATTTGGATATTCATTCAGGGGCGGAGGGAGTATTTAACATATTAAAGCATAAGAAGTTGAGGAAGATAATTGTAGATATTTCCACATAACCATAGGCCCTGTTCTAATTTCATTCTTGACAAAAAAAAAAAGAATTGAAAAACACAAAAACAGCAAATAAACCATTCCTCCAAACACACAAATACATATGCATTGTCTATCACCACTCCAATTAAGCAAGACTTTTATTGAGAATACCTTTATTAAAGCAGTATAAGTTTGATCTTGAGGATAGAATCCATCCCGGATCATCATAGAAAGCAGTGCAAAAGCAGATTTGAATGACCCGACAATGCCGGCAAAGAATCAATCACGATAGTGTAAGTCGCCGCATCCGGGCCGATGACCACATAATAACATAGTTTTGAATATATCGGCCGCCATCTGACTCTGAATCACAAATAAAATTAATGTTAGTATCCACAAAGTACAAGAATTTGGTTTGTCAGTTGGCAGAACAGCTGAGAAAAAAAAAAGATTGTATAAAGTATTTACCTCCCCAGCGTCAATGAGTGGAATGCAACACCATATTATAAATTGACGTTCCTAGAGAAGAGTTCCTACGTGAGAACTGATTTTCTGCCAACTGTAAGTATTCTATTAGCTCCTTTACCATCTCTTCCGTTCCAAGTGCTCTAAGCTGTACACGGCCAAGAATAAGCAAGTGTGATACCAATATACCAAGCTGTATTTAATTGTTTACCGATAAATTCCATAAACAAGGGGACACAGATAGCATAAATGATAATATTGTCTTTTGGGTAGTTAGCATAAAAGAGAAAAAAGGAAAGCAGACAGAAAATACATAAACAAACGTGTCGCCCTTATTTTACTATTCAAAATTCTAAATTGATAGTAGTTGGACAAAAGAAGAGAGAAAAAAAGGTGTTTACCAAGTTCATAATCGATATATAACTATGGTCAATGCCATGCCGCAAAAATTGGAAGAGATGTAATTATAAACTATGATCACATTCACAATATGAACTACAAAAAAACTGACTGGAATATTCTCTATGCCTAGAGTCACTATTTGACTAAGCAGATCAGGAAGAAGAAAGGGCATCATAAAGCAAAAAATGATAAGTTTGACTTGAAGATCTCGTTTCATTTAATACTTACTAACCAGGATGGCACATGCTTCAAGAAAAGTATTATAATGATAAGGAACAGAGCTGTTGGGTATCTGATTTATGAAAGCCACAGCCAAATCCAATTTCAAAGCTTTACTGCAACCAATTAATAAGGTTGCAAAAGTTGAATCATGTGGCTTCATGTTCTTCTGTTGCATTAACTGTACTGCAGAGTGAAGAAAGAATAGACAAATGATTTTAATATAAACATGTACGTTTCAAACTACTCAAGAGAAATTAATCACTTTTAATATAAACATGTACGTCCTCCGTCCCTAAATGAGTCTCGATTTTATAAAAGTTTGTCCCTAAAAAAGTGTTCTTTTTCAAGGAAGTTACTAAATTCATAACAAATATATTAGTACAAGTGTATATGGTGGATATAGGGATGCTTAAGTATATTTGCTATTAAAAATGGCTTAAATGTCAACTTCCTTAACTATCACTCAAAGTCAGAAAACGGATACTCATTTAATGACGGTGGGAGTACAAAGGAGAAAGAGAAGAAAAATATAATCAGTAACTTTAGAAATGTAATCATAATTAACGAATGAAACAGATTATCTTACAGCTTGTATGCCATCACGAAAACCTCTCGCACCAACAAGAGCTCTTATGAAGCCATCATATGTACCACAAGAGGGATCCACACCAAGATTTTGCATCTATCACATATAAAAATGACAGTCAGGAAATGAAGGATGCCAATGACTATTCCATCCAGCAAACTTACTGAAAAACTAAAGCTAAGGTGCAGAACAATAAGAGCTCAACATTTTCTTTTTCCGAATGTTTATACATTCTTACCATACTACTGGCTTATCCAGAGACATTTGTGCGTGTTGAGGGAAGATGAGAATCCAGCACTATTGACTTCTTTCATTTTATCGTTACTAGTCGTGTAAAGCTCTGTGCTACCTGCCTGACTTTCTGCATTCTCATAGTTTTCATACACCGAAGGAACAGAAGTTTCATCTTTGATCCCATAATCGCTCCAATTCATGTCACCCTTAAAAGGTATAGGGATGTCTAATCTAGAATCCCTCAACTTCCCTTGACCAGTTTTAGAGATATTAAATCCTCCTCGACCAACCAAAGCGACCATCTGCTGTAAAGCTCCAAAAGCGGATTTCAAATCTCCTAATCTTGTTAAAGACCGTATGAATTTACGAAGAGATATAATGTTAAGACTGTAGTATTTGGTACACTCCTCCCAGATACAATGGACTGCAGAAAGATTTTGCTGCAAAACTGCAAGCTGGAGGAATAAATTTAGAGTCAAGACCGTTGGACATCAAAACCTTCTTCCACGAGAATATGATCAAAGAACACGAAGATACAAGAGACAAATTCTGTAATAACCCTAATTTTTAATTCATTTATTTAGTAATTATTATTTTCTAAATTGATTATTTAGGTTATTTGATTAAATATTGGACTATTTCATTTTCTAGATGGATTAGGTAAGTGGCTTAGATTACCTAAATTGGGTTTCCTTGATGGACTTGGACTTGAATTGTTTGGGCTTAGGATTAGGAAACCTAAGTATAATTATATTTCATTAATCCTAGAGACTCTTGGTATTTTATAACGGATGAAAGTCTCTTGGTATTTTATAACGGATGAAAGTCTCTTGGTATTTTATAACGGATGAAAGTCTCTTGGTATTTTATAACCGATGAAAGTCTCTTGGTATTTTTTTTACGGACGAAAGCTCTTCACTATTTAAACGGCAAAAGAGAATTAGGGAGAGAGCCGCATAGAGAGAAACGGCAGAGAAAGAGAGCCGAGTAGAGAGAGAGAGAGAGAGCGATGCAGAGACCGAGAAGAGAGAGAGGGAGGCCGGCTAGAGGAAGAAGGAGGAAGAACTCCATTGTTGTGTGTTCGAGGTCCAAACTAAGGTAAGGTCATCTCTTCTTGTTTTGATTCATAAGATTGAAAACCCTCGAAACCCTAGGGGTATTTTGGTAACCGAAAGGGTTAAGGGTTAACCTTTAAAGGAGTTAAAAGAGAACCTTTTATATGATTGTAGATTCGTGCGAGGATTCGTTGCAAGGATAGTGCAAGAAACCAAGGTAAGGGATTATACATCTTTAAGTTAATTGATTTCCGCTCCGTTTCACTATTTAGGCTTCCGCATATTTCTTGGCGACATACGTTTTTTTTGATACGTAAAAGCTGACCTTGCGTCAGTATTTGTTTTGACTCCCTCGCTTACCGTCATTTGCTAATCTTTTGCTATTCGTTTGCTTAAATCGTTCTTTTGGTTTCGTAAAGACGGAATTTTATTGTTATTGTGAAAGTTCGTATTTTGTATAAAAATGAGTTTTGATATGATATGATTTTGTATTCCATCAATGATCACTAAGTTAGACAACCTGCTTTGGCGGGGTATATTTGGTATTTGGCCTTCGGGCAACCTTAGTTCACCGCTTCAAAATTAGTGGTGGGGGTGTTCCGAATACACTGTTTAGGACTCTGCGGAGTCAACTTTAGTGCTCTTTGTGGGATTTTATTCCCTTTGTGGGTATTAGTGCTCTTTGTGGGCTTTTGTTCCCTTTGTGGGTATTAGTGCTCTTTGTGGGCTTTTGTTCCCTTTATGGGATTTTGGTTTGATAAGGTCAGTGGACCACTTATGTGATCATGATGTCTGTGAATGATTTGATTATCTACTACCGCATGGGACGTAGATAATTAGATCATCCGAGTCAACTTTGTTCACCTTATCACCCTTTTGAATTTCCTTATAATCTGTGAATGGTTTAGTTAGTTAAAACTGGTATGGGACGGTTTTAATTAAGTAAATCATTCGAGTCAATTTGAATCGATTTCGTCATCATTGGAACTCCAAAATATTTATCAACTCAGTTTGTGAAACCGTTGAGATTTTGAAAGACATTTGGTTTGAGATTTGGTAAATAACTATTTCGAATTTGTGTTCTGTTATGTCTTCGATTGTTATTTGAAATTTATATCGTTGATATTCCTTCAGGTCAACTCCTCCTTAGTAACCGGAGGGGTTGTATATGAACTTACTGGGCATTGTTCACTCACCCTTTCATCTTCTTTTCTTCCAGATTTCATATAGGAAGAATGTGAAACGGTTCGGGAGCACTTCATAAGGAGTTCAAGGATCATTTAGGCTATTTCATTTTAGTCTCTTTAGTTAGTTATTTCAGTTATTTGAGAGTTTGTAAGATTTTAAGGATTTTGTTGAGCTAGTGGATTGTACTAGCCGTTGAAATTGTTACCGTTATCCGCATTTAAGCTATTTCAAATTGTGGTTAGTGTTTGAATTATGGTTTTAGTAGCCGTTGGAGGTTATTTTATTATCAATTAAGTATTATTATTGTTGTGGAAATTCGGGGTCGTTACAAATTCTGCTCAATTTGATTTGGCCAAACCAGTATATGGCTCAAGAGCAACAATATACCAAAGATCATATAAAATTATAGTGTTTAACTTAATAAATTTTTCACCCCCTCCTCGCGCCAAGCCTAAAAAGTAAATTAAATGAAAACTCAAATAATGGTAATAGAAGTAAAACCCCCTTCAAGTTCGGCACTGAACATTTAATGTTGGGAAGAAATACTGGATTTCCATAAGCCTAAAGTAAAATAATGTTACATGGATTCAAATTGTAGCTCCAGAATCACCGCTTGGGAACTAGATAAGATATTCACTCCTCATCAACCAATTTACACAAAACACACTTATTCGAAAGATAAATCCCTCTAATACCTTATCTTCTTATCAAACTACACTTGCTTGTTTCTAGGCAATATGTAAAACGATTGCTAACCTTTAATTTTTCAATACAACTTTTTGAAAAAGAAATAAAAATGTTTGACCAATTAGAAATGCCCCAATCTGAAATAAAAATCTGGTTTAGCTAGATAGCTAACCCTACGACAAAGTAACAGGTTTAGAAACACTGAAATTCTACTTGTGCTGCGTATTATTTTCCTCCAAGCATGAATAAGAGTTCAAATATGTACACACCTTGAGAAGCTCCATGTATGTTCTTTCATCCTTTCCCATGAACGCATGATCCATTAGATCCAAACATTTTTTGGCATAATCTGTGTGTTTCATATCTGCACAAGCTCCCAATAAGTTATTGTACATGTGTAAATCAGGATAGTGATCTGGAGTTTCCCCAAGTAAACTTATCATACTGAATGCCTACACAAATAAGAGAGAACCCACATACATAACAGAAAATTTCTCTCCTTAACTTGAGGTCATGATTTCATAATTGCGTAATTAATTTGACAAATAACACACAATGCAGGTTTTTTGAAATCAAAGAATAATAAAGATATACTGAAACAAGTAAATCACCAGAAGTAAAATTGTAGAAAATGACTGACATCACACCTCCTCTACATAGCCTCCTTTACAAAGTTCTTGGATGATTAAAAGATGGCCTTTGTTGTTCATTTCAACCTCTTTTTCCCTCATTGTTCCAAAAGTTTCCATCACAAACTGCACAAACAAAGAAGCACGTTCTGTTAATGATATCATGGGTACACTTGCTCATGATGGGAACGAAGTTTCAGAAGAAAAGGGCCCCTCACAGTTAGAGGCTTAGTTTGTTACTTTGTTAAGCAAATACGGTAACAATTAATAGTCGAGCAAAGTTGAGCACTGGTCAATTAATATCTACTCAAAGCATTCTCTGTTGTCCTGGTCCTTTACATCATAAGCACACTCAAACTTACATTCACATCAGGGACATATTTATTCTTAGAACCTATATACACAACTACACACATAATATTGTTGAAAAGATTGTCAGCTACTCGGCCATCATATGTAATAAACACCCAGAATAGATATGTTCTATTTTACCCTGCAAAATAGTGACCCATAAGCGTTAGCAATCATATGTTGCATAAAGGAAGTCTAAACCATACCGTATGGCAATATGTGGATGCATTAAAACTCAAGAAATAAAAGCACCTAAACAGAAAGGCCAAGACTCATTATTTATCAGGGAGCCTACCAATGGATCAGGTGTCCGTGCACAATATTCAAGAATATAAACGAAATCATCTGCTGTAAACGAGTGACTCATGACGATGAGATTTGACAGCAGACCTGACGCTATGCTTCTCTCGCCTGAACGAAGTGCATTCACGATTTGCAGCTGCCACGACCATGCGATAGAATCCCTCCCATACGTTGAATTACAATGAGC
This sequence comes from Adenophora triphylla var. japonica, assembly GCA_022495995.1. NCBI lineage: Eukaryota > Viridiplantae > Streptophyta > Magnoliopsida > Asterales > Campanulaceae > Adenophora > Adenophora triphylla. Next base: position 168,418 of record JAFEMH010003665.1, read on the forward strand.
TGCATTGTAAAAGATTTGTCATTCTCAATAACCCTATCACTATCAATAACACAGATAGAAAAAAAAATCGAGAATGAAATGACAGTTACTAAATTTTTTGCAACAAAAAGTTTACCAAATCATATGAGTATCCAACCTTGGATCCACGTCTACATTTCAGCCAATCACATGCATTTGGTAAATGTTCACTATCCAAAATCAAGCATTTAGCCGTACCATATAAGGTTGAGAACTCATTCACTTTGCGAATTACATTCCTTCCTCCCTACATGATAACATCAATTCTGTATGAGTAATACTACCTCTATCTTAAAATGAACCTCATAGTGCTACACTTACAGAAAAACAGAATGCACTGATGTATTACACACTAAACACATCAATGAACCAGTGTCCTAACTTACCCACTTTCTTTTACAGTAATTTAAAAGGAAAAACAGAATGCTTATCATGTTAGTATAAACTACAACAACAAATGTATAAGTGTTATACAATACAACAATGAAGTGGTATTGTGGTAGGGTAACTAAATTTTTAGGGCTCGTTTGGTAGCAAGATAAGGATAAGCATGGTTATTCATCTCCGTACTAATAATCCCCGTATTAATAACACCACCCCCTTTCAAGGGATAAATAATAAGGGGATAAGCCCCTTATCGGCCACACCCTTCTAATTAATCAAAAAGTTTAAAATCGTACCAAACAATCCTATCCGGTATCATTTATCATATCCAGTCTTTTATCGGGTTACCAAACGGCCCCTTAAAATTTTCTATATCCCATGTACATGCACAAGAGGGAGAGTACTTTTCCCACCCAAGATTGAGTGACTGTTTTCTAACAAAATTACTACATGCACCTCGATTACTTATCATGTTCACGTGTGCATTTGGAATGGTTTAATGTAGATGCTAAGATAATCACTTATATATGTCGCTGTTAAATTTTCATTTTCATAAGGGACAACTTTTAGGAAAAAACTTAGGACAGTTGTTCGAACCAGAGGGAAGTACCACAATATCGTGAATTTTTCAGAGGCACATCTTTCACTGTCTTACAGGCTGAAGCTTTATGACCTGACATTCATTATAGGGCCAATGACTACTTTGTATCCATAATCTTGGAAGTAACTTACAGAAATAAGAGCATACAACAGACAAAATATCACTCTTGAATAAAATGAATACAAAAGTGAAAATACATACAAATGCAGCTACATTTGATTGGCGAAAGGAAGTTGCAATCAAGTGCAAACGGAGCTTCTTTCTGTTCAAACACAACAATAATTTGAATTTCCAATGCTATAAATTGGAGGCAGATATATGGAATTGAATCGACATAATATGAAAGGTATGCTTTTTAACTCAAATTCCAAGTTTTGCATTTGGGTTTTGAAGAAAAAAAAAAGATAATATTTTGTAAAAATTGAAAATTGCTCCCCAAAATCCAATTACAGAGCTTAGAATTTAGTTGTGAAAAAAGAAGAAGAAGATGAAAGTGGGAATAAACTCACATTGACTTCAGCATAATTAGGATCCTGAACAAAACCCTAAAAGTCAGAACATGTGAATGGACGACGGTGAGATGAATTGGGATCTGGTAGCCGGGCGACGGATGTGGAGGTGAGGTTCGCCACCGCCGGTGCCGCTAAATGTCGTTTGATAGTAGGACTATATTGTCCGTCTTTTTGAGGTATTAGCAGCACTCAATAGGTTGTTCACGGTCCGGATTGGTTCAGATTTTATCAAAATTTCAAAAAAAATAGGACCAGATCAATTGTTCGGTTTTGCCTAAATTCAGGATCAGGACCAGACCATTATTTTACATGACCAGTCACATTGGTCCGGTTCCAAGGTTCGGTCCATGTCCGGTTTCATCGGTTCCACAAGTTACACTACTATATATTTTTTCTAAAGATAAAACATGCAACAACTATTTTTTTCATGAAACCAAAATATAGGACGATTACATAAACAAAGTTCAAATAAAAATATTCAGACATACAACAAATTAACTGAAATAGAGGAACAAAAGAGAAAAACATAAACATGATTCAGACCCTAATAACTAAATTCAGATGCAAAATTGTAAGAAAAATTGAAAATACGAGTAGATTGGAGGTAGAGAGTGAGAAAATAACATCAAAATCTCATTAAATCATTACCTTTTATTGGAGATTTGAGAGGCAAAATAACAGAGTAATGATGTTCTGCAATCTCGCACGAAAAAACAAATCTGCGTCGTAGATTAATTACTTCACAATTGCGCTTGTTCGGTGAGATCGATGGTGGTGCCGTGGTTGGACAGCTGAGTCGAAATCAGGGCGCCGCCATGGAAAATCAATTTGATTTATAGGGTTGAGAATTGAGATGAGAGAAAGACGAGAGAGGGAAAAAAAAAGTGTAGAGAGAGAGAGAGGGGGATAGAAAACCAAACGGCGGAAATGAAAGAGATATGATAGATTTAGGGTTTTTGTAAACTTGTAATGTCGCTGGATGAATAAGGTCACAACAAAATTATTTTATCTTTTTTTGGAAATTAGGAATTAGGAATTTGAAATTATGAATAAATATATATATATATATATATATATATATATATATATATATATATATATATTGTTCAGCGCTTCATTCCAAACGCTTATTATGAATATAATTTTTTAATTTTTTTAGTTTAAGAAAAAAATCAATTTTTACAAATAAAAAAATGAAACGATTCCTTTTTCTAAGGTTCCTGGGGCCTAACATAATGCTTTAATTTAAAAGGATATGAATTTTTTGAGGTATTAGCACTCAACCAAGTTTCTTCACATCAAAGCGCGCTTCATTCCAAACGCTTATTCAGAATATAATTTTTTTTTTAGTTTCAAAAAAAATCAATTTCTACAAATAAAAAAAAATAATAAAATAAATAAATGACACGATTCCTTTCTCTAAGGTTCCTGGGGCCTAACTTAATGCTTTAAAAGGATATGAATTTTTCAAAATCCCTCTAAAGCCTCTCAAACAAAAATACCCCAGATTGCCTCATTACACTAGTTTGTGTTTTTCAGTGTTTGTGAGGTCCGGAGCGTTGAGGCCAAATTCCAGCACATTTACGAGAGTCAACTCTTATAAGTGAAAAAACTCTAAAAGAAGGCGTGAAAAAAATCGGAAAAACTCGGATTAGACTTCAGATTCAAACAAATTTGAATATGAAAGATCGAAATTTTCTGATAATTATTGATCAGCATTTTTTGCAACCGTCATTGACAATTCTATGATTACCAAGGGAATGATTACCACAAATGGACATCAAGAATAATTCATACAAGGATGAAGACTCTTCTTCACATACGGTCTCACTTTCTCTATTTTTTAACATGCTCCACCATAAATAAGTCTGACAATTATTTTGATGTCAGATTCGCATACAAGCCATTTTGTTGTGCCTATTTTTTTCATCTACAATAACTTTTGAGATGCAAATATGAACATTCACACCATTGTAAAAGACAAATGCATGTTCTGCATCGAATGCGGCCTTCAACTCTTCGAGGTTCATTTTGCCCAAATCCAATTGTCTCTCTAAACGCATATTAGCGTTGCTATTCTGGCAGTTCCGCAAATAATTTTTTTTTTTTAAATAACAAGCCCAAAATTTCCTTTTCCTATTACTGCACAAATTAGTTTGATCCGATTTTTACTAATCTGATACGATTTTATCGGTAAAGTTCGGTTTCACGGATTTTTTGAACATCCCGAGTGGTCATTCTTTTACCAATTTACTCTTGACTTTTAATTTTTAATTAAAGAATCCATTCCAACGTGGATAATCTTGGAAAATTCAAATATGACTATTAATTATTATTAAACGTGACAACAGTCAAGAGAAGATTCTTTTAAAGTAGAACAAAACAAATTAGGCTTCATCTTGGTTGACTTGGAACACGCGTTGACTCGAGCCAAAAAAATTTATGGTCCCAAATTTTTCATATTTAGTAATTATATTTAGACCCTGGATATATTTTAAAGAAATGTATAATAAATGTTGAATGCCCACACACACGAAAAAACAAATCATTCTTTTTTATTTTTCATTAATTCTGAAACAAAAACTTACATTAAGTCTTTGGAGGAAGGCCTTGGGAGATGCCTTGCTCGGCATTGAAGATTATGCCTCATCGGCATTCAGTTTTGTTTGGGCCTTGGTCATTATACACTCTGATAAGCCTAGGTCGACATAGTGGGAATGACGAGGAGGCCGGACGAGCAAAGGTAAGAAAGACCCACTTCCTTTGTCATAATTGAGACTTTTATGTATTACATTTTGGGTCCAATCCATTGGGTCTTGCCCGGCCACGGATCCACGTTTGTACCTCGATTTATACCGTTCAATATAGAGTTTTATTTTTATTTTTTTATTGACTAGTTATAACAAATAGAGTTGTAGAATACAATATCTTGAAATAACAACAAGCCCAAAATTATCTTTTCCTATTACTGCACAAATTAATCATTCATATGGTATATATATATATATATATATATATATATATATATTAAAAATGCTATAAATCATTTCTTATGTCAACAGCCAGTTACAATAGGATCATATTTTCACTAACATGTAATCCAAGATTGAGAACCCAAAAATCAATGAATGATGGGATGGGAGTTACAGGTTACTATTTCAAGTGTTAAAAAAAAATTAAAAAAAAAAATCAAAGGGAAATGGCGGACACAATGGGTACAATAGAATCATATTTTCACTAACCTTTATAGGAAATGTTGAATGCCCACACACACACAAAAAAAATCATTCTTTTTTATTTTTCATTAATTCTTAAACAAAAACATACATACTTCATCTCCTCCTACTTATCTTATACATATCCCATTCAAAATATGGTTGACTGTAAAATTCTGGTCCTTCTCCACTTCCGTCTTCCCCTCTGCAAATCAACCTCCTCTTGAATTCTTCTGGCATATCCCTGATCGCTACCTCCTCGAAGGTTGAAGTGAATTTCAGTTCCTCAGGAAGCATCTCTAACTTTGAGCATCCCCAAATCCATACACCGTAGGGATTGGGCATGGCACCTTCTTTAACACACCACTTCTCCAACTTTTCCAGGTTTTTTAAATACAAATACTTAAGTTTGGGAAAACCAGTTGAAGAACAAGTCATTTCCTTTCCCTTCAATTTCCCATCTACTAAACTGAGCTCCTCTAGGTTTGAGAGTTTCTCCAGTGTCGGCATAGGGTCTTCTTCTACCTCAAATTCATTCAAAATTAATGCAGTGAGGCGACTAAATTTGGAAAATTCAGGTAATAACTTACCTGTCACCCCTTTTATCATCAACTTATGCAAAATTTCTCCACAACATTCAGGAATTTGTCCTCTTAAAACATCCGAGTACATCTCTACCTTTGGATTGACCAGTTCAATTTCAAGTGATGAGTGCCGTGACCGATCCAAATTCACTTTATTCATGAATTCCTTCATCTTCTTACCACCATCCTCACTTGAGATACGAATCGTCCATTCTAATCTTCTAAGATTGGTGATATGAATGACATCTTCCATCTCACACATCTTTGAATGAAGGTTTACTAGCGTCTCCAACTTGGTCAATCCATCAAGTCTCAGTCTGGAAAATTTTGGGCTCACCTTATAGAAACTTTTATGAGGAAGAAATAGATGCTTCAATCCTTTCAATTTTCTTAGAGCAAGATTTGGTATCCTAAAGTCAACACTTAAATTATAATATGCTCGCATATCTAGAGTTTGCAAGTATATAAAGTCATATATGGATGATGGAAGGCATACTATATTACACCTCTTAAGGCTCAAGTATCTAAGGTGGATGAGCTCATTGGTAATATCTTCCTCCACAATTGAGGTATAATTAAAGCTTAGTACTCTCAGCAAATTCAACTTCTTCAACTTGGATAATTTCTTCGCACATCCATGTTTGAACATAAGCGACCTCACATGCCCAGTTGCATTATGTTTATCATCCTGAACAATGAAATCATGTTCCTTGGGAAAATACAAGACTTGCCTAGGAGGTAACTTCGTATCATTCCTTGAAAAAGAGGAATGAAATACCAAGACTTCATCTTTACGACCACGATAGTCATGGACCTCGAGAAAATCTTCCTTTTTAACTATTGACAAACATAATTTTCTCATTAGATCATGAAGCCCACAAAGCTTGTACCTCCTCTTAGTGTTAGGATGCGCCTCATCAGCTAATTCAGCTTCAATCATGCATCTTCCCACTAATTCACCCAAATATCTCTCTGCTACATCCATATTTGTTTCTCCTACTTGTCTGTCCTTTGACAATATCATGCCTTCAGCATCCCATAACATGTACAACGTCTCCACCTCTATCTTCTCGTCCTCAACAAGACTTGCCATGTAAAGAAAGCATGGCCTTAGCTGGTATGGTAACTCCTTGTAACTAAATAATAACTCTTCCTCCACTTCGCTATTGAATTTTTGATACACCTCTCCACCTCTACCTCCACCCCATGTTCTGCTTTCATAAAATCTTTCCCACTCACGTAGGCTGTATTTTGTAACTAAAACCCCCCGGAGAACACACACAGCTAGGGGATTACCTCTACACCAAGCAATCATTTTCCTTCCCAGCTCTTCCTTCCTTTTCTCTATTTCAGAATCTATAAGGAAAAAGGAAAAAAAAACATACATTAACAGAGATATAATTATGATTACATAATTTTATAAATAATAATGAGTACATACTTTATTAATGTAGGGAAAGTCATTATTTTCCTCCCATGTCAATTACCAGGTTCTATTTCTCACGCACAAGCAAGATGTCATATGGACCATGGTAAGATCAGTAAGGGCGCTTAAGTATTTAGGACACTAATAATTCTTAAAAGCTTTCTTAAATGTCTCTCAAACTAAAGACAATCCAAAGTTAACGAATTGAAAAAAAAAACAAAACTGGTGAAGCAACGTAACATTTATACTTGATTCTTATAATCATAATTAACTAACCTCTGTCTGTGCCTATTCTCTTCTGACATATCTCCCAGCCCTCATCTTCGCTTAAGCACTTCAAAGAGTAGCAAAATCCCTTATTTGCAACATCCTTGATCCGACTGGTAAGCAGTACTTTGCTGCCCGTGCTTTCATCAACTAAGCCGCAATTCAGGCTTTCCCAATCAACTACGGACCAAATGTCGTCAATAATGATCAAACACCTTTTCTCTTCTTGTACTCTTCTAAGTGATTCAATTACATCCCCCTGAGTCATGCTCTTCATCTCTTCCTCCTTCGCAAGAGAAAGTTGTTGTAGGATATGTTTCAAAATTTCTTCCGCTCGACATTGTTCGCTCACACAAACAAAAGCGAAACTTTGAAAATGGCTCAACACTTTCTTGTCTTTATACACTTTCCGAGCAAGTGTGGTCTTCCCTAAACCACCCATTCCATAAATGGAAATGACCCGAAACTCATTTTCTTCGTGATCAACCAGATATGACACCAAATTATTGATGTCTTCCACCCTCCCAACGAATTCTTTTTCATTGAATCGAGAAAGATCTTGTACTTTGTACGGTCTTCTTGAATCCGAGGAGCTGGCGTCCGCATCTCCACTTTGGCTGTTGATAAAGTCACTGATTTTGATTGTGATCTTCTCAATAGCCTTGCAAACTTTTGGACGCAACAAACGTTCTCTGATACGTTCTCTGATGCCAGTTTGCTTGTTTACAACTCGGATGACATACATTTCAATGGAATCGATCAGCTGATCAGCCAAATCTATGATTTCTTTGGTACGTTTATCCTTCCTAACGTGCGCGTATTCTAACAAATCTTCCATCTCTTTTAGCACTTTTACAAGCTCATCTACACCTTCCAGAGCCTGCAGATACTCCATTTCTTGGACCAACAAATCATGAAGCCTTCCAATCACAAAGGAGTAAAGGGTTTCTCCTTCCATTTCAAAAATACTTGAGATCTAGCAGATAGATGTGGAGAGAGGGATTTAAAGTAATAAAAGAAATGACGGGTGAAAGAAGAAAAAGGGTGAGATCTAGCAGATAGATGTGGAAAGAGGGATTGAAAGTAATAAAAGAACTGACGGATGAAAGAAGAAAAAGGGTGAGATTTTTTGATTCAAAGATCAAATGGATACTAAGTAGATGGGAATGAATCAAGTTGACTACATATACAAAGTCTTTTCTTACTTTGTTGAATTCTAAAACATGTTCATCCGTAATGGACGGAGAGAGTAAATCTTTAAATATGACTTTGTTGAATTCTAAAACATGTGCTCATGCCAGCCTACCCCATCTATTTGCAATGTTCTCATTTAAAGTTTTTAATTTTTTTTATCTGTATTTTTATTTTTATTTTTCTTATGTACCATTTTTGTTTGTATTTTTATTTTTATTTTTCGTTTGCTTTTGTTTGCTTTTGCTTCTTTTTGCTCGTCCCGAAATAAATGTCACAGTTGACAAGCCAATGTTTCTAAGCTTTTATTATGTTTCCGTAAATGCTCCCTCTTCATGACTCATGTAGTATACTCTTACGATACACAACTATAATTTCCTTTATCAGATGATATCTTAGGTTGATCATAAAACATTACATCATAATTTTAGAAATGCGACATTTATTTTGGGACAATCCAAAATAGAAAGTACGACATTTATTCTGGGACAAGGACAGAAGGAACACTAAGTACTTCTTTTACTTAGCTTAATCTGTGTGCTAGTTGGAATAGGTTGTCATGGACCACCTCTATATCATTGAATATTAGGAACAAGACATTGTTATTAGGAAAAAATGCAACAATTAGCATCCAACTATTGCACTTTTGTGGATATTAGCATTAAACTTTTTTTTTGGATCCAACACATTAAACTATTTTTTTTTTTTTGTATTTATTACCACTACGACTAACGGGGTTAGTTTTTCCTAGTTAAATGCCATTTACCCAGGGGTATTTCGGTATAAAAGTCCTAGGGGATGAATTAAAAAGAGGATTAATGTCTGGCCTCTATAATCCAACTACCAAAAAAAAAAAAAAGGCTATCGGAGTTAGGGTTTCTTCTACCTGCGTTTTGGGCATCTAAAATGGCAAATATGGGGTGGGAAATTCGAGACCAAAATGAAGGACATATCGATCCTAATGAACTAGTATATTGTAAGTGGCCTTTTACTTTTTAAAAAGATTCTCACTTTATTGAATATTTGTTGTTGTTTTATCCCATCTGATTTGTCTTTTTTGTTGAAATGAGTATTTTTTAATTTCATTGTGGTCCATGGTTGTACATGGTGGTCCCCCGTGAGTATTATATGGCTGAAAATTGTACTCCGTTCTTAAATGTTTGTCCCATTTGACTTTTCAAACATTTTAAGGTTACATTACAAGTTTTGAAAATTTAGTAGTTTTGAAGCTTTAATTTTGGAAATGAGAAATGAAACTATCATTTTGGGACAGAGGGAGTATATTTTTTTACACATTAGGATCGATATATCCTTCATTTTTGTTCTCAAATTTCCCACCTCTATATCATTGAATATTAGGAACAAGACATTGTTATTATTAAGGGAAACTACTGGGAAAGTCAGTGAGATTTGTGGCAAGTTGTTGAATATTTTTTAATTGGCTCAATATTCAAGAAGTTGACAAACTCTGCAATTGAGTCAACAAAAATCTCATCCAAGTGATAATGGCATCTATTGGTTCAGCTCAATGTTAAAGAAGTTGACAAACTCTGCAATTGAGTCTACAAAGATCTCATCCAGAAAGGCCTCTAATTGATTCATCTCAATATTAAAGAAGTTCACAAACTCTGCAACTTATTCCAAAAAATAATAATAATAAAAATCTCGTCAGAGGGAAAAAGGCAATAATATTCACCAAAATGTTATAGTTTATAAATGTCGCTATTGATAATGGCGAGTTCGATATGGTGTGTAAGCAGCAGGGACTGGTGGTAAGGGTTAGAGAGTGATATGGTGTGTAAGCAGCCGGGACAGGTGGTAAGGATTAGAGCGTGGACAAGCGTTCTTCAATAAGCTACCATCTGCAGCTTCTTCTACATATGAACAAAATGACTTTGTCGATATTTTCTGACATCCTCCATTCTAAGTAGTAAAAAGAAGATAGATAAGGCCCTTGAGATACTCCACTATCTCAGATCCTCCAAGCTTGGAAGTTCCGTACACCCTATCAACGAAAGTTATTGGAACCTATCAACAGCCATATAAACCATGTTAATTCTTAGAGGCAAGACGCCATTGAAATTCTAAAACAAAATAAAAAATTATTGATATGATTTATCAATAACAGTTATTAGAATTTCACTAGGATCATTAGATTGACGTTAATATTTGGTCAAGGTTCACTAGTGTTGAACATCAAAAAACAAATGGGAATATATTTCTGGGACGGAGGTTCTATTTGCCAAACTGGTTCAGGGCAGTAGTCAAATTTCAGGTAGTTTAACAAAACTAGGATGTAATAGTACCTCTTCTATATGATATCCTTTTCTTGAAGCACGAACAATCATCTCCATCTGAAAAACATATCCTTTACTAACACAAGAGCTTATGATGGCTTCAAGCACCGATTTTCTGTAAAACCTTCTGAAACCAAAGCAACGAGTATCAGTTTCACGAAATTTAAGGTGATTGAAAGAACAACTTAATACCCTAAATGATGTACCGGAAAGATCCTGTTAAATCTGACACACCCGGCCAAAGAAGTGTGTGAGCGAGTACATTGGCCCCCCGACTAGTTAATTTCCGCATAAGATTCCAACCATGAAAACCACCGCCTTTAACATAACGAGTTCCGGTGACAATACTTGCACCTGTCTCCATCTGTTTCCTGGAACCACAGAACTTCAGTTAATGGGTGGCATATGTAGACCGAAGAAAATAAGCTCAACGGGAACATATCTTACTTGATAAAACATGGCAGGTACTTCGGCAGCGTGAGCAAAATAACAGAAACCAAGCATAAAGAAACTTAATTAGATGGAAAACAAGCAGAGAAGTGCAATGAAAAGAGCTATGCAACTGTATGCTCCGTCAAATAAATGTCGCACCTTGAATTTTTGATCAACTTGATTGAACATTGACCAAGAAGGTATGCAAATCTAATTATCTTCATATTATTCTAAAAGTGGTTATTGATACACCAACAGAAACAATATCAGTAACTATTTTATAGAATTTCATGAAGATTAGCAATTTTTCATAAAATATTGGTCAAAGTTCAATCAAGATGACCAAAAAAATCAAGGTGCGACTTTTGAGACGGAGGGAGTATAATATAGTCTCTAGAAAGCCCAAGCATGACTTAGTTTTTAGGGCCTGAAACAGCCATCCTCGCTATCAACCCACATTTTTTTGGTTATTGTTACATGGCTCTGGCCTACACATTAAGTTGATACTTGATACTTTCTAAATGTTGTCCCTAGGTTTCAACATTCACTTGAAACTTCCTGGATGTTGTCTCTAGGTATAAAATTCACTTCATATCCCCTGGATATTATATATCAGCACGCACCACATCACATTATAATACTTGCATTGGCTTAGGAAACATACAATATCGGGGAGCGGGAATACTTTAATCTTATGGCTCAAACATGTGTGATACTCATATCCATATTCCAATCTGTTTCTTTTCAGGAATATAATATGATTGATAATATACCCCAAAAGTTTACCATTTGAATACTTCAACTAATGTTCAAGAAAAGATTCCCCTAAATCAGGTTCCCAAAAAATATAATTAAAGTTGGATGATATATTCCAAATTAAACCACTTACATGGTGAGATAGATCAGCATCCATAATAACAACAAAGTTGCCCGAAGCATGCTTCAAGCCATGAACATATGCAGTCCCTGCAGAATTTAACATCAACACCAAGTTGTAGCTCTAAATTAAAACGTATCAATAATGGAAAAGAAAATACCTAGTCCAAGCTTCTTAGGTCTAGCCCTTAATAGCTGTCATAAGGAAAGAACAACAGTTAGCGTACAAGGAAAAGAAAGAAAAAAAATACATGATTCCAATACATGTTGTCACATCAATTATTATACTCACGATGCGGTCTTCACCATAAACCTGCTGCAACTGCTTGACAATATCTTGAGTTCCATCAGGACTACCACCATCCACAACTATTATTTCAAAATCAATATCCCTAATCAGAGAGTAGAAACATTAGGCTTACAAATGCCTGCATACCGACAAAAAGTTTATAACCCAAGAAATTCGGGATAGTGTTCTAAAGGGGGGGGGGTGTTCCGTAAGTACTCATAAAAGAGTTGATACAATAAAATAAAGACTTGACAAACTGTTGTTAATAGGAGTAGGTTGATATTGATAACCCACTTATAATTTATATCTTAAATCTATAAATATACTGTAGGATGTGGCTCGTATTCTACATGGCTGGATCGACTGCAGGCAAGGCGGGCGCCCCACCTAAGGTGAGGCGGGCGCTTGGGAGGCAGGAGATGGGGCCGTGGCATCTTGGCTTGAGGAGGCCGCATGGATCTTCATGGGGCGAGCGCCTCGGAGGCCGAAGGGGCAGCTTGGCATAGCACAACGCCAGGCGGGCGCCTGGTTATTCTTGGGGCGGGCGCCTCAAGGATGACGGGGGGTTTTGGGCCTACGGGTTTCTGATTTATTTCATCTCAGTTGGGCTAGGGTTTGTAAACATATATATATGCTTTGTAACCTATGTAAACTAGAGGAGATTATTGCACTTAATAATACAGAAACGGAGATTCAAAACCCCAATCAATTCCATCTCTTTTCTCTTTCGATTTCTCAATTGCTTGTGTGTGTTCTTTGGTTATTGTCTATTTGCTTCCGTTGCATTGCACAACAACTGGTATCAGAGCCTGGTTGCGATGGTTAGGGTTAATTCTATCACCGTTAAGTCCGATGTTCAGAAGTTTGATGGGCATGGAAACTTTGCGTTGTGGCAAAGGAGGGTGAAGGATTTTATGGTTCAAGCAGGCTTGGGAAAGGTTCAATGATATCGAAGAAGGTCCATGGAAGGAGTTGCAGGAGCGGGCTGTATCTTCTGTACGGCAGTGCCTTGCGGATGAGGTGGTGTATCATGTGATCGATGAGGAATCACCGACAAAGGTTTGGGAGATTTTGGAGGCTAGGTATATGTCGAAATCCATCTCGAACAAATTGCATCTTAAGCAACGGCTGTATGGGCTTAAGATGGCAGAGGGTTCTGACCTAGAATCTCATATACACACGTTTAATCAAATTCTCAACGATTTGGTTAGGGTGGAGGTAAAGTTCGAGGATGAGGACAAGGCGTTGATGCTGTTGAATTCGTTGCCCAATTCTTTAACATACGAAAACCTTGTTACTACGTTGACGTGGGGGAAGGAGACTGTGGAATTGCAACTGGTCACAGAAGCTCTTCTAGCTTTTCATAAACGGAAGAAGTCCGTCGATGAACCTGCTGGTGAGGGGTTATTTGTGAAGGAAAATCAGAACGTGGGAGATCCCGGTTAGGGATAACTCGCAGAGGCGAAATTCTCGTTCTCAGTCAAGGAAGAAGTACAAGGGGAATTGTTTCAAGTGTGGGCAGAAGGGGCATAAGAGGCAGAATTGTCCGGAGAAGGGGAACAGTAAAGGCAAGGAAGGATCTTCAAAGTCAGTCAATGTGGTTGAAGATTGCTCGGAGGATGTGGATGGAGATATGCTCACGACTTCATCAGCTGTGGAGCACCCAAACAGATGGTCTGGATTAAGATTCGGCATGTTCGTTTCATGTGACGGCGAATCGTGATTGGTTCGATACCTACAGGTCAGTTAATTCTGGTATAGTTACTATGGGTAATGGTGCTACTTGTAAGATGGCTGGCATAGGAACTATAAGAATTAAGATGTATGATGGTGTAGTTCGAACGTTATGTGATGTTAGACATGTTCCGGAGGTTTCTAAAAATCTGATTTCATTGGGTACCTTGGATGCTAACGGTATGAACTATAAAGCACAAGGTGGAGTATTGAAAGTGGTTAAGGATGCTATGGTTGTGATGAAGGGTGAGAAGGGCTCCAAGAACATTTACAGGCTGCTAGGGAGCACGGTTGTAGGTGGAGTCACATCTGTTGAGTCTGAGGTTGATACTGATGCCCTTCTATGGCATATGAGGCTTGGTCACATGGGTGAAAAGGGAATGCGGGAACTTCATAAATGTAAGTTGTTGAAGGGTGTGAAAACTTGTAAACTGAAGTTTTGCAAGTATTGTGTTCTTGGAAAGCAGAACAAGGTGCAATTCAAGACTGGTAAGCATACAACAAAGGGCATTCTTGATTATGTTCATTCAGATGTGTGGGGGACGGTTAGAACAGAATCTAGAGGAGGACATTATTACTTCGTGACTTTTATTGATGATTTTTCGAAAAAGATTTGGGTTTACTTCATGAGGCACAAGTCAGAGACTTTTGAGAAGTTCAAGGTGTGGAAAGCTGAAGTGGAAAACCAAACGGGGCGGAAAATCAAGTGTTTGAGGAGTGATAATAGAACATAGTACACAGATGGCGAGTTCAAGAAGTTCTGTAGAGAGCATGGAATCAAGAGGCACTACACGGTACGCAAGACACCACAGCAAAATGGTGTGGCTGAGAGGATGAATAGAACTATTGCGGAAAGGGCTAGGTGTCTACGATTCAATGCGGAGTTAGCAAAGAACTTTTGGGCGGATGCGGTGAGTATGGCATGTTTCTTGATTAACAGATCACCTAGAGTCTCTTTGGATAACATGTTTGCGGAGGAGGTATGGACGGGTAATGAGGTAGACTTCACCGATATCCGGGTGTTTGGGTGTCCATCCTATGTGCATATTCCTGGTGAAGAGCGGTCAAAGCTTGACCCAAAGTCAAAACAGTGTCTTTCTCGGGTATGAAACAGGTGTGAAAGGATACAAGCTTTGGGTTCCCAAGTCAAGCAAGGTGGTGATCAGTAGGGATGTAGTCTTTGATGAAAAGGCTATGTTGAAGTGTACTCAAGATGATAAGGAGAAGGTGCCAGAAAGCAAGGAGGGCGAGAAGCAGGTTATTGAGGTGGAGCTACGTGAGGATGATACTGATGCGGATCTCACTCTTCCGGAGTCAGAGGCAACTACACAAGAAGTGGCTAGTACTTCAGTTGGGAGACCTAAGAGAGTAATCAAGCCACCGGTCAGGTATGGGTTTGAAGACATGGCTTCGTATGTTCTTGTTCTTAGTAGTGGAGACCCGAGTACTTTTAAGAAGGATATAAACAGTCCGGAAAAGGATAAGTGGGTAACTGCTATGGCGGAGGAGATGGAGTCATTGTACAAGAATGATACATGGAATTTGGTGGAGCTTCCTAAAGGGAAGCGTGCTATTGGTTGCAAGTGGGTTTTCAAACGCAAGGAAGCAGTATCAGAAAAAGAGGGGGAAAAGTTCAAGGCTCGGTTGGTGGCAAAGGGGTACTCGCAGCGAGAGGGGGTGGATTATAATGAGATTTTTTCGCCTGTTGTGAGACATACTTCCATTCGGATTGTGTTGGGTCTTGTAGCGCACTATGATTTGGTGTTGGAGCAGATGGATGTGAAAACTGCGTTTGTACATGGTGAGTTGGATGAGCAGATTTTCATGGAGCAACCACGTGGGTTCACGGAGCCCGGGCAGGAGCATTTAGTTTGTAGATTGAAGAAGTCACTTTATGGACTGAAGCAGTCTCCGAGGCAGTGGTATACGAGGTTTGACTCCTACATGGTACGTATTGGCTACAAGCGTTGTGAGTATGATTGCTGCGTGTATGTGAAGAGCCTTGATGATGGTTCTTTTATTTTTACATTCTTGTATGTGGATGATATGCTTATCGCGGGTAGAAGTAAGAACGAGGTCAATCAGTTGAAGGCCTTGTTGAGTACAGAATTTGACATGAAGGATTTGGGGGAAGCCAAGAAGATTCTTGGGATGGAGATTCGCCGAGACAGAAAATCTAGGAGATTGTGGTTGTCTCAAGCCGGATATGTGGAGAAGGTTTTGGAGAGGTTCAATATGCGGGATGCAAAACCTGTGAAGACACCATTGCGAGTCATTTTAATTTATCTGTCTCAGATTTCCCGAGTTCTACTGAAGATATTCGGAGTATGTCCAAGGTTTCCTATGTAAGCGCAGTGGGATGTCTCATGTATGCTATGGTTTGCACGAGGCCAGATTTGGCGCAAGCTATTAGTGTGGTTAGCAAGTATATGGCGAATCCGGGTAAACAGCATTGGGAAGTAGTCAAGTGGATTCTCAGATATTTGAAGTAGGGATGGCCAAACCGGACCGGAATCGGAACCGGAAAACCGGACCGGAACCGGACCGGAAAAGCTCGGAACCGCCATGAACCGTCACGAAAACCGGAACCAGGGTAACCGAAACCGGTTTGGAGCCGGGCCGGTTAAGGGTCACCAAAATGGTGAACCGGACCGGAAGCCCGGAACCGGACGAAAATTCATTGTTTTTCAATAGAACCGGACCGGAAAAAGCCCGAAACCGGACGAACCGGGGAGAAAACCGGAACCGGATTAACCGAAACCGTGAGCAATCCGGGCCGGTTAAGGGTCATACATTTTCCGAACCGGAACCGGGCCCGGAACCGGGCCCGAAACCGGTTTTGGTCATTCCTAATTTGAAGGGCACTATGGATTATGGCATCATGTTTGGAGATAAGAGTGAGGAGCTTTCTGTTGTGGGATATGTTGATTCAGATTATGCGGGTGACTTGGATCGGAGGAGGTCGACTACGGGTTATGCGTTTACTCTTGGTGGTGGACCCATATGTTGGAGATCTATGATTCAGTCGATTATTGCATTGTCTACAACGGAAGCGGAGTACATGACAGCGGTTGAAGCTGCAAAGGAAGCCTTATGGCTTCGGGGTTTGGTCAACGAATTGGGCATTCAGCAAGGTGGAGTGAAGTTGCTTTGTGACAGTCAAAGCGCGATATTTCTAGCGAAGAATCACATTTATCATCAACGGACGAAGCATATTGATGTTCGGTTTCACAAAATTCGGGAGTTGATTGACATGGGTGAGGTTGTGCTAGAGAAGGTTCACACTTCGGAGAATGCTGCTGATATGTTGACGAAGCCGGTTACTACTGACAAGTTCAAGCACTGTTTGGACTTGTTGCACATCTCTAGCTGTTAGATATGGGGAGGTTCGAGTTGGTTCCTTGTATCTTCTGTTGGTTTGGATGAACACTCGCCAAGGTGGAGATTGTAGGATGTGGCTCGTATTCTACATGGCTGGATCGACTGCAGGCGAGGCGGGCGCCCCACCCAGGGTGAGGCGGGCGCTTGGGAAGCAGGAGATGGGGCCGTGGCATCTTGGCTTGAGGCGGCCGCTTGGATCTTCATGGGGCGAGCGCCTCGGACGCCGAAGGGGCAGCTCGGCATTGCACAATGCCAGGCGGGGGCCTGGTTATTCTTGGGGCGGGCGCCTCAAGGATGGCGGGGGGTTTTGGGCCGACGGGTTTCTGGGTTATTTCATCTCAGTTGGGCTAGGGTTTGTAAACATATATATATGCTTTGTAACCTATGTAAACTAGAGGAGATTATAGCACATAAAAATACAGAAACGGAGATTCAAAACCCCAATCAATTCCATCTCTTTTCTCTTTCGATTTCTCAATTGCTTGTGTGTGTTCTTTGGTTATTGTCTCTTTGCTTCCGCTGCATTGCACAACATATACAAAATAGAAGAGTTACACCCAAAATCTACTATAACTTAGAAGTAGTTCTAGTGCTTGTTTCCACCATGACTCGATTATATAGAGTTTTACAAAATAGAAGGGGTACACCCAAAAGCTGAAGTCTAACTATTGCCTGTTTCCACCATATACTTGAACAAAATGAACAGAATTTGTTACATAGTGTTTATATTGCAATAAGAAGGCATACATCCAGGCTTCACACTTAGTATAAGGGCATAGTCAGCCCAGTGCCTTGTTACTTAGGATGAAAGCAGAAGAAGGCCCCTGCAAGCTCAAGCATGAGGTGCACGACTACAAGGTGACACACAGGAAGTAATGAAGTAATATGTCCATCTGAAGTTGGGTCGCATTTGGAGATCAGCAGAGATTGATTAATAGGGGTGCATAGATTTATTGATAAGAACTGATAAGCTGAGGACCTCAAGCTGTCATTGAGATGGCACCAAACAACTGGATCAATACTTTATCACGAAGCTTGATCCATAATACCCCAAAGAGAGAGGCAGAGATAAACAGAGAAGGTCAACCTCTAAATGAATCTACAAACACTCACTTTATATTATTGCAAGTGCACATCAGGACATTCGTAATTAAGGCCAAATTACATTTATCCCTCCAAAGTATCCACCAAGTCTCACTTTGCACCCCAATTTGAAAAATGGGTTTGTTTGGTACTAATATTTCCAAATCGTCTAACTTTACCCCTAGCACCTTCCAAATTGTCCCAAATTTACCCTTGGTCAAGTCATGTCAGGAGGCAAAGTGGGACGATTTCAAAATTAAAGTACCAAACATAGCCATTTTCAATCTGGGGTGCAAAATGGGATTTGGTGGATACTTTGGGAGGCTAAACATAATTTAGCCGGTTATTAACATTGGTGAAAGTAGGGAGGTCATTAGAAAATGAATATTCAATTTGAAAAGAGGGAGTATATGGAAACATGATCCTTCATTTCCTTTACCTGGTCATTGACTCTCAGCATAAGCAATACACTTCTCGATATATCTCATATTTGTTAGACTCCACCATATTCCACCCACAGACCACTCTTCATCTCTCTTAAACTTCATATGGTACCACATGTCAGGAATAGACATTGCCAGACGGAAGTCGAACCCAATTCCTCCATCACAGACGGGCCTACCAAGTACAGGCATACCAGAAACATCTTCAGCTATCACAGTTGCATCAGGCAAGATAGAATGAATCAGACGGTTAGCAAGCATCATATAAACTACAGCATCCACATCAGCTGACTCATTGAAGTAATCATCATAACCTGCAACAACAACAATAACAAAGTCTTAGTCCCAGAATGATTTGGGGTTGGCTAACATGAATCATCATATGTAGTCGTCAACGGAAAAAAAAAAAGCTATGAAGAAATAGGCGGGAAGAAAATTTTGGAGAAGGGAAAAACAATAGAAAAAGAATAGTATAAAAGGAAAGAAAAAATAAAAGTAAAATAGATAATTTTATAAAAATGTGAGAGTTGAGAAGAAATTTAAAAGAAGAAAACAGTGGGAAGAAATTTTGGTAGGAAAAAAAAAAATCAAACCCTATCACCCACATGAATATAACCTGCAAATGTCTTGTTTATTCCACGGTGATGATACAACATTGAAGTTACTCCATCAAACCAAAATCCATCAAATCTAAACTCTTCAAGCCACCACCTTAAGTTGGAAAGAAGGAATCTTTGGACTTCCCAGTTAGAATAACTGAAAAGTCTGATATCCCACAGCTTATGGTATCCTCGATCTCCAGTATGGAAATAAAATTCTTGAGTACCCTGGCCCACAACAAAGCCATTAAGTCCGTCTGTGACATTATTACTAGCATGGCTGTGAACAACATCCATTAAGACACGTAAACCTAAGTTGTGGGCTTTGTCAATCAAATACTTAAGGTCCTCAGGAGTTCTAGATCTGCTGCTGACAGCAAAGTAATTTGTAATGTGATACCCAAATGAACCATAGTAAGAATGCTCCATCACAGCCATTAGCTGGATCGTGTGGTAATTGTTTGCCACAATACGAGGCAAAATATTATCTGCAAACTCCTTGTATGAATTTATACGGGGTTCTGAACTACTCATCCCAACTTGAGCCTCATATATCCGTGGTGCTGGAGGCTGTGGTGGACGGGGGTGTTTGAACTGATACCTGCATCAATAAAAGAATTGACCTAGTTCAAAAAAAGAAAGAAAAGGAATTGACCAGAAACACAAGTCAGCCCTGTTTATATTTAGACTCAATGCTTGAATGAAGAAGAGTATACTTCATCCCTTCTTTTTATGGAATCACATCAAACAAGAAACACAATTCTTGTTATCTTTTTTCTTTATTTTTTGGTTCATATAAATCGACAATTGCCTTGACTTTTGAACTACTCAATTAGCCTTTGCCATCTGTCATGTGCCAATGTGGAGTTGCATTTATACATTGTCCATTAAGAGCATTCATTTTGTACCACCGAAATGAGAAAAAAAGTCAACTTCTTTTGATGTTGCAAAAACTAAAAAGGAACACTCATTTTGTGATGTATTATGTATTTGAGTATTAGAATTTCTCAAATCTTCATTAGGGTACATATATTTCAACTGACATGTTAGAAAACAAAAACATCTTCGAGTATCCAACCGAAAAAAAGATAAAACCAATTGTGCCTCATTTGGCCATAAAATGGCATTTTCTACTCTTAATTCTTGTCATTGCTGCACAACCGTGATTTTTAGCATATTCAGATTGAAATCGGTAAAAAGGACAAAGTGTACCTTTCTCAAACTGGTGGGTCCCAGTACACACCGTCATAAGGTGCGGCAAATATAGTGGTGTCAACAGTAGCATACTTAATCCAAGCCGGATTCGTCAACCCAAACACCATTGCCATGCTTGAATCGGAACTTAACTCTTGAATTATGAGAAATGGCCGGATTCCCACCAAAGATCTGGAATCTTGATGCTCCATACCCCAAACTGATTCTTTTCCATCTTGTGGTTGGAACCATCCCATCCGTTAAAGTCCCCAACAAGTTGTGCTTCCCTGCTCACAGACACTCCGAAGTAGAACTTAGCAAGAAGCTATTAACAACTAGAATGAATTTGTAATTGCCATTGCTAGTTAGGGAGATAAAAGTAAAATGAGTACTGCTTGAAGAACTTACTGAGCAGCAGGAGCCCACTCACGATACATAATACCACCATCTTCTCTGTTAAAACCAAATTTTAGATAACCTATATATGACGTGAAAAACAATTATTTGTCAGAAATAAGTTAGAAGTATGTTTAAATGGAAAGCGAGTTCAACTGATATAATGTATTTTTGTACTCTGCTACAGCCATCATACTGCATAGGTTGTTCAACCGAGGAAAAAACAAATTAGCATTTTAAAGAAACTCGCGTTAAATCCTCAAAGCATTTGAACTGATGGATTATTATAATAAAGATTATATAAGTCGGATTGTAATAGTGGGTCTATCAACATAAACTGATCAAGATTTCTTTTAATATGCCATAACTCAAATGTATAAAAGATCACATTCCAGGTTATATGGTCATTCATGAAGTAATATGGAACAGACAAACAATACCCTCCCACTTCTACTTTTGAAGGATATGGTAGCATACGTACTGGTACGTGCTGGGGGTGCTGGGGGGTCCCACAGATAACTCAACTCAGCATTTGATCTAACTACTTAGGAGTTCACTCCGAATATATCTGGATATCTGGTAATCACGGAACTCTTCTTTTCGCTTTTGATAAAGATTTTAATTTTTCACATGTTACATCTGAAGGGACTTGTCAGCCCAAGTATTATTAATCTCTTATATTGTCTTTCACTGATGTGGGGCTTTATGTCTCGAACATTTCCGATTCTCTTTCACAATAAAAGTAAAACGGAAACGCGAATAATCTTTTTTGTTGTTTTTGTAAGATTACCTTGCGCAAAATCCTCAATGCTTCCTTCATATTCTTCAATAAGCAGTTTATGTTCCGCATATCTTTTCATTCTACCTTGGATGTGGTCTTTATACGGTTCCAAACCAGGATCCACAGCCAAGATACCAATATTTTCTGGATCATTTTTGATAGTTTTCATGGCTGGATTCTTATCGATCTGAACAGCTGAGATCATAAAACTGTTCCCTGCCTGGTGGAATATCACAAATTTACTTTAGTTTATAGAGTGCACCACAGACATGTGCTTCCCCACACAGTAATTTTTATCAAATGGTTACACGTTATTTTATTAAAGTTCACCGAACTCGTTTATTCCCTTCCAACAACCCCCTGTTATAAATATTCATCACAGAAACATACCCTCACATGCTGATGTCAAGTAAACGCAGCGGAACAAAACGAACAGAAAAGATTGAATAATTCCTCGTCAAAGGATCTTAAACAACCAAAACAACGAACAATTCAAAGGTAACGTTCGACCTCTTCGAATCCACGAATAGGGTTTAACAAGCCAAACTGACTTCAAGGAATAACCTCAATTTTGCAAAGCAAAGTAATAATAATAAGAGTTCTAATCCAAAACACCAAGAAAACAAGTATTTAAATGACCTAGGAAAGCTGAAAACCTAATTAAAACGGAATTAAATAAATACCCAAAATACCCCTACTTAATGTTTGCGAACTGGACAAAAATTGAAAATCCCGTCTTGAAAATCCGACGCAAGCGCGGCCGCCCTCATCCTCTGCGCGGTCGCGCACCTGTGCCGAGCTTTCCCTTCGTCAATCCTCCTTCGTGCGCGGTCGCCCTCGTCATGTGCGCGGTCGCGCAACAGTGCCGCACCTTCCCTTTCGTCAAACCTTTTTCGTGCGCGGTCGCCCTCGTCATGTGCGCGGTCGCGCACACCCCCAGAATTTCTTCGCCCTCTGCTTGATCCGTAACTTGTGCTACATCATTTTCCCCCACTTTGAAAGGATTCGTCCCCGAATCCGCATCACTATATAAAGGATCATCCGGGTAAAAATCAACCAAATCCGACACATTGAATGTAGGCGAAATATTCCAACCAACCGGCAAATCCACCACATACGCATTGTCATTTATCTTCTTCAACACTTTGCACGGACCAATCTTCTTCGGATGGAGCTTGCTATATGTACCTTGAGGGAAACGTTCCTTTCGTAAATGAACCATAACCATATCCCCCACAGAAAACACCTTTTGACGTCGTTTCCGATCTGCAGCTTCCTTGTACTTCGCGTTGGACTCTTCAATGTTCCTCTTCACCTCCGCTTGCACAGAATCAACCATCTCAGCCAAATTTTTCGCAGCAACACTATACCCCGGTAAGCTAGGCAACGGAACCAAATCCAAAGTATGAGTAGGAGCCCTCTGATAGACTATTTCGAACGGAGACATCTTTGTAGTTCGATTGGTCATGTTGTTGAAGGCAAATTCCGCAGTAGCCAACACCAAGTCCCACTTCTTGGGATGATCACTACACAAACAACGGACCATGCTACCCAAAGTTCGATTCACCACCTCTCGTTTGGCCATCCGTCTCGCGGATGAAAAGAACCGCTAAATTGCAAACCTCGTACCAAAATCTTCCAAAGAGTACGCCAAAAGTGACTGAGGAACTTCGTGTCACGATCGTAGGTAATAGTCTTTGGAACCCCATGCAAACGAACAATTTCCTTGAAAAACAACCCCGCAATATGTGCAAAGACGCAGTCTTCCTACAAGGAATAAAATGAGCCATCTTCGAAAAACGATCAACCACCACAAACACCGAATCATTGGACCTTTGAGTACGAGGTAACCCAAGCACAAAGTCCATAGAAATATCCACCCATGGCTTATCAGGAACCGGTAAAGGAGTATACAACCCCGTATTTTGTGACTGCCCTTTATTCGTCTGGCACACCATACACTTCTGCACAATCTTGTAAGTATCCCTCCGGATTTGTGGCCAAAAGTACTTCTTCGTAACTAACTCAACTGTCTTGTCACGCCCATGATGACCATCTCTATGAATCTCATAAATAAGACTCTCACGGACAGAACCCTGCGGAATACATAACTTGTCCATGAAGAACAAAAACCCATCTTGCAGCAAAAATAAGCTAGCTTGCACACCATCACGACACTTGGCCCAAGCATCCGCAAAATCAACATCGGGCCTCATACAAGTCCTTCATACACTCAAACCCGATAACCACATTCTTCATAGTAATTAACAAATGTGCCCGACGACTCAAAGCATCCGCAACCTTATTAGTCTTCCCACTCTTGTGTTTGATAACAAAAGTAAACTGCTGCAAATAAGCCACCCAACGAGCATGCATACGTGAAAGAGATTTCTGACCATTCATATACTTCAAAGCCTCATGATCAGTGTGAAGAACAAATTCACGATGCAATAAATATTGCTCCCAATGCTTAATAGCCTGAACCACTGCATAAAACTCAAGCTCATAAGGTGTCCACTTACGTTTAGACTCCTCCAACTTTTGACTCATGAAAGCAACCGGTCTCTTCTCTTGAATCAAAACAGCCCCTATCCCAATCACAGAAGCATCTGTCTCAAGCTCGAAAGGCTTAGAAAAATCCGGTAAAGCTAGCAAAGGAGCACTAGTCAATTTCTCCTTAATTAGAGCGAAACTAGCATCTGCCTCATCACCCCAATGGAAACCACCTTTCTTCATACATTCGAATCTGAGCCACAATGGAACTAAAGTTGCGAATAAAACGACGATAAAAAGTAGCCAAGCCATGAAAGCTACGTACCTCGCTAACAGTAGTGGGAGTAGGCCACTCTCGAATAGCCTTTATCTTGTCTTCATCAACTTGGATACCCTCCGCGTAAACAATGTATCCCAAGAATAATAATTTATCAAGCATAAAACAACACTTCTTGAGATTTATAAACAATTCATTCTCCTCAATGCCTCGCAACACCGACCGTAAATGCCCAACATGTTCCTCCTCCGTCTTGCTAAAAATCAAGATATCATCAAAATAAACAACCAAAAACTTACCATTCAAGGGCTTCAATACTTGATTCATCAAACGCATGAAAGTACTAGGTGCATTTGATAAACCAAACGGCATCACCAACCATTCATACAATCCCTCTTGGTCTTGAAGGCGGTTTTCCATTCATCACCCGGCGAACACGTACTTGGTGATATCCACTCTTTAGATCAATTTTAGAAAATATCTTAGCACCACGAAGCATGTCTAGCATATCATCAAGATGAGGAATGGGAAAACGATACTTAACCGTAATTTTATTAATAGCCCGACTGTCTACACACATACGCCAAGTCCCATCTTTCTTAGGAACCAAGAGAGCCGGGATCGCACAAGGGCTCAAGCTCTCCGAATATAACCCTTTTTCGCAAATCCTCCACCTCGCTCCTTCAAAATAGCATGTTCAAATGACTCATTCTATAATGAGCTAGATTAGGAAGAGATGCACCCGGAACCAAGTCAATATTATGCTGAATATTACGCAAGGGAGGCAACCCTGCAGGCAGCTCATCAGGCATAACATCACGATACTCATGTAACAAAGCCTCCAAAGACTTGGGAACCAAACAAACTGAACCGGACACACCCTTTCGACCACCGCAAAAACACATGTAGCTTCATCAATATCACTCGAAATTCATTAGCAAGCAAAGAGAAACAATAGGCTTCTTCATCTTCTTAACATTAGGATCTCTATCTCGTAAAGGACACAAGTTAAAACGTGCACCATCTTTCTTAAATTGAAGAATATTATCTCTCCCCTTATGTACCACATCAAGATCAAATTGCCAAGGCCTCCCCAACAATAAATTGCAAGCAGTCATATCAATAATGTCACAGAGAATAGCATCCTTATAAGACCGATAGAGAAAGGAACAAGACATTGTTCGTGTACCTTAATTTTGCCGACGGAGTTGATCCACCCAACGGAATAGGGCGTAGGGTGGGGCAGGACCTCCAATTTTAACTTGTCCACCAAATCACGAGCCACCAAATTCTCACTGCTTCCACTGTCAACAATGATCTGAATATCGAAGTCCTTCACCTTCCCTTTGGTGCGAAAAATGATGTGCCTAGCTGGATCCTCCTCCTCCTTCGGCGTAGTCAACATAAGTCTATTAACTACGAAAGACCCATGATCTTCCACACCCTCGTCATCACCATTGGGATCCTCCCAATATTCCGGACCATCTTCCTCCTCTCCGCCATCACCGGTATCGTCACGATCCACCATATTAGTACTCTTACGGAGGTGACAACCACTAGAAATATGCCCGGTTTGCCCACACTTAAAACACTTGTTACCAAAAGTTTTGGCGTAAGGGTTAGTGTTTTG
Organism: Adenophora triphylla var. japonica; assembly: GCA_022495995.1. Classification (NCBI taxonomy): domain Eukaryota; kingdom Viridiplantae; phylum Streptophyta; class Magnoliopsida; order Asterales; family Campanulaceae; genus Adenophora; species Adenophora triphylla. The sequence continues at coordinate 194,521 of JAFEMH010003665.1, forward strand.
TTGGCCAGTAGAATTATTGGGCTTTCTAGTTTGTGTCGGCTGACTAGCTGCAGGAACATCATTCTTCTCCTCCGACGCCTTAGCACCAATAGCATGCGTCTTATCTTGAGCCAAACCCTTGCTTTCGGAATAAGAACCTCCAAAGTTCCTAACAATAGGGCGAGGTCTAGAAAGTTGCTTCTCTACCGTTGTAGCCCTGTCAATCAAGCGTCCTCCAAAATTCATGAGCATGCAACTCCACCACATCTCTGATGTTGGCACGAAGGCCAGTAACGAATCTCGAAGCTTGCTGAACATCCGACTCTCCCAAATCACAACGAGCCGATAGAGTATGGAATTCATGCGAATATTCCGCCACACTTTTCGCCCCTTGTCTACACTCCAAGAATTTTTGATAGATAACATGACCATAATTCTTGGGTAGAAAACGCTGACGCAAAGCTAGCCTCATCTGTGGCCATGTCTGAATTGGCTCCCGAAACTCCCTACGCAATTGATTACTCAGTTGCTTCCACCACGCGTAAGCACCCCCACGCAGCCTTATAGGCTACATATGGCACCTTCCTGTCCTCCCTAATACTCATCAACGTGAAAAATTTCTCAACCTCTTCTAACCAAAGAAAATTCGATCATATTCAAATCACCCGAAAAAGATGGTAAATCAGCCTTAATTTTCGGTACTTGTTCATGAAAATTATTACCTTCTCTTCTCCCATGGTTTCTATCACCACCCGGCGGTGGAGCTCGACGGCGGCCCTCCCCTCGATCTTCCGGTTCAAACTCAACGTCATCTCTGTGCCCGCGATTTCCTTCAACCCTCAAACCGCGCAAAGCCTCCAAAAGTTCAGCATGTTGGCGATCTTGGATTGCTGCACGCTCCGTAGCTTGTCGCTCCATACGATCAAGGATCGCTATAACCGCAGCTTGGTTATCGCGTTGTTGCCACCGTTGTTTCCCGCCATCTCTTCCAAGGATCAAAACCTGGCTCGATACCAATTGATGTCAAGTAAACGCAATGAACAAAACGAACAGAAAAGATTGAATAATTCCTCGTCAAAGGATCTTAAACAACCAAAACAACGAACAATTCAAAGGGAACGTTCGACCTCTTCGAATCCACGAATAGGGTTTAACAAGCCAAACTGACTTCAAGGAATAACCTCAATTTTGCAAAGCAAAGTAATAATAATAAGAGTTCTAATCCAAAACACCAAGAAAACAAGTATTTAAATGACCTAGGAAAGCTGAAAACCTAATTAAAACGGAATTAAATAAATACCCAAAATACCCCTACTTAATGTTTGCGAACTGGACAAAAATTGAAAATCCCGTCTTGAAAAACCGACGCAAGCGCGGCCGCCCTCATCCTCTGCGCGGTCGCGCACCTGTGCCAAGCTTTCCCTTCGTCAATCCTCCTTCGTGCGCGGTCGCCCTCGTCATGTGCGCGGTCGCGCAACAGTGCCGCACCTTCCCTTTCGTCAAACCTTTTTCGTGCGCGGTCGCCCTCGTCATGTGCGCGGTCGCGCACACCCCCAGAATTTCTTCGCCCTCTGCTTGATCCGTAACTTGTGATACATCATTTTCCCCCACTTTGAAAGGATTCGTCCCCGAATCCGCATCACTATATAAAGGATCATCCGGGTAAAAATCAACCAAATCCGACACATTGAATGTAGGCGAAATATTCCAACCAACCGGCAAATCCACCACATACGCATTGTCATTTATCTTCTTCAACACTTTGCACGGACCAATCTTCTTCGGATGGAGCTTGCTATATGTACCTTGAGGGAAACGTTCCTTTCGTAAATGAACCATAACCATATCCCCCACAGAAAACACCTTTTGACGCCGTTTCCGATCTGCAGCTTCCTTGTACTTCGCGTTGGACTCTTCAATGTTCCTCTTCACCTCCGCTTGCACAGAATCAACCATCTCAGCCAAATTTTTCGCAGCAACACTATACCCCGGTAAGCTAGGCAACGGAACCAAATCCAAAGTATGAGTAGGAGCCCTCTGATAGACTATTTCGAACGGAGACATCTTTGTAGTTCGATTGGTCATGTTGTTGAAGGCAAATTCCGCAGTAGCCAACACCAAGTCCCACTTCTTGGGATGATCACTACACAAACAACGGACCATGCTACCCAAAGTTCGATTCACCACCTCTGTTTGGCCATCCGTCTGCGGATGAAAAGAACTGCTAAATTGCAAACCTGTACCAAAAATCTTCCAAAGAGTACGCCAAAAGTGACTGAGGAACTTCGTGTCACGATCAGAGGTAATAGTCTTTGGAACCCCATGCAAACGAACAATTTCCTTGAAAAACAACCCCGCAATATGTGCAAAGATCGCTAGTCTTCCTACAAGGAATAAAATGAGCCATCTTCGAAAAACGATCAACCACCACAAACACCGAATCATTGGACCTTTGAGTACGAGGTAACCCAAGCACAAAGTCCATAGAAATATCCACCCATGGCTTATCAGGAACCGGTAAAGGAGTATACAACCCCGTATTTTGTGACTGCCCTTTATTCGTCTGGCACACCATACACTTCTGCACAATCTTGTAAGTATCCCTCCGGATTTGTGGCCAAAAGTACTTCTTCGTAACTAACTCAACTGTCTTGTCACGCCCATGATGACCATCTCTATGAATCTCATAAATAAGACTCTCACGGACAGAACCCTGCGGAATACATAACTTGTCCATGAAGAACAAAAACCCATCTTGCAGCAAAAATAAGCTAGCTTGCACACCATCACGACACTTGGCCCAAGCATCTGCAAAATCAACATCAGTCTCATACAAGTCCTTCATACACTCAAACCCGATAACCACATTCTTCATAGTAATTAACAAATGTGCCCGACGACTCAAAGCATCCGCAACCTTATTAGTCTTCCCACTCTTGTGTTTGATAACAAAAGTAAACTGCTGCAAATAAGCCACCCAACGAGCATGCATACGTGAAAGAGATTTCTGACCATTCATATACTTCAAAGCCTCATGATCAGTGTGAAGAACAAATTCACGATGCAATAAATATTGCTCCCAATGCTTAATAGCCTGAACCACTGCATAAAACTCAAGCTCATAAGGTGTCCACTTACGTTTAGACTCCTCCAACTTTTGACTCATGAAAGCAACCGGTCTCTTCTCTTGAATCAAAACAGCCCCTATCCCAATCACAGAAGCATCCGTCTCAAGCTCGAAAGGCTTAGAAAAATCCGGTAAAGCTAGCAAAGGAGCACTAGTCAATTTCTCCTTAATTAGAGCGAAACTAGCATCCGCCTCATCACCCCAATGGAAACCACCTTTCTTCATACATTCAGTAATCGGAGCCACAATGGAACTAAAGTTGCGAATAAAACGACGATAAAAAGTAGCCAAGCCATGAAAGCTACGTACCTCGCTAACAGTAGTGGGAGTAGGCCACTCTCGAATAGCCTTTATCTTGTCTTCATCAACTTGGATACCCTCCGCAGAAACAATGTATCCCAAGAATAATAATTTATCAAGCATAAAACAACACTTCTTGAGATTTATAAACAATTCATTCTCCCTCAATGCCTGCAACACTGACTGTAAATGCCCAACATGTTCCTCCTCCGTCTTGCTAAAAATCAAGATATCATCAAAATAAACAACCAAAAACTTACCATTGAAGGGCTTCAATACTTGATTCATCAAACGCATGAAAGTACTAGGTGCATTTGATAAACCAAACGGCATCACCAACCATTCATACAATCCCTCTTTGGTCTTGAAGGCGGTTTTCCATTCATCACCCGGGCGAACACGTACTTGGTGATATCCACTCTTTAGATCAATTTTAGAAAATATCTTAGCACCACGAAGCATGTCTAGCATATCATCAAGACGAGGAATGGGAAAACGATACTTAACCGTAATTTTATTAATAGCCCGACTGTCTACACACATACGCCAAGTCCCATCTTTCTTAGGAACCAAAGAGAGCCGGATCGCACAAGGGCTCAAGCTCTCCCGAATATAACCCTTTTTCAAGTAAATCCTCCACCGCTCCTTCAAAATAGCATGTTCAGCCGGACTCATTCTATAATGAGCTAGATTAGGAAGAGATGCACCCGGAACCAAGTCAATATTATGCTGAATATTGCGCAAGGGAGGCAACCCTGCAGGTAGTTCATCAGGCATAACATCACGATACTCCTGTAACAAAGCCTCCAAAGACTTGGGAACCAAACAAACTCAACCGGACACACCCTTTCGACCACCGCAAAAACACATGTAGCTTCATCAATATCACTCGAAATTCATTAGCAAAGCAAAGAGAAACAATAGGCTTCTTCATCTTCTTAACATTAGGATCTCTATCTCGTAAAGGACACAAGTTAAAACGTGCACCATCTTTCTTAAATTGAAGAATATTATCTCTCCCCTTATGTACCACATCAAGATCAAATTGCCAAGGCCTCCCCAACAATAAATTGCAAGCAGTCATATCAATAATGTCACAGAGAATAGCATCCTTATAACGACCGATAGAGAAAGGAACAAGACATTGTTCGTGTACCTTAATTTTGCCGACGGAGTTGATCCACCCAACGGAATAGGGCGTAGGGTGGGGCAGGACCTCCAATTTTAACTTGTCCACCAAATCACGAGCCACCAAATTCTCACTGCTTCCACTGTCAACAATGATCTGAATATCGAAGTCCTTCACCTTCCCTTTGGTGCGAAAAATGCTGTGCCTAGCTGGATCCTCCTCCTCCTTCGGCGTAGTCAACATAAGTCTATTAACTACGAAAGACCCATGATCTTCCACACCCTCGTCATCACCATTGGGATCCTCCCAATATTCCGGACCATCTTCCTCCTCTCCGCCATCACCGGTATCGTCACGATCCACCATATTAGTACTCTTACGGAGGTGACAACCACTAGAAATATGCCCGGTTTGCCCACACTTAAAACACTTGTTACCAAAAGTTTTGGCGTAAGGGTTAGTGTTTTGTTGGCCAGTAGAATTATTGGGCTTTCTAGTTTGTGTCGGCTGACTAGCTGCAGGAACATCATTCTTCTCCTCCGACGCCTTAGCACCAATAGCATGCGTCTTATCTTGAGCCAAACCCTTGCTTTCGGAATAAGAACCTCCAAAGTTCCTAACAATAGGGCGAGGTCTAGAAAGTTGCTTCTCTACCGTTGTAGCCCTGTCAATTGCGTCCTCCAAAAATTCATGAGCATGCAACTCCACCACATCTCTGATGTTGGCACGAAGGCCAGTAACGAATCTCGAAGCTTGCTGAACATCCGACTCTCCCAAATCACAACGAGCCGATAGAGTATGGAATTCATGCGAATATTCCGCCACACTTTTCGCCCCTTGTCTACACTCCAAGAATTTTTGATAGATAACATGACCATAATTCTTGGGTAGAAAACGCTGACGCAAAGCTAGCCTCATCTGTGGCCATGTCTGAATTGGCTCCCGAAACTCCCTACGCAATTGATTACTCAGTTGCTTCCACCACGCATAAGCACCCCCACGCAGCCTTATAGGCTACATATGGCACCTTCCCCGTCCTCCTAATACTCATCAACGTGAAAAATTTCTCAACCTCTTCTAACCAAATCCGAAAATTCGATCATATTCAAATCACCCGAAAAAGATGGTAAATCAGCCTTAATTTTCGGTACTTGTTCATGAAAATTATTAACTTCTCTTCTCCCATGGTTTCTATCACCACCCGGCGGTGGAGCTCGACGGCGGCCCTCCCCTCGATCTTCCGGTTCAAACTCAACGTCATCTCTGTGCCCGCGATTTCCTTCAACCCTCAAACCGCGCAAAGCCTCCAAAAGTTCAGCATGTTGGCGATCTTGGATTGCTGCACGCTCCGTAGCTTGTCGCTCCATACGATCAAGGATCGCTATAACCGCAGCTTGGTTATCAGCGTTGTTGCCACCGTTGTTTCCCGCCATCTCTTCCAAGGATCAAACCTGGCTCTGATACCAATTGATGTCAAGTAAACGCAGCGGAACAAAACGAACAGAAAAGATTGAATAATTCCTCGTCAAAGGATCTTAAACAACCAAAACAACGAACAATTCAAAGGGAACGTTCGACCTCTTCGAATCCACGAATAGGGTTTAACAAGCCAAACTGACTTCAAGGAATAACCTCAATTTTGCAAAGCAAAGTAATAATAATAAGAGTTCTAATCCAAAACACCAAGAAAACAAGTATTTAAATGACCTAGGAAAGCTGAAAACCTAATTAAAACGGAATTAAATAAATACCCAAAATACCCCTACTTAATGTTTGCGAACTGGACAAAAATTGAAAATCCCGTCTTGAAAATCCGACGCAAGCGCGGCCGCCCTCATCCTCTGCGCGGTCGCGCACCTGTGCCGAGCTTTCCCTTCGTCAATCCTCCTTCGTGCGCGGTCGCCCTCGTCATGTGCGCGGTCGCGCAACAGTGCCGCACCTTCCCTTTCGTCAAACCTTTTTCGTGCGCGGTCGCCCTCGTCATGTGCGCGGTCGCGCACACCCCCAGAATTTCTTCGCCCTCTGCTTGATCCGTAACTTGTGCTACATCACATGCGTTGAGAATCTTGATCGCGGAAAAATCCGGAAAAATCCGGAGAATTTTGAGGAACTTTTCTTGTTGAACTATAAGTCTAGCCTGTCGCTTTGAAGGACCAAACAAGTTACACTCAGGGGCCTGTAATGAAATTAGTTGAGAGGTTATTTTCATATAGTTTAATAACTTATTTGAGAACGCAAGCAAGCAATAACATAACCAAGAAAAAAAGAGGACAAACTAGGCGCAAATATGCCATAATTCGTTATGTGTGTATTGATTGGCATCAATAATAGAGCTAACACATTCCCATGCCCGCATAAAAAAATGTCGTCTTATCTCTCTCTCTCTCTCTACCCCAATCTTAGATGCACAGGTACAATAAGAATTTCAAATAGCACATTAAAAAGGATCTCAATCATAAAAATGGATGGTTTAATAAAGGTGTCAAGTGTGAGTTTGACAACTCTGTGAATTTGATAAAAGACAAATTACCCATAGATTCTGAGATTCAGGTGTAATAATTGATGGGCAAAGCGTAAAAACCTACACCAAAAAACAAATTGTAGTATCTATACCATTATCTCTTAGTTGGGGAAAACTGCAGTAGCATATAGCATGGTCGTACTAGTACATTTTCCCAAAGAAGCATACATTTTCCCCTAATTTTCCGTCTCTTTCTCTCTTATTCTTGAGGTGATCAAGAAAATCACTCGCCTTTAACAACATAATCAAGAATAAACCCAGATGAGATTTCAAGAAAAGCATCTGCTTTCGTTGAGGTGATTTTGAAGCAGAGTGAAGAAAAGGATATGCTTCTGTAATCGCCATGTGAATTTGAACTCTGGGGCCTGTTTAGTGACTTTCTTTTTCTGACTTATTGGTTTTAATTTTGGATTTTCTCCCCTAAGCCCACCAAAACTATCCAATTCTTAAAGAGGATAGGCTATTCTCATTATTTCTTTCGCGTCCATGCATACGAATATATATTTTCCCAAGGCCCCATTAATTCAAGGAAAACTTATATTCTCCAAACTACCCTTCCCCACTCAATCCCTAAAATACGCTCACCATCCCTTTCTACCATCTTCCCCCCTCCCTCTATCCCTACGAGACCAATATATTCTTCGACAGCCTCCAATAACTGCCTCATTCCCCGTCCGCCTTCATGCCAGTTGTCCCTTTTTTGGTCATCCTTCGAGCCCATCTCAACTTTAAACCCTATTGACGTCGGTCAAACTTCGTTCATGAAAAACCCTCCCTTACGAATGAACGACGTAACACCCCTTCCTTCTTCGAGTCAGTTGTAGTCTCCAACCTCCACGGTTGGTCTAGTGGAATTTGGGGCCTAAGGCAAGGCATATTATTTGGTCGAGGACCTTAAGTTACCTTCACGAGCAACAATGCTAAAGGCGTTCTCGAATATCGACTTCTCTCAAAAAATTTCGTCTTTCGTCGTTCTTTTTATTCAATGTCTTTATTTCCTACTTTTCTTAAGTTTTAGTATTATTGAAAGTTGTTGAATCATAGAATACTAACGAGACTTAGAGAATTTTATCATTAAAAATATTGAGTTTTGGGCTTAGACAATTGGGTTTTGTATTTAGATTGTTTGAGATAATTGTAAAAAAATGCAACAAATCTATTACTAAATAAAGGGTGAAGTGATTTTGGCACTTTCCCGCTCAAGCTCACCTAGACAGTCTCTTGACTACATTCATTTGTTTCAGCTTTATTTATCAAGGGCACTTTATAACTGTTCAAATATCAAAAATGACCCTGACAATAATTGACACTTAATTGATGAACCATAAATGTAACATTTGAAAAAAAAAAAAACTCTCTGTTATCTTATCTAGATAAAGCAATGAATATTGTGTGATAATAAATGGTTCCACATTTAAACTTTCATCAATATATACGATTATTACAACTAACTAGTGCTACACCGGTGCGCTAAACGCGCGGATAAAAAACTATTTCAAAGAAAATTGAAATTTTAAGAAATTACCTATGTATAAAAGTAAACATAAAGATAAAAATAATAATTGTTAAGACAATGATTTTCCATAAATTGATGATAATGTTAATGAATAGTTTTGCATGATATATGGGTAGAAAGATACCTCCCAGTCTGCGCAAATTGGAAGAATGCGCTTCAAGTTACAACATTGAGCTGCATATATAGCTATTTCATATCCATTGGTGTATCGGCTTTTGAAGTTTGCTTTGATTTTGCCGGTATCAACAGCAAGTGTGGAAAGATGCTTCTCTTATCAAGACACATTTACGTAATCGAATTGGTGATCAACTTTTAAATGATTGTCTAGTGTCTTTTGTTGAGAAAGAGTTGTATTGGAGCGTTACAAATGATGATGTAATTAAACGTTTTCATAGTATGAAAACGCGAAAGGGAAAAATCTAGTATGTTCTTTGTTTGTTGTAATCGATGTAGGTAGTCATGTAAAAAATAATTATTTTTTTGAAGTTTTTGGGTAATGTAATTTGTGAACCCTCTCCATTTTGACTGTGGGTCCGCCCTGATCTCCTTTTATCAATTTTTTGTCAAATGTCAACTCTTTAAGGATGACCTACATACTAAGCAATATAGTACAGATAGCAGAAGGATAAATGTCTTAGGTCAATAGGCAATCATGACAACAGGGATTTCTCAGATCATCTAAGAACGTTTAAAGCTCACAGAATTAGAAGCAAATGCCCAAAAACAATGCCGGTAAAGCTTAAATCTATGAACAACCTTTGGTCCAGTAATTGGATAAAAATTATGAGCTACTCTTAGAACTCATCATATCCTGTAAGAAACTCGTGGCACTGAAAACAAGGCCAGAAGGAATAGAAATTTCCCAATCTGAAGGCACCTTACCAAGCATCTTCCATGATCAGTTGTGGCCTAACTGGTTAAAAGATGTATTCCAGACTTCCTGTTTATTTGTTGTTAAAACTTATTTGAACTTATCTTTCTTTTTCTGAACAATGTTTTATTTTTGGTGAAATCTAGAATTTCTATTTCCTTTCTAAATCAGGGTTTATTTGTGGTTCATTCAAGAATATATCTTTCTTTTCTAAATTAAGGTTAATTTGTGGTTAATTCAAGAATTGCTTAAAGTCTGATAAAGTTCAAACCATTAAAAGTGTTATAGTAGAATTCATTTAGAATTGGTTTATTGTTTTAAGTACTACATATTTGAGTATATTTGACAACTCAATTCCAAACCTTGGATTTGGAATTGGAAGATCAATTTGAATTCTGCAAATTAATGTTTGTTCACCCAGTTCCAAATATAAGGGTAGGTCTTGAGTTGTCAAACACACCCTTAGATTTTAATTTATTAAGTCAAAGTCCTCCAAGAGTTAGGTTGTCTCAAAGCCAATACATGAGGACATGTAATACATTCAACTTTGAAATGAACTGTATCGATGGCTGTCTATGGACGTATACTGAGCACTAATTCTTCTATTCCTTTAAGGGTGTAAAATTTACCCTGTATATATGGAGATTGCAAATGGTTCAATTTCCCTTCGACCATAAGTTTATAGCTAAGAAGATAATTAAAAGGTGAAGGGAGAATATGTTGGGATTGGAGTCCTAAACTATGAGGAAGAAAAGGAGTCTAAGTCGGAGGAGTTGGTGAGATCAAGGAGGATATTCGGGAGGAGCTTCTGTCGTGTTGAGCGACCGCCCAGGTAGTGGTGGGCGACCGCCCACTTGGTCAGAAGGTTACAGCTCGGGGAAATTCCATCTTGGGCGACCGCCCATGGGCGTGGTGGGCGACCGCCCATGTTTCGGGGAGGATTTTTCTGCAGCAGATTTTGTTTCCTATTTTGATACAAACTCTTCTTAATTTGATTTAGGGTTTCCTTGTATTGCTATATAAGCATAGTTACGACCTAGAACATGTAGTAGCAACATATTAGAAGGTGTCTAATACAATATTGGCTTGGCAATTGCCCCCGGACGTAGTTCATGTGTTGAATGAACCGGGTAAACAATTTCTTGTGTTCTTGTGTGTGTGATTCTTCCATTATTGTGCTTGTGGGTATTTTGTTCTTTGTCTAGATTGCAACGGGGTACCACCAATTTCCCAACAACTGGTATCAGAGCCTGGTTAGGAGGATTCAAAGTTTCATTAGTTGATTAATTTTGAATCACGTTCTTGGGGATTTTGTGAAGCAATCAGATGAAGAACTCAATCGAGAAATTCAGCGGTGTGAATTTCACGTTTTGGAGGACAAGGATTGAAGATTACCTTTATTGTAAGGATCTTCATAAACCCTTGAAGGAGAAACCCGAAGACATGTCACAAGGGGATTGGGAGACGTTAGATCGGAAGGCGTTAGGAGCGGTAAGGAGCGCTCTAACCGAAGACGTTGCACGGAACGCTATGGAGGCCAAGACAACGGTGGAGTTGCTACAAACGCTGTCAGACATGTATGAGAAGCCGTCTAATATCAATAAGGTGCATTTGATAAAGAGGTTTGCGAATGCGAAGATGTCAGAGGGGCAGACAGCAGCAAGTCATATCGGCAGTTTCAAAGGTATGGTGGACCAATTGAAAAGTGTTAATATTACTTTCTCCGATGAAGTGCTAGCATGTTTTCTACTAAAATCCTTGCCTGATAGTTGGGAGGTAACTATCACAACGATTAGTACGTCGAAAACACCATAGGTGTATACGGAGGTTAGAGATCTCATCCTTCAAGAGGAGTTGAGAAGGAAAGAGAAAAGGGGAGAATCTTCCGTAGATGGGGTTGCACTTAGGGTGGAGAGAAATAGGGAAAGGGGAGGACCGAAAAAGGGGAAAAATGTCAAGTGCTACAATTGTGGCGAATTGGGTCATATCACTTATGACTGTCCGGGTAAAGATGGTGGTGCACACGTGGTGGATGATGGGAGGATGTATTAATCCTAGGAGAGGAGCAGTCGGGTGAAGATTGGGTGTTGAATTCTGGAGCTTCTTGTCATGCTAGTGAGGATGCAGCATGAATGGAGCGGTATAAAACTGGAGATTTTGGGTTTATCTATCTTGGTGATGGTCAACCATTGAAGATCAAAGGTAAGGGGGATGTGATAATGAAGACACCTAACGGGGCTGTATTACAACTACACAATGTGATGCATGTTCCGGATTTAAGGAGAAGAGTGATTTCTGTGGGACAACTTGACAGTGAAGGGTATGGTGTGACCTTCATTGGTGGGTCTTGGGAAGTCACAAAGGGGGCTAAGGTGATAGCTCATGGGGTTAAGGAGAAGATGTTGTACTCTACCTACAATGTCAATATTCGTTCCGGTGGGAGCAAGAGGCTAAAGAACCGGCCTATTGGTATAGAAAGGAGAGACATCAAGAAACGATATGTTAGGGGGGGAGAAGGACACAAAGTTGATCAACGCGGTGTGGAAATCCAAGTGCCCTAACAGAGAGCGTATTCAGACCAAAAGAAGACGATGCAAGAAACAAGGTACGTCCAAGTTTCAAGGGGAAGCATTGCGAGGAAGGTGGGTCTGGAGGGAGAAGGCGAAGTTAGACTTGCGGGGAGAAATCAAGGTAGAAGCTGATTTGGGGAGGCAAGAACCATCTAACACGGAGAGGTTGAAACGTCGCTTGGTTTCAACTCGCCTTAGTACTTGAGCAGGAGGCTCGGTAGTGTCAAGCCAATATGGGGGAAATGTGTTTGAAGGTCATTACTCCGCGGTGGGAGTTGATGGGTGTTTCTATGCTTATTAGTTTAGTCTCCGGTGGGAGATTGTTGGGATTGGAGTCCTAAACTATGGGAGATTGTTGGGATTAGGTTGTCTCAAAGCCAATACATGAGGACATGTAATACATTCAACTTTGAAATGAACTGTATCGATGGCTGTCTATGGACGTATACTGAGCACTAATTCTTCTATTCCTTTAAGGGTGTAAAATTTACCCTGTATATATGGAAATTGCAAATGGTTCAATTTCCCTTCGACCATAAGTTTATAGCTAAGAAGATAATTAAAAGGTGAAGGGAGAATATGTTGGGATTGGAGTCCTAAACTATGAGGAAGAAAAGGAGTCTAAGTCGGAGGAGTTGGTGAGATCAAGGAGGAAATTCGGGAGGAGCTTCTGTCGTGTTGAGCGACCGCCCAGGTAGTGGTGGGCGACCGCCCACTTGGTCAGAAGGTTACAGCTCGGGGAAATTCCATCTTGGGCGACCGCCCATGGGCGTGGTGGGCGACCGCCCATGTTTCGGGGAGAATTTTTCTGCAGCAGATTTTGTTTCCTATTTTGATACAAACTCTTCTTAATTTGATTTAGGATTTCCTTGTATTGCTATATAAGCATAGTTACGACCTAGAACATGTAGTAGCAACATATTAGAAGGTGTCTAATACAATATTGGCTTGGCAATTGCCCCCGGACGCAGTTCATGTGTTGAATGAACCGGGTAAACAATTTCTTGTGTTCTTGTGTGTGATTCTTCCATTATTGTGCTTGTGGGTATTTTGTTCTTTGTCTAGATTGCAACGGGGTACCACCAATTTCCCAACAGAATACACTAAAGATGGTAAATCCATGTTACCCCAAAGTGAATCAGCTACAAAGCAGGTTAAGAAAACTCCTAGGTTGATCGATGTAAGGTCACTGCTAATATATGAAAAGATTATACCCAGAGAAACTCCACACTGGATAGTCAAAAGTATTCATCTCTATCGGGGGGAGGGGGGATTACTCATCTCTGACCGAATTGGTTGATAACTGCTCCTATACATAGAAAAGCTTGCACAACTTTGGCGGATAAAGATTCCCAAAAAAGAAAAATGACTCTCAACAAAGGGAAGTGAAGACCGAGATCTCAAGGGATCTAGAATTCTCCTCCATTAGAACACCCATAGACCATTATACAATAGCACCCTGACAAAACCTTGCCGTATCATTTACAACCAGATCTCTGAATAGAGTAAGAGCATGCTCTCAACATGAAGGGGAAACCCTGCTCCTCATAAATCCCAAACAAAGACACGCCCAAAGTTATTGAACCATTTTTGACCCACCAAAATTCAACATTTAGTTAGCTTGTCATATGATAAGTACAAGTAAATGTAGCCTTCACCAATCCATTGCCAAATCTAACCCGATCTGCCCTCTATGCCCAACCAACTTAAAGATGTTAATCATTTCTAAATCAAAAATTGATATGTCTTTGTATTTTTATAGACGGTGACAAATTGCTAAAAGTATCATAAAAGATGCTCTATTTGTCAAGGTGGTGACTTTATTGAGAAAATTCGAAAAGAAAAAGAAAAATACTTTCAAGGAATAGAGGGAGTATTCAATAAAACAAGTGAAACTCCTAAGCCGAATGTACCAAAGAGCCGTAATTAATGGTCAAACAAATAAGAGAGATAGTGATAGAGAGACAAATGACAGTAAGATCCCCGGTTCGGACTCGAACAAACCGATTATTTTGAACTACTCTCCCGTACAAAAGAGTAAGGGGTACAATTGTATTCATGTATAATTCGTGGAGCAAAGTTTTATTTTTTCTAATCTCTTTCCATGTTTTAGTGATAACCATATGCACCTAAAGCAATTATGAAGTACTTTACTTCATATTTGCAGGATTGCCACTGTCTTGCTTCAAGAATTCAGAATGTACACTTTGACTCAAATAAACACATTTCCAAAGACATTAATTGCATGTCGTTGCGGTAACATGTCATATCCGAAATGCGCATTGTTGTTGTACAACAATCCAGGCAATGCTTAAGACATTACACCAACCAAGAACCAACATCGCCACCACTCACCGCCAATCAAAATAACCTCAATTTATGCTCAGGCAGATGTGTAATAGCATTCTCAATAGTTTACAAACACAAGATGAACGGGAAAAATCAACTCACTAAAACATGTAACGGAAGATGAAATGATGAATACCTGGATCAGCTTGATTTCCTATGGACTTCAATCATGTCATCTTCTTCCATGCCAAGGCTGCATGGAGTTGCTGAGGGGCCGATCTTATCCCCATCAAAAATAAAAACTAAGGTCTCAGACGTCTTGCTTGACTTTATCGGGCCGTAAAGCTTGAACAGCCTTTCAAACTTATCATCCTACAAAGTATAGCAAAACCAAATTACAGGGTTGCATGTTGAAACATGTAAGCATAAAACAGAATTGTAGAATTGAAATTCACCAAAAAATCAAAAGAGAAGCCTTCATTTCTATAAACTTATAGATCAAGAAGATGAGGCAAACTATTCTAAAGGAATCAAGTCCAAGCTCAAACAGAAATGAGTATGTACTCCATCTGAAAATATGATAGCACCCTTTCAATAAAATAGCGAGATTTTCAAAGGACTTTTAATCAATCTGCATCAGGCAACTAACAGCTTTCTCTAAACTTAGCTGTTGTTTGGGGTACTTCCCTAGTTTCTAGCGCTATACCTCAACCATACTAAAGAAAAAAGTTTACTATTTTAAGGACTATGACCAGATTCATTAAAAACATATTTTATAAGCTACCATTATCCCTAAATTGCCCTAAGCAGTTGAATGTATACTATATGCCACAAATTCCAAGATCAACACAAACTACATCCAACGTAGGAGAACAAAAAAACACCAACCACCAAGAGCGCCTAATTTTCCGACCAACCAAAGGTAGTCCTTATCAGAAAGCCGCAAGCCATAAAGACACCAAGAAAAGAAAAGGACACCATCAAGCTCCCATACTGGAACTACGAACAACATCTGTTAGGAGCCCCATTAAAGCTCCTCTAAGCACCATTTAAAACAAACTCTTCAGGCTCCCGAATACACCCACTGGCCACTACATCAAAAACCTCCACAGAACCCTACCAGAGTATCTGCACAGATGTCAAGCCCCAATTTCTGCAAAATTGTACAAAATATGAAATAATTTAGTTCACTTTGATTTCTTCCAATTTTAATAACCTGAGAAAATGTTTTGTTAATAATATAATACCTTCAGGGTGTAATCTGCAACCACCCTTGTTTCTTGCCTTGCTGTTGCCGCAGCCTAAATCATTGGAAGCAAAATGAGAATTTTGTAAGTTAAGTGAACATGTTCTATGTACGAGGAAAATATATGGAACTAAATGTTGGTCCTTAATGATAATCGATGTAAAAGAAATTGTAATTACAAATGTGGTTCACTTCTAATAAGTCTTATGTAGCTTGTTTCTTACCTTCATGTAAACATCAACATCAGGCTTAATATTGGCCTCTTTCTCTCTTCTTGATAGCTCAGCAAGCATAATTGACATCATATATTTTGTTAAAAATTAATGCACAAATGGTAATAGCTAGGTCTTTACATCTATCTAGCATTGACTAAACAGAAAATGTAAAAAAAAAAAAAAAAAACTACAAATGTCTTTACTAACCATAACGTGATCCAACCCCATCAAAGCCAAAGCCAAGGTTTACAGGCCATTTCCCTATAGGCATTGACCGACCGATATAAGCTTTAAGGCACAAACTCTTTCATTCCATGTCCATTGTAAGTCACTTCTCCGGAGCACTATTTTACAAGAAAGGAATGTCTCAGTTTACAAATATGAGATTGAAAACGAATAACTCATAATATAGGAAAAACATTCAAGCAAATTTCAGAAGCAAAAGGCGGGGTGAAAAAGGGTATCTAGATAGGAGATGTAATTTGGATTACCTTGAGAAAAATGAAGTCAAATACTTGACCGAGCTAAAAAACAATACACTTATTGTTTTCTCTGAAAAATAAACAAACTTGAAAATACAAGTGTGAGTAAAATATATTACTGTTTTCAATTGCAACAGTCAAATGATACATAAAGACATCATATGTACCAGATTAGAGCAGAAATATCTACAAACCTGAGAGCATAGCCATTCCACCAAGCCTTTCAGAACGTCATCAATGATAGTATTCTTAGACTTTGAGGCTTCTCCGTTTTCAGCAACACCGCCCTGCTTTGACCTAGAGCTGACATTACAAGGAGGACTAACCAAAGTAAGTCAAACAAATCACACTATCAAGCTTTCTCAAATAACTATGAGTTTATATCGATTTAATAGAATAGTTGTGATCCATTTACTAAGAAAGACCCAATTCATGAGCTGAAGAAAGAAAAACTACACAAAAACCTAAACCTAGAAGAAATTGAAACCCTAAATCTTAAATTGAAATTGTAGCCCTCAATTGATAGAAATCATCCAAAATTTGAAAGAGTTTCAATTCCAAAGCCCTAAATTTGTTAAGAAGTTAGAAATTTAGGGACATGAGATTGGATTAAGACGGAGAAAAGGTAAATGGAGAGAAGAGATACCTGTGTCGAAACCGTCTACAACATCTTACTGCTGCAATTACGTGGTGATCGGAGTGCGGCGTCTAAGACATTGATTATTCGACTTTGATTCTCTCTTTATCGCTGCACAAATAATAGCGCAAAAAAGAAAGCCAACCCACAAACTCCACATAGCCATGGCAAAAGAGAGAAGGGAGAAGAAAGAGAGAGAGAGAAGCGAGAGAGAGAGCGGCTCTATGTATGGAAGAAGAGAGAGGGGGCGGCGACCATGGCAGAAGAGATGAAGAGGCGACGGCGGCGTTGGTTGCAGCAGGGCGAGGATGTTTTTGCGAAGAGAGAGTGACGGTAGAGAGAGAGTAGAGAGAGAGAAGAAAGCGTGTTTTATTATTTTGTTATCATGGGGGTATTTTCGGGTTACGAGCATCTAAAAAAGAGGTGTATGAAGTAGTTTTGAAATGAATATAGTCTTTAATATTGAGTTCAGATGTTTGTTTGAATGAGAAAATGTGGGTGTACCGAAGAAGTGCTTTGCACTTTATTTTTTATTTAATTATTGATTAAAAATAAAATAATTCATAATTAATTTGATTTGTTAACAGAATTTGTAAGTCTAACTAAATTCAAATATAATAAAACATATTAAAGTCCAATTTTATTACAAATTTTGCATAAAAAAATAATAAATACTAGTCCCAAAATTCAAAAAGTCAGTAGTGGTAGGTGAAAGGTTACTCTGCAACTATTTAAAAGGTCCGCTTCCTTTAATTTGAAAGTTTACTTCATTTCAAAACATGTACTACCATTGGGGGTAAATACTAAATACAGGGAACGAAAAATACAGGAAACGAAAAATTCCAACGCTGCCCTTACCCGTCTCGTGTAAGTATACACGAGATGTCATCTATCATCTCGTGTATATTTACACGAGATGGAAAGAATGCTGCCCTTGCACGTCTCGTGTAAGTTTACACGAGATGTAATCTATCATCTCGTGTAAGTTTACACGAGATGTAATCTATCATCTCGTGTATATATACACGAGATGATAGATTACATCTCGTATAAACTTACACGAGATAGTGTTCCCCAATTCAATTTCGCAGCAAACTTGGTAGAGAGGTTTGGTTCAATTCAATTCAATTAATCACTTTGTTCATCTTCGTTTTTTGTTGTTTTTGTTTATCTGCTTGAATTGAATTTTGAATTTTGAATTTTGATACAAGTTCAATCAGTTGGGATTTTGGATTGGATTCGAAAGTTAGGGTTTCATTTTAACGAATTTCGAGGAATTAAAGCTTGGCTATTTTCTGGTGGCAGTTACGAGAATTTCTACTCGAATTCGGAATCAAGAACCGTCCACCGTCGGTTCGCCGCCGCAGGGACGGCCGGAATTTTTACTCGAGCCATGGCGATCGGTGTATTTGGTCGTCGCGTCGTGTACGTACTGAGAGAGAGAGAGAGAGAGCGAGGGAGAGGTTTTTGAATATGAAATGAAAAAAAAAAATTAAGTATATAAATGGGTATTTTGGTAATTTACGTCGTTCCCTGTATTTTTGATTCCCTGTATTTAACTATAGCATTGCAGTAACAGAGCACAATAATAATTCCTCTCTCTTTTCAGTGACCTCAAGAAAGAAAGATTTGATTAGTTCTTGAAGGTTATAATTGCACGTAAGTGGTCATACTATTATAAAATATCATGAGTTTGCTTGCAACTTTTGAGCTAACAGATAAAGAGGTAAAAAAGCAATCAATTTTTTTTATTTTTTTCTTAATTACCTTATTCTGTAGTTTTTTCTGAAATTAATGTATTTTTTTCCTTTTTAGGGTGGTCGAATACAAGCAACAATACCCACCACTTTTCCTAGATCTTTAAACCTTTTTTAAAAATTGAGTTCGAAAACATTTATTTTAAAAACACTAATTTTTTTAATCTGAAAAAAAATCATTATATGTTAACCTTTTACAAATTTGAGTTAAAAAAAAATCATTTTAAAAAATGCTTCTTTCAAAATCTAAATAGTAACTTTGATTAAAATTATTTATCATTTTTATTTTATAAAAAAAATATTTATTGATCCAAATTAGACTAATACATTGCTGAAATTACCGAGACCCAAGATTTCATAATCCTGATCAACCGTTATCAGCCCCGCCCCTAAGGTAACTCCACTCCTATAAAATTTTAAGAATGTCATATTTTCAATTTATAATTTTTTTACCACTTTAAATAATTTAAAATATCTGCAGATTGGGTACCTTGCCATGATCCCAAAGGAGTTTTTTATTGTAGTCATACTTATGCAAGTAAGTAACCATATCGAACCACCTCACCAAAATCTAAAAAATAAAAAATAATAAATAAATCAATTAAATGGAATCTTGAGAAATGATCAAAAATGAAAAACATAAATATAGATTGATTAATTATTATACCAAATAGTGGACACCATAAAACTTTAATTGATAAGGACAATGCTTGATTAGATCCTATGTTAGAACACAAACAAAGATGAGAGAGAGAGACATTGTACTTCATGAAGTGTCCACTGATATTAGTAAAATAAACTTTGAAATGATTAGTGATCAACTATATATTTTGTCCTTTAGAACCAGTTCCACGCATAGAGATTGGAAAAGTTTTGACTTTGATGATTTATTGGCTGAACCAGGACCATGTGATGTTTCAATTTGCTCAGGAGTTACATCTTGAGGAAGCTTAAGTGGGGAAGGCAGCGGATGCTCCATATTTCTGGATTTCAAAGACGGTAAGAAACTCCAACATGAGTTAGGCTCCGTTTGTTTCACGGAAAAAAACTTCCGAAAAATGATTTCTTGGAAAATATTTTCCGGAAAATGAAAATGATTTCCGAAAAACATTTTTCGATGTTTGGTGAATCTTAAGAAAACATTTTTCGAAAAATATTTTTCGATGTTTGGTAGTTTCATTAAAGTAACTTTCTAAAGGTAAAATCAATACAAACAAAGGAAAATGTTTTTCGGAAAACAACTTCCTTAGGTAGAGGTAAGAAAGTCATTTTCCTTAGAAATCAAGCTCATTTTCCATTGACCCGAAAAATATTTTTCGTTGACTTCATTTTTCGGTGTTTACCAAACACCAAAAAATGGGGAAAACATTTTCCGAAAAACGTTTTCCCCCAAACAAACGGAGCCTTAGTGTTTTGTATTCACAACGCATACTCATATTTCTTCAACTATTGTTTTATAATTTTCATTTAGAAATATTAATTGTAAATGTCATTTTTTATATTATATAGTATAAATTAGAAATTATTTGTCCAAAATTT
Source organism: Adenophora triphylla var. japonica (assembly GCA_022495995.1). Taxonomy (NCBI): domain Eukaryota; kingdom Viridiplantae; phylum Streptophyta; class Magnoliopsida; order Asterales; family Campanulaceae; genus Adenophora; species Adenophora triphylla. The sequence continues at coordinate 214,699 of JAFEMH010003665.1, forward strand.
ATAGCTTACAGTCTAAAATGCAAAAAATATAATTGTTATTGATAAGTCTAATATGAATATTTTAGTTAATTTCAGTTATAATAACAGTTTTGATTTAATTTTCGTTATTTGTCAAAGTCTTTCGGTCGTGCGTTTAACACACGAGTGTTATACTAGTTTAGTAATAATTACACAATATTTAAGAAATATTTGACTAGAATGGTAAATGCATATAATACAAACCAATATTGCAATAATATTAGAGTGATGAATTAATGACCGTAAATAATTTATTAAATTTTTTTGCAAAAAGAAAACACATATTGGCTAATTAAGCTAGTATGTGATAGTAGCAGTCGACTACTTCTCAAAATGGATTGAAGCGAAGGTCTTAGCCAAGATAACGGAGGAAAAGGCAATCAACTTCGTCCATGATTCCATCTGGTGCTTTGGGGTCCCACACACTATCATTTCAGATCATGGTCTTCAATTCTCTAAGGCATTCACAGCTGAGTTGGACAGAGTAGGAGTTCGTCACATCAAGTCATATGTAAGCAGACCCCAATGCAACGGACAAGCGGAGGCAGCCAACAAATTGGTACTTACTGACGCGCCCCGACCCGTAGACCTACTTGGCCACGTGCCGAGACACGTACTGAAGACGCCTTTTAAAGAAAATTTTTCGAAATGTACTTTCAAAATGTTTCACTTTATAAACCTGTTTAACATTTAAAACTTTACTAACTTACTAAACAAAATTTAACTATTTATTTTCAACTTAACTCACTCCACATTTACACCATTTACAATTCACACACTTATTTACAAACCAAGGAACCTAGTTCCCAATTGAAAAATATTTACAAAACCATTTTGAAGTTGCAAAATAAGGATACATTAAGACTTTGAATACTACCTGTTTTGGTAAAAAACAATCAACAATGAAGAAATTTGAAATGAAACGAAGGAGGGTGCAATGGAATATAATTGGTGCAATAATGTAATCAAGATGGCTCGATCATGTAACGAGGAAAACCCTTGAGATAACTATCTCGCCGGCACAAAACCTCGGGAGGTGATTATGAGCACCTACCTTCCCAAACAATTGTATTAATAATGAATTACAAAGCAGAAAGCTATGGCGAATTACAAAGTATTTTTGAGCTGTGTGAGTGTAATGCGTGTGTTCTTGTGTTGTGTCGTGTGTTGTGTGTCTCCAGCCATGAGCTTTAAATAAAAAAAGAAAATAACGGAAAAATAAAATCCTAACAAACTTCCCTACAATCTCGGTAAGTTATCTATATCTTGACTTAGTCTTCCAAGCCGTTAAAAGGAATCTTATTGGACACATTTTTCCCACGTATTTTTTATCCCTGTAAAAAAAAATATAACAGAAATAAATAATTAATTAATTTGAACAAATAATTTTTACCTTGCCTTCGAGAGTGAAGATGTTGACATACTGATAAAAACTCAAGGTGTAGCAATCCTGAATTTTACCCACAACAATTGTCCCCAAAAAACTGTCTTTTAAATGAATTTAAAAGGTCAGTTTTTTCTACTTCTTTCTAGAAGCTCCACGGGTAAGTTATTAGGAAGTTACGTGGCGGTTGAGGAGTTAATTCCCATTAATTAGCGTAACCACCCCATGATCTAGGGTTTTAAACTGGAAACCTTTTTCACTTTCTCCTTCACCTTTTTCCATCACTTTCATCCGTTCTTCTTCACGGCGGTGAATCTCCTTAGAAGGTAAAATCTTTCCCTCTCTTTTTCTTCCTGTTGCTTTTTCAAAAAAATGGTGAAATCGAAAAAAGTAAAGACCACGAAAAATCCTCTGAGTTTAAACGAGGACGAGGGTTTCTCGTGTGAAGGCTTGTTGAAAAAACTAGATGAAGAAATCTGTGTTTTTAACAATGAATTGATCGAATCCATGAAAGATCGGCACTGCTTCCCGGATTCTACCATCTTTAGGCCATTTGATGTTCTTCTTAGGTCTGATTTCGTTTCTCCGAAATGGGTTTGTCTTTATGAGTATCCCTTTACTTTGGGTTTTTCTTATTCTTTCCCTACACTGATAAACGAATTTTTTAGAAAGACTAATCTTGCTTTTGTACAAGTGATGCCCATGGTATGGAGGATCTTTTCTTGTGTCTTGAGGGTGAACTGTGAATTTGATTTAGATATAGGTTTGAAGGAATTGGCTTTTGTGTATGAACTCCAAAATTTTGGTTCCACGAGGTATCTTCTTAAGACTAGGTCTGGAATGAAACCCTTGTTCTTGAAAGTAACTGTGAGTGATAGGGGTTGGAAATCAAAATATTTCTTTGTCGAGAAGGATTCCTTGGAGGAAGGAGATTTCTTGGCAACTGAATGGAATAGGGAAGGTATCCCTCTTTCATACTTCAATTTTTCCTTATTTCCCGCACTTACTTGTTGTAATTTCTTTGTTTGATTTTGCAGTTATCGATTGGGCTAAGCTTTTCCCTCCGTCTGCTGAAACAATTGGGAAAGTGAATAGGCTGTTGGAATTCTCAGAGGGGGAGAGATCTTTCCAACCTTACGAAGACATAACTGTTTCTGAAAATAAGGAGATACCACCCTCCACTGAGATGTCTACTGGTAAGATTTTTTGAACTTTGTGCGAATTTCTTGGTGTTGCTGGATTTTACATTCTTCTGACAGAGCATTTCTTTTGACAGTTTCGAAATCAACTGCTGCCTTTTCTCTCAAAGATCTTCAAGACTTTGTGGGGAAAACCCAGGCGAGCAATCAAATGTTGGAGCCCAAAAGGGAGATGGAGGCACCATCTGTAGGAGCCAGAGTGAAGAAGAGGAAGAGCAGTTCCAAGGAGGTAATAAATGTGGATGAAACGGGCTTGGCTGATGCAGAGGAGGCACTGACTAGGTTGCAGCGGTGAGTTTCTTGAAAAACAGAGTCTTTCCAAGGAGTTTTTTATTCGAACAATGCATCTCTAAATTTTGGTTTTTGCAGGGCATTGATGCAGCTAAGATGAAAGTGAGCAGTCTCGAGGAAAGAAATAGGAAGTTGGTGATGGAGATCATTCAGGTCAAGAAACAGAGGGAAGCTTCGGTTGCGAAGAATGAAGGATTACAGAAGGAGGTAGAAAGCTTGATGACAGGAATGTCTTCTCTCCAAGACACCCAGTTGCATGAGATTGAGGATTTAAAGAAGAGGGTGATGGCCTCTGCTGCCCAGAGCATAGTTGCAATCAAGATTCAAATGATGGAGGAGTTCCATGCCGGGAATCATACAGAGTGGAATATTGAGCAACAACGTTCCCTCTTGAAGACTTTGGAAGCTAAGGGAGAGGAGGTAGGAGAAGGATCTTCTGCAGCAAAAGGTGATGATATCTTGGATGAAGGAGCAGCAACAACATCAGCGGCAGTAGCCACCCCATGAAGGAAGAAGGTAACATGGCAAAAACTTTTGGTTTTGAAAAAAATTGGTTTTAAAAAACTTTGGTTTGAAATGGGCTGCATCCCGAAGACAATATTTTGGTTTGTAATCGGCCCATAAGGGCCAAGACAATTTGTTTTTCAAGTGTTGGGTTGGTCCAGCACTGTTTATGCTTTCTGTAGGAAAAACCTTTGCTTGGGTTTTGGAAAAAACTTTCCCCAAGTATCTTTATGAAAAAACGTTTTTAGGAGGTTGATATGTTAACCTCTTCGTAGATGGTAACAACTTGCGAGTGGATGTAGAAATCCTTTGCAATTACTTAGATTGACAAGTAAATGTCAATAACCGTTTGTACTTAGATGACACGTAAGTGTCATAACCAATTGTAAAGATCTTAGGGTCTAACACATTGATTGAGTGGTGATGGGTAATTCATATATATTAAACATATGGGCCCACCACACACCTCAATCAAGGTTGACATCGTGCGCTCCAGGCGAGGTGTTTAAACCTTAATGCGGTGAAAGAAAGAAATTTCTTTAAACCTTTAAAGGGATTAAGTACCTTAAACGGAAGTGATATGGCCAGTCTCAAAACGGTTGTTTTCACGAGGACTTGGACTGAATTTGGAGACTTCCAGTTCTTGCAAAATAACAAGTTGATGAAAGATTTCGACATCTTTTCTGATGTCACATTTTATTTGATAAAAGAAGATAAAAGAACTATAAAAATACTTTCTAAATAAAGAGTAAGAGATAGTCCGTACCTGATTTAAGATGTTAAGTTCCTGGGAGGATGCTTACATCTTAGTTAATCAGTGAGTTACATTCTAATGTTTCTCGTTTCCTTGCAAAACAGAAACATGTTAGGGGTGGGCGTTAGCTTAGCTAATGCCCCTCCGATGCTTAAGTCAGTAATTATTCCAAAAACGGAAACAAGTACTTTTATTGAATTTAGAGTGATAAAGATCGTACCTTGGTTTTATTTGCATTGTAAAATAATCATGTAAACTTACATAAAGTAGGTTTTGAGATGGATGGCATTCCAGCTTCTGGGAATCCTTGCTCCCTCTAGAGTCGATAGCCAATAGGAACCTTTCACTCGCTTCAAAGATCTACTAGGTATGGCCCTTCCCATTTGGGAGCCATCTTTCCAGCATTGGGTTCTCTTGTATTCTGAAATACCTTCCGTAGGACTAAATCACCAACTTGGAATTTTCGCAATCTAACATTCTTGTTGTAGGATCTTGCAATCTTATGTTGATATGCTGCTATCCTGATCTCTGCAAGGTCCCTTAGTTCGCCAATGGTGTCTAGATCATGACTCAGGTTGGCATCATTTTGCTCTGGTGTCAACATCTTGAGCCTGACACTGGGGATGACAATTTCTGCTGTGATGATTGCTTCTGCTCCGAACACTAAAGAATAGGGGGTTTGGCCTGTCGCATTTTTTGGTGTGGTTCTATCTGCCCAAAGGATAAAGGGAAGCTCTTCTGCCCATCTTCCTTTCTTTTGATCTAGCCTCTTCTTCAGGTTATTGATGATTATTTTGTTGCTTGATTCTGCCTGGCCATTAGCTTGAGGATGCACAGGTGAAGATGTCACCATCTTAACTCCCCACCTAGCAAGAAAATCTTGGGTCTTCTTGCTGATGAATTGAGAGCCGTTGCCACATATTATTTCAGATGGGATGCCAAACCTACTAAATATATTTCTCTTAATGAAGGATATGACTTCCTTATCACGAACTTGCACATATGATTCAGCCTCAACCCATTTAGAGAAATAATCAATCATAGCAAGCAAGAAAACTTTTCCCCCATGATCTTTAGGCAATTTTCCCATTATATCCATTCCCCATCTCATGAACGGCCAAGTAGAGAGGATTGGATGAAGCAATTATGCGGGCTGATGCAAGATGTCGCTATGCCTCTGGCAGGAATCACATTTCTTGGCAAAGATGGTAGCATCTTGTCGCATTATTGGCTAGTAATAACCCATTCTCAGAGCTTTTGTATATAAGTTTCTGCCCCCAGAATGGTTACCACATGATCCTTCATGTAACTCTCTTAGGACTTCTTTAGCTTGGTCGGCTTCGAGACATCTCAAATATGGACCTGCAAATGATTTCTTAAATAGCACATTATCTATTAATATAAATCTTGAAATCCTTACCCTGAATGCTCTAGAATTCTTTTCTTCATCAGGGATAGTGCCATCTTGAAGATATTTAATTATTGGCGTCGTCCAAGATATCTCCATCTGACTATCAGGGATATCGTCATCTATACAGAATAGTTCTAACCTTTCCACAGCAGGGATGTCAACATGTATGATTGGGATATTAGTCTGAGATAAGCTTTTGAAAGCTGATCCAAGATTAGCCAATGCATCTGCTTGAGAGTTATCTTCTCTGGGTATTTGTTCGAAAGAGAATATTTGAAATTTGCTTGCCAAAATTTTTACAATGCCCAAATAAGCTGTCATCTTGGCAGTTTTTGCTGCATAGGAACCGTTAAAATGATTTACAAGTAATAATGAATTACTATATACCTGTATTGCTTTGATGTTCATGTCTAGAGCCACGGATAGGCCCACGATTAAGGCTTCGTACTCTGCCTCATTATTGGTGGCTTTAAAATCACAACTAATAGCCTGAGGTATGATGTCCCCTTGTGGTGACTTTAGGACAACACCTAGCCCTGTGCCCCTCATATTAGAAGCACCATCTGTGAATAGAGTCCACATCTTCAGGATGTCCCCATCTTGGAGTTGTTGGACCTCAAGTTCTACTTCTGGTTGCATACTTGGACTAAAGTCTGCCACAAAATCTGCAAGTGCTTGCAATTTTATTGATGTTCTAGGCTCATATTTGATGTCATAAGTGCTTAACTGAACGGACCACTTGGCCATCCTTCCTGACATTTCTGGTTTTCTCATAACACTTTTTATTGGATAGTTAGTACGAATGACAATAACATGAGTTTCAAAATAATGTCTTAACTTAATTGAAGCAGAAATTAAAGCTAATATTAACTTTTCAAGGTGTGAATACCTGGTTTCCGCATCGAGCAATGTTTTACTTACATAGTATATTGGCTGCTGGATGCCATCTTGATCACGGACCAGGACGGCACTAACTGCGGTTTTGGAGACAGCTAAGTAGACACACAATGGCTCACCTTCTTGAGGCTTTGAAAGAAGGGGAGGTGTTGACAGGTACAGCTTCAAATCTTGAAAGGCTTGTTCATGCTTATCAGTCCACTCGAACCTAGAATTCTTCTTTAAGATGTCATAGAACGACTTGCATCTGTCTGAGGATTTTGAGATGAATCGATTCAATGCTGCCACCTTCCCTGTCAATCTTTGAACATCTTTTATGGATTTGGGTGATGTTAGATTGATGATGGCTTTTATTTGTTCTGGACTTGCCTCTATCCCTCTCTGCGTCACCATATACCCCAAGAATTTTCCGGACTTCATGCCAAAATTGCACTTTGCTGGGTTCAGCTTCATGTTGAACTTGTCTAGGATGTCAAATGTTTGAGCAAGATCTCGAACATGATCTTCAGCTTTCTTTGACTTTATCACCATATCGTCGATGTATACCTCCATAGTGTCCCCAATCTGCTCTTTGAACATCATGTTGACTAGCCTCTGGTATGTAGCACCTGCATTTCTTAGTCCAAAAAGGCATTGCAATATAGCAATAAATACCTATTGGGGTGATGAAGGCAGTATCCTCTTGGTCGGATGGCTCCATCTGGATTTGTTGGAATCATGAAGATGCATCTAGGAATGTCAATACTTCATGTCCAGAAGTAGCATCTACCAGAGTATCTATGTGTGGCAAGGGGAAAGGATCTTTTGGACAAGCTTTGTTTAAGTCTGTGAAGTCAACGCAAACTCTCCATTTTCCGTTCTTCTTTTCTACTACCACCACATTTGCTAGCCATCTTGGATATTCGACTTCTCTGATCATCTTAGCTTTGAGCAGTCTATCCACTTCTTCTTGAATGATAATATTCCTTTCCTGTGCGAACTTTCTTCTATTTTGGTGGATCGGTCTGAAAGATGGATCGATGTTGAGTTTGTGGGTGATTACATCCTTACTGATGCCTGTCATATCTTCATGTTTCCATGCGAAGCTTCCAATCCTGCTTTTCAAAAGATTAATAAGGTCTTCTTCTATTTCTGCTGGAACATCTTGGCCAACCAGCACCTTGAGATCTGGGCTTGAGGGGTCTAAGAGTATCTCTTTTAAATTATGCTCCTTCGCCTCCAGAACCTCACGGGCCTTTCTCTGTAATTGCTATGCCATCTTAGGGGTCGTTGATGCCTTCATGGAAGTCATATAAAATTCTTTAGCTGACTGTTGATCACTGTAAACCTTGATAACACCCCAAGGTGTCGGTATCTTGACACATTGGTGATAGGTGGATGGTATAGCCTTCATCCCATGGATCCACGGTCTTCCCAGGATTACATTATAACAAGTTGTACTATCAATTACACAAAATTTCTCCATGGAATTGATACCTTCGACGTAGACTGGATGTGTAATCTCACCCACTGTACTTTTGGTTTCTCCACTGAAACCCACGAGCACCGAGGTTCTCTTTACAATGCTATCTTCAGGGATCTTCATTTCCTTCAGAGCATCCAAAGATAATGAGATTCACGGCAGTCCCATCTACTAGGATACGTCTGACCTTGCAGTTAGCTATCTGGAGTGCAATGACCAAGGCGTCATGATGTGGATCCATAACATTGTCCCGGTCACTTTCTTCGAAGGAGATGACATCTTGAGATGTGAGCTGCGACATCTTGGAGGATCTCTCGGGTTTCTCATCCTTAGCTTGCTTAGCGAATCTCTTAGCTGCAGAATAAGAAGTACCACAAATATCAGAACCACCACTAATAACATTAATTACCTTTGTTACCGGTGGAGGAGATGGTGGTCTGGTTGCAACGGGTTCTTTGTTCTTCATCTTGGTCTTGCGGTTCCCAAGGAGCTCTTTAAGATGTCCCTTAGACAACAGGTAACTAATCTCTCTCCTCAAGGCGATGCAATCTTCGGTAAGATGTCCAAAATCTTCATGATAGGCGCACCATTTGGATTTGTCCTTCCAGCCGGATGACTTGTCAGTCTTTCGAGGCCACCTTGCTTTATCTCCAAGATTGCTCATTGCACAGAGAATACCTGAAACGTCCACAGAAAAACAATAATTACAAATTTTAGGAGATTCAATATCATCATCATCCCCATCATCTTCCACAAAATTGACTTTGTTATGGTCATTTCTCTGATAGGGTCTGGTCATTTCTCTAATAGGGTCTGGATCTGTTCTGTCTTTGGTGAGATGATTCTATCTTCCTGTCAGGATGGTCATATGTTGAAGTTTTTTCAGGATTCTTAGATTGATGTGCCTTGTCCTCTTCTAGCCTAATAAATCTTAGGGCCCGATTTCGGATATCTTCCATCTTCTTGCACGGAGGTTGACGGATCAGCCACTTCAATGCCGATCCTCCCAACGTTGAACCGAACCCTCGACACAAACAGGCCTCACGAAACTGGAGCGGGATGCGAACAATCTCCATTTTTTCTTGGTAGTAGGCGACATGCTCCTCAGGATCAGAACTTCCATCATACAATTTCATGGCAGGAACGCTGAATCCTTTTCGGGATGTCAACATGTGCAATTCTTTGGAGTAAAGCGAGATTGATTGTAACATGTTGGGAGACTTCTTGGATAGGCGGGGTGACACCTGGCACATTCATGATCATATCTCTCAATTCCTGAAGCTGATTTGCAATGTAGGTTCCTGCAAAAGGGTTAGTGGTACGAGCAGTATTATCTAAAACAGGATTAGTATTGAAATTAACGAAAGGATTAACATTATCTGTAGGGGATGTCAGAACAGTGCTATTAGTGAAGATGGGCCCTTCTGGAAAGGTCATCCTGTAGGCACTGGTAGCTAAGGGTGTCGACATCGCCACAGAAGTAGTAACGGGAGGAGAAGATGTTGACATCCTCATAGATGAAGCCATTGGTAGGAATTCATTGAAAGTTTGAGAGATGTCCCCAACTGAGTGGACGGCCAAATGCAGCTCGTCGTTCCAACAACTCAAGGAGTATCTCGCTTCTCCCCCATTGCTGAGTAGCCCGACAATGGGTGAAACTTTGTTCGTATACCTGTCCGCTGGTGATTAAGCTGTGGCAGCAATGCTAGTTAGGGAAGAAGGAGGGCTTCAGAAGCCCGTGTATTATGTAAGCAAGGCCCTATCCGATGTCGAGGGTAGATATTTCAATGCAGAGAAGGTGGCCTATGCCTTAGTCGTTGCATCCAGAAAATTGTGAGCTTATTTATTAGCTCACCCTATTATTGTGCTAACCAACGTACCTCTGAGGAAGATCTTGCACAATCCAGAGAGTTCAGGCCGTCTACTCAACTGGTCGATAGAACTGACAGAGTTTGACATAGAGTATAAGCCACGAAAGGAGGTGAAGGCACAACCTATGGCAGACTTCTTAGTCGAGCTTACGTTCACCAAGGAAGATAGCGAAGTAAGATCCCTAAAGGAAAGTAGAAAAGGGAAAGAGTAGGCTAAAGAGCCTACAGTTAGTTTGCCCGACGACTGCTAGAAGGTCTATTCAGACGGATCGGCGACCAAAAGCGTCAGTGGAGCTGAAATTGTTTTGATCGAGCCAGAATTGGGAACGGTCTACGAGGAAGCTTTAAGGTTCAAATTTTAGGCCTCCAACAATCAGGCAGAATATGAAACCCTGGTCGCTGCCATAGTGTACGCCAAGTGTTTTGGGGCGACCAAGGTTATGGCCTATTGTGATTCTCAGCTAATAGTTAACCAAGTCAGAGGGGAGTATGAGGTGATGAATCCTACCCTAATCAAATACTGCGACCTAGTGAAGAGTTTGGTGAAAGACATAGAATTTTGGGAAATACAATGGGTAGGTCGAGAAGATAATGAATTGGCCGACTTACTCTCAAAGTTAGCCACATCAGATGAACAACATAAAGAGTCGATCTCCTACCTAGAACACCCAGCATACGAAAGAGTACAGATTCTATGCTCGGTCGACGATCTAAGGGGTGGTTGGATTAATACAAAATGTTGGATCGAAGAAATGAAAGACTACATAGAAAAGGGCGAGCTACCCGCGGCAAGCAGTCAACTCGGGCGATCAAGCAAAAAGCTCTGAGGTATGTCATACACGGAGATGCACTGTTCAGAAGATCTTTCACAAAGCCGTTGCTAAGATGTGTTCACCCCATGGAAGTTACTCAACTTTTGCACGAAGTACATTGCGGGGTATGTGGTGGACACCCGGGGGCCAGAACCTTGGCCGACAAAATAATTTATTTGGGTTACTACTGGCCCCACTTGAGAGAAGACGCTCATGATTTTGTTCAGCAGCAGTGTGACAAGTGCCAGAGATTTTCCGACCTACCTAAACTGTCTACAACCGAACAAACACCAGTGATAGCAGCTTGGCCTTTCAACATGTGGGGAGTTGATTTGATTGGTCCCTTCCCATCCACCCGGGGTAACTATAAGTACGCGATCGTAGCCATTGACTACTTCACTAAATGGGTTGAGGCCAAACCGTTAGCCAAGATTACAGAGGAAAATGCCATCAACATCATACATGATTATATTTGGTGTCGATTTGGGATTCCGCGAGCTATTATGTCAGACAACGGATTGCAATTCTCCACTGCCTTCGAAACAGAGATGAACAGATTGGGCGTCAAACACTGGAAGTCGTCAGTCGTTTATCCCCAAGGTAACGGGCAGGCAGAAGCAGCGAACAAACTGGTCCTATCAGCACTTAAGACGGACTTGGTGGGTCGAGCTGGCAGATGGTTGGACGATCTACCCATTGCTCTTTGGACAGTCTGCACAACCACTCGGGGGCCTACAGGTGAAACCCCATTCGCCCTTACATTTGGATCAGAAGCCATAGCACCCGCCGAGCTACAGCTTCCTACAGCCAGGGTAGTTTTCTTCAACCATGATCAGAACGACGTCAATGTCAAGAGACTGCTCGATTTGGATTTGCTCGTCGAAAAACGGGCTACAAGTCAACTTCGAATGGTCAACTAAAACAGAAGACCAAGGGCTATCATGACAAAAAAGTCAAGAAGAGGTCGTTCAATGTGGGAGACTACGTGCTAAGAAAGATCGAGGTAACAGGGAGGAAAGCAGAGCAGAATAAGTTGTCTCCCAACTGGGAAGGTTCTTACGTTGTTACTCGAATTATCAAAGAGGGAACGTATATGATTGGTCATCCAGAGGGCGAAGAATTGAAACATCTGTGGCATGCTAGCCACCTTATTAAGTACTACTTTTAAGTTTCAGTTATCTATGTAATCGATCTACTACATCAATAAAGCAGCAGCTCTATTAATTCAAGGTGTGTTACTTCTTTGCTTCATTCAAGTCAGGTTCGACGCCTAGGTCGACCTTGTTCTAAGAGACTCGACTCTTAGTCAGTCTCGTTCCTCTAACAGATCCGACTCTTAGGTCGACCTCGTTCTAACAGACTCGACTCTTATTCAGTCCCGTTCCTCTTACAGGTCCGACTCTTAGGTCGACCTCGTTCTAACAAACTTGACTCTTAGTCAGTCTCGTTCCTCTAACAGGTTCGACTCTTAGGTCGACCACGCTCTAACGGACTCAAATCTTAGTCAGTCTCGTTCCTCTAACAGGTTCGACTCTTAGGACAACCTCGTTCTCAAAACCAAGCAAGTATTGAGTCGACTTTGTTTCTGAAAACTAGTCCGACCACAAACTTGTGTCAATTTCATCCAACCTATCAATCTACTTCGACAAACAAATCATTATATGGATCGAAGCAAAGAAATTCAGAAAGATCAACTACGATTTAAATATACGAAGAGCGAACAAATGTTACGAGTTAAATGCCTCCCAAAAGCTGGGCCAAGGCATGGATTACATAAATCAAAAAATATTATTTGGAACTTGTTCAAATACAATGATGGAAATAAATCAGTGGTCTGCTCAAGGCTGCTCTTGCCCTTGCGGATGTTGTTGTTGTTCATCCTGGGTAACTTTAGCGACCTCCGCCTCCATGTCCCCAGCCCCTTCCAGGTCTTGAAGTATAGTATTAAAATTTACCTGCTCGACTAGAGGAGCGCCCCAAGGTTCAGCTCCCATTTCTTCATCTTCCTGGGCTAGAGCGTCTAGATCGTTATCATTGTAGGGCACTAGAGGATGTCTGCTGCGGGCCAGCATATCATAATGGTCTCAGAAGCCCATTTGGCTAGATGTTCGAGTGAGAGGTCGACAGAGGGATCTACCATGATGCGACGAGCCATGTGACGTCGACCCACGTCATAGAAAGACTGAGCCTGACTCTGAATGTTGTTGAAGCACTCATCGCTATCCTTGTAGGCCTCCACCGCCTCTTTCCTCGCCGTTTCCACAACAGACTTCACCATGTCCTTGGACTCTTCATCCCATTTGGCTCGAGCTGTACAATGGTCCTCAGTCTGCTTGACCAAGAATTCATTGCGACTTTTCAGCATCTCTTGGACAGTTTCCAGCTCGGCCCTCAGCTCCTCCTTCTCCAGGCTAGAGGTGGTGGTCTCCTCCCTCAGCATGTTCAGCTCCTCCCTGGCAACACCCAGCTCGAACGCCATCTCGTCCTTCTTCTTCACAGTATCCTCCTTCACCAGCTTGAGAGCTTCAAAAGATGCATCCAGATGGACCAGCTGCTCCCTCAACTCGATTACCTCATAAGATTTCCGAGCATATTGGGTCTTGGCCAGTTTCTCTTGCTCCAGGGAAGCCTTTCAGCTGCTCTTGGCCTGCTCATTAAGGGTGAGAGACTGCACAAGCACAAAAGAAAAGGGTCAGGTCGACAAGGTAATCAAAGATAAGGGAAATCAAGCGACCAAAAAGAAAAAGAAAGTAAAGGGTTACCTCGCTATAAATTAGGCCGGACCTCTCTACGTATTCTTCAGGGCTTAGCCCCTTTTCAGTGAGTCGAGCTAGCATGTTGGGGTCCACAGCCCGCCTCACTATGACCTGGCCATACTCCAGTTCAGAGTACTGGTGGCAGGAGCTATCGATGAAAGCCAGGGGAGGCACCTCATTGAGCCTAGCCACTTCAGCCTGCACAAATTCTTTGCTAGTTGTTGGAGGGGTACGAGAGGGAGGTGGATTGGAGCTCGACGCTTTCTGAGCCTCAGCTCCTTCAGGCCCTTGGTCGAACCTCGACCTCTTCCTAAGCCCAGCTATAGGAAGGACATCATCATCTTCTACGTCGACAACATCGACATCAGCAGGTTTTTTGAGGATCGCCTCGATTGGCTCAAGTATAGGACCGGAGTCCGAGCTATATTTGGCTGAAGCATCGACCTCGCCAATTTCCACCCCGCCTTGTTGAGCTTGGGGGGAATCATCATTTTGGGGGTCATCCGACCCATCTTCTTTAAGGGGAAGCACTCCTCCACCATCCTTGGGCAACAACTTGTTTCTCTCCACTGCCTCTCTCTCTCTATGAGCACGTGCATTGGCAGCACCATGAGCCTTGGTGCTCTTCTTCCTCTGATTGGTGTTTACAATACGCACCATGTTGGCAGCTTGGTCTGCGGTAAGAACTGCACAGATAAAAGGCAAACAGTTAGTAAGAGATAGGCGAGCTAAATATTGATGAGTAAAATGTTGCGAGCAAAAAGATAAGATACAAAAAAGAGCCATGCCTGTAAGTACCCAAATCTGGCTCATGCCTTCCGGTTAATTTTCCTGACATTTCGGTAAATTTTCCGGTAATTCCCCGGACCTTCCTAGTGTTCCGGAAATGTCCTGGAACAGTCCAAATTTAAAATTAGGGCTGTAAGGAGCCTTCCTAATTAAGAAAACACGTTTTCTTAATTAGGGGAAGCTTCTAGAATGATGCCACCTTGCATGGTTCTAGAATGCGAGTCATTGTGGATAATGCCGCACGGCCTCATTTGCAAAGAGCACACTGCGGCCGCGGCTTCATTAGCCTTATCCAGCTGCCTATAAATAGAACCCTCCTCTACCCATTTCAACACAACAACAACAACACCAACAATACACACACACAACCAGCCACTCCCGTGACGTGAAGAATCCCTTTGAAGGTTCAAGAAGGTGAAGAAGAAGCTCAAGAAGCCATCTCCCTCCTCCTTGAAGGTCCAAGACCAACCTCCTCCAAGCTCCGTCCAAAGAATCGAAGAAAACGATTGGTAACCTCGCACGCCCTACCTTTGCATCCTAATTGCATTATAAATTGCTCATTGCATTGTCTTTATATTGCTTGGGACTTGGTAGCTTAAAGATCATATCTTTATAATCCCCTTCCCCCTTTTCATGCATTAAGACCTCATTTGTCATAAAAATGTAGTCTTTTTCATAAAGGTGCATCCTTTGCACCTAAAACCCCCATTTTCCAATAAAAATGTTATCTTTATGCATCATTTGCATATAAAGATCAAATCTTTTTCAATAAAAATGCATCCTTTGCATCAAAACCCCCTTTTTCAATGCATCATTTGCATAAAAATCAAATCTTTATGCATCATTTGCATAAAGATCATTTCTTTCAATCAAAAAGCATCATTTGCAACCTAAAAATGTCATCTTTTCATTAAAGATTCATTTTTCATCATGCATTTCCCCTTTCCCCCAACCTTGGAACGGACCGGTGTAAAAGTTCTCATCTTTGCATCGTTCCTTCCATTAAAGGTTCATGATTTCTTTAGGAAAAGGATAACCTTGAACCCTATATCTCCGATTATCGCTTAAGAATGAGTATGAAGCCTCTATACGAGCTCGACCGTCTTAAAGCGTAGGATTGATGGGCTAAGGACATTCCTTCCTAAAGAACCTCATCTTTGACCAAAAGAGAGTCATTCTCTCGATCACGCAAGTCCCGAGGGTCCCGAGGTTTAAAATGCGATGATCATAAGTCATAAGATGAGGACGGGATCATAATCCCAAATACATAAATTTCAAGAAATCCCGAGCGACAACCAACAAATGGTTTGTACGTCCGGAAGATAACTTGGGACATTTCCCCCCTTTTTATTTTCAAACACATGCACACAAAGAAAGCACGCAAGCAAACACGATTAATGAAATCTAGGGAGACTTGCTCCGGCAAGGCACTTTGGGTGAACGCCAAACGTTCTTCCCCAGGGGTAACTTAACCTCCGAACCCATAAAACCTTTTTTTCAAAGTTTTGAGGTAATCAAAATGGCGTGGCGACTCCGTTTTTCAAATAACTCGGATGTCTTCAAACCCGCGTGAATTCCAATAAACAAAAAATTTTGGGCACACATTCACAGTTTGGCGACTCCGCTGGGGATAATCCCAAAGGAGAAAAGCTTTATTTTCCAAACAAAAGTCGATACTTGGTATATAGGTGGACCCCACTTACCCTTCCTGTATCGCTCCCTAACCCGGGGCTTGGGATAACAAGGTGGTTTAACAATCCCACGTACCAGTATCCCCTTTTCGAAAAAAAATTTTGAAAAAAAAATAAGAAAGCTTTTCCCTTTGAGCGGGTTAGACTCCCATCGCCGATTTCATTAATCGTGCTTGCTTTCTTTTACCATGCATTGCATCATTTGCATCTTGGAATCTGTGCATATTTCGAAACGGGAAATAACCCGAGAAAAATAGCAAAAGGAGTGGAACCTGGAAAATTGATCCATGCAGTCGTACGGCTAATCCTCATTGGATTCTGACCATACGACCTCAGTGGCAATTCCACCGGGAAAAATCATGGTTAATCCGAGTCCTAGCGGCTTGGGGCTACTCGGCTCCATGGCGACAGGGCTTCCCGAGAAAATTTACGTGCTTATGTGTTGCATTCTTCCCCGTCCCGAAAATCATTCCTTTAAAACACATTTATGAAAATCTCTGTTTTAACTCAAAAAGGAACATTTTTAGGAGACCGCACACTACGCGCACCTGATATATCCTGTACACTTTTGCACGCACGTCCCTCAAACCCGAGGGTGGTTCCAGTGCCGATCACGGACGACCTTACGATGCTCCCCGGCGCGCACGGAATCATCCCAACCTCCCCATGGCGGCCGGTGTCGACCAATGCACAGTCCGTGTCACACGTTTCAAAAAATCCGTGACTTTTGGTTGGTTTTTGGTCTAGTCCGTGTCATATAGCCCGATTGCATACCCACGTAAAGGTCAAGCCTTTAGCTCATAACGGAAACCAAGATTTTCGCTCAAGCGAAATTCTGCCGAAATTCCGACAAGGAAAAATCGGTGGGATCTTGACTCCGACATTGACTATTGACCTTGACCCGCACGGAATGCGTAAGAGTCAAGACCGAGTCTTTGCCAAAAAATCAAAAGATCTTTCGCTCAAGCGAAGCTCTGGCAAGATCTTGACCGGCATTGACTTCGATTCCGACTCACGCACTGCGTATGCAACGAAGTTCAATGTGACACTGTGTCATCCGGCTTTTGCCGCCCGACCCATGCCTATTATATTCTCGGACATTACCGAAAGTCAAAAACCGTCATTCGCTCAAGCGAAACTCATCAAAGATCCGTCAAGGCGTAGAGACGAGACTTTCCGGTATTGCCTTGACTATAATCCGCATCGCTCGTGCGTTGAAAGGTCCTATGACCCGCTGGCCCGATAGGAGCGTTCTTTACTCTCGGTCGGTGGGATCCGCGTGCCCTATAGGACCTCGCCCGGGGCATCCCACCCCGGGAGGTCGAAATACGTGGAATACGAGGGGCTTATAGACGTAGTGACGGAACCCAGCGATCCGGGATCTAGAGTAGTTGTGAAAAAGAAGGGCGTAATCCCTTTTCCAACCAAATAGATATTAATAAAAGACAACATTTTAAGTAAACTTGAAGATTCTAATTTGCATATTGCACGAGCCTTCGGCTAAACACCTACCCCGAGTCTAAACCTTTCCTATCCCTTTCCCGCAGCGAGAAAGAAGTGGGTGAGAACACCGGGTCGGCGACTTGTTAGCGCAGAATCCTCGGAACAGTTCGCGAGAATCCTCGGTTTCATCGGTTCGAGAGTCGAATGACCGATTTGACAGAAACGATCTTTGGTTTGGGTAACCGAGATGACCAGGGAAAAAGAGCTAGCCTATAACCAATGCCCTCCCCCATCTTCATATAACCCATTGCCAAAGACGTCCTTTCTCGGTCTCCTCCAACACCCCAAATGTTAGGGTCCCGACACCCTCGCTTCCTCTAAATCCCTCCATGGGACCCTTTTCCTCCTTTCGGCCCGTGAGCCAAATTTCCCTACCTTGGAATCCCGGTGCCGGTTTGACCTTTCCAACTTTGTCAACGCACGTGAATTTGCCTACCTCTCGAGATAGCTACAGCGAAGAGTCGATCGGGAATGAGAATAGGAATGGGTGGATTTACAGTGATGATGACAGGTTCGGTAGAAGGAATGGACTTGGAGCCAACGAAAGTGAAACCCGAAGGGCAAGATGAGGCGTAAAGCCACGGACACTGGAACAGGGGATGAAGTCACTTCAAAGTGTGTACGCGGCCTATGCAAAGGCTCGGAAAAGAATGAGGTAGTGTATGAGTCCTATATCCTAGAGTTCAATACTCCGTACAAGGACTTGGTAGGTGAATGGAGAGACTTGATCGAAGCTTTAGCCAAAAGAGGGAAGTGGGCTCCTCCCACCGATCTAGAACATGTAAGTGTCGCCGAAGCCAAACTCTCATCGTGAAGGGTAGACTCTATTACGGTGTTAGTAGTCACTCCCGAATCTTGGTCCAAGAAGAATGTATGGATGCCTTGGAAAGAGTCACTGAAGTTTAGAGGCGACCCCACCCCCCTTTATGTCCTACGATGATAATGATGTCTTCCCGGTAATCCCTAAGCCCGAGGAAGAGTCCGAGATACCCCTCATATGGCGTCAAGTATCCCGACCTGCTTTTGCCCTCATTGGTCATAAGAGCCAAGACGAAAGTTCCCACGAGGGCTACTGTAGTGACACTGGTGAAGACACGGTCGAAGTGCCGGAAGGGACAATAGAGGAGTGGTTAGCCCGAAGCCGAAAGCCCGGAAAATATCTCTCGACAAGAAGGAAAAGGAACCCGCCATGAGGTTTGACCCCGCGAAGTCCTTATTGATGATGGAATTTCCCATTTCGAAAGTGTTTAGCCAATGTCCAAAATGCCGTTAAAAGGTTGACCCTGTGGAAAGAAAAGACATGCTTGACAGTGATGAGGAATGTGATCCTACTCGTTAAAGAAGTTGCTAGGATCGGATGAGAAAGCCATTTGCCAAGCTCCAAAATCCTAAGTGATAATTCTTGTTGCATGCCGACTTTGAAAAGTTTGAATGAGACCGTGAAAGCTTTAAACGGAGAATGTGAAAAGGTCAAAAGGCCGTAACCCGGGACCGCATTCGGGAAGCCGCCTATGCTTCGACCGGCGCCGTCAATCGCATCAATCGCCAGGAATTGGCCATACGCCGTAGAATCCGCCTCGACTTTGAAAGAATTGTGAGAATCCTCCGGTAGGAATGATGACCAAGGAAAATCCAATGTCTATGTGATGACTCCTGGCCTGGGACGGATGAGTATTGAGCACCTAAGGGTGACAAAAGGAATGCCGTCTCGGAACCAAAGACAGATAAAAGACCTTATAAGCTAGAAGCGTAAAAGCTCGACTCGATAAGGAGGATCCGGCCCTAACTCGGCTGAAGTGTACCCAAGCCAATATCTCCTTATGGTCCCCGTTAACCTCTTCATACCCTCATAAGTTGAAACTAGAAGAAAGTTTGGCCAAGACCATGGTGCCCATAGACGTCACCCCGACGAGGTCGTCCAAATGATTGGAAATATCCACTACGGAAACATCATTACCTTCACCGAATTGGACCTCGCCAAAGTATGGGGCTAGTCACAACGAACCTCTTTACATCACAGTCCCGGCTTAGAAGAGCGTCGATTGCCACGAGTACTAGTTGACGGAGGGTCCGCAATGAATGTCTTGCCGGCTAAGATGATGGATTTATTGGATCTAAAGCCACCGTACTTAAAGCCTTCTAGTCGACTATTAAGGCCTACGACTCCACCGCACGATCGCTTGGGGATCGCCACTCTCAAGATGTGGTTCGGAAAAAGGTCATGGATGTTGATTTTCAAGTTATTGACATTCCGATTTCATTTACCGCCTTGCCTGGACGGCCTTGGATCCACCAGATAAACGGGGTAGCCTCTACTTTGCATCGGTGCGTCAAATTTCGCCGAGTGATGGAACTATCACCACCATTTATGGGGACAAGGTCACAAAGAGAAGGAACCAAAGACCGGGACATCCCGATATTGGAGATCAAGCATGATGATGAAGGGTTAGCATTGACCGGATTCTCCGTAGCTTCTTCCAAGGCACAAGTGTGTTGCACCGACCTCACCACTACTTCCGATAAAATCCCTCCCGCCATGAGGATGATGCGAAAAATGAGCTATCTTCCGGGACGTGGATTGGGTAGAAGACTTCAAGGTCGTAACACCATCATTGATGTAAAGGAGCAGACTACTAGATACGGCTTGGGGTACAAACCAAACTCTCGGGATGCCAGAAAAGCTAAAGGCAAGAAAGGTGAAGGGGTCCAGCTCCATCATTACGCTGTCTCTCGACCCATTACTTTATAAAAGGAGAAACACAATATCATGAAAGTAATCACCGCATCTCCTTGCGTAAAACCCTTCTAGAGAACCTTGAGAAAGTTAGGGAAAGCCGCCCAATCCCATTCGAAGAATGTTCCTTGATTTGCCGATATCCCCGGGGCTACCACTACCGTTCGTAATGAGTACGTCTTCAAAGGAAATCCGGCCAAGGTCAAAAGGTCAAGATCCGGACAATGGACTTCTCCGCCTTGAGTTAGCTCTTCCAAAGATCAGCCCGGATAGAAGCCGCCAAAGTGAAGACAGCCAATGGGGTTTGCAAGAGTTGTTTGACGAAGAAGCACAAATCCCGCACTTGATCGACTTCGCCCGTATGATGAGATAGTTGCCGTTATTGGAGACGATGGTGAGAGTCATTTTGATCCTCGCACTTTGGTGACTAAGACAAAAATGCCATTGAAGAATTGGGAGACATTCTCGTGGCCGATAGCCGCCAACAAGAAATGATCACGGAACTTGGATTGGTACCCCGTCCTCCTCAACCCGGTTGTGTCAAACACCCCGTCGTCTATTCGCCGAGTCAGAATCTTCGAATTCCAGTCCTCGAGTCATCCGAAGGCCTCACGCCCGAGGATTATGAAAATGTAATCGATGTCATCTTTCCCCTTATCTTGAATGAAATGACAGATCTTTCGATTATCCTCTTATTGCCAACTTAACAAATGATAAATTAACTCAAAACTTAACAACTTAATAATGAATCATTTGAACAAGATGCAAACACACTAAACGAACAATACATTAAAGAAATCTTTAAGGTGTTTCGTAAAAGAGGAAAACCGGGCCCAAGCCGCCGAGGAGGTTTTGATAAGTGTGAACTGGGTACTATTGAGGAACCTAAAGAGACACATTGGAAGCTTCTTCCAGGGGTTGAAAGGGACAGATTGATTGAGCCGCTCGTAGAATACGTCGACGTGTTTGCATGGTCATACAAAGATATGCCTGGCTGATAGCTCAATAGTAGAGCACGTAATCCCTTTAGCACCGCATGCTAAGCCGCAAAGGTAACCGAGAAAATCAAGCCGGAATGGTCTCTACAGTCAAAGAAGAAATTGAGAAGCTACCAAGGGTAGGATTCATCGTAGTCATTGAATACCCGACATGGTTGTCCAACATCGTGACCGTAACCAAGGCCAATGGGAAGGTGCGCCGTGTGGATTTCCGAGATCCGAACAAGGCCGCCCCAAAGACGACTACCCTCTCGCCAAACATAGACATCCCGGTGGACTCCACCGCCAACTACGAAGTCAAATCCTTCGTTGATGGTTTTGCGAGCTACAACCGCATCAAGATGGCCGAAGAAGACCAAGAAAAGATGCCTTCACCACACCGCTGGGAACCTACCGTTATACAAAGAATGCCATTCGGCTCAAGAATGCCGGGGCTACTTACCAAAGGGCAGCGACCGCACTTTTTCATGACATGATCCACAAGGAGATTGAGGTCTACGTAGACGACATGATAATCCACTCCAAAGGAGAAGGTGGGCAAGACTTTGTTGACCTACGAAAATTCTTCGAGAGGCCGAGACAAAGATTCCATGAGACTAAACCCCGCCAAATGCACCTTCGGAGTGACAAGGGGAAAAGGTGCTCGGGTATATGGTCACTGAGCGAGGTATAGAAGTTGACCCCCGAAAGATCAAAGCCATCATGGATATGAGGCCACCTCAAACCTGCATGTAAGTCAAGAGCTTCATGGGTAAATTGCAAGACATCACCGTTTTGTCAATCCGCTGACCACTATGTGCGAGCCCATCTTCAAGCTCATGAAGAAGAATGTGGACACGTAATGGACCGAAGAATGCCAAGACGCCTTGACCGCATCAAGGCATACTTAGTGCATCCCCGTACTATGCCCCCACATAGACGTAAGCCTCTTCTCGCTCTATCTAATCGTCACACATACACGGCAGTTGGGGCTATGCTTGCTCAAGAGAAGAAAGATTCTCTGTAGAAAGTGCCATTTACTTTGTCACCGGAAGCTACAGGGAGTGAGCTCAATTATTCGCCGTGTGAAAAGACTCCGCGCAGATCGGTCCGGGTAGTCGGCAAGTTCAAGCATTATATGCAAGCCCACCCCGTGAACTTGGTCTCGAAAATGGACCCCATCAAGTACATCTTTGACAAGCCTTCCCTATCGATGCGTCTAGCGAAGTGGTCCTTCTTCTGGCGTATCACGACATCAACTATGTGACCGTAAAGGCCATCAAGGGTCAAGCATTGTCGATCACCTAGCAAATTTCCCCAAGAATGAAGACAGAGGGCCCGAACCCCAATTTCCATGAAGGGATCTTTGCAACTGAGCCTCGAAAATAGATGGCGCTTATTCTTTGACGGAGCCGCTAACAAAAGAGGAAATGGTGTGGGAATGCTATTGGTCGATCCGAAAGATGAGCATACCCCCATAGCCCTCAAGTTGAACTTTCCCGCCACGAACAATGCCGCCGAGTACGAAGCCCGCATTGCTGGCCTGAGGCCGCCTTAGAAAGAAATGTCAAGGAGCTCGAAGTTTACTGAGACTCAAATTTCCGATCATCAACCGTGTTTCCAACAAGTGGAAGACTCGTAGACCCTAATCCGCAACGATATCATGCCTATATGGAGGAGTTGACTGACAGCTCAGAGAAGTGACTTTCCACTACTTGCCGAGGGAAAAGAACAGATTCGCAGATGCCCTAGCTACTCTAGCCTCATTGGTAGAGATCCCCGAGGGAAAAGCCATAAAGCCCTTCAGAGTGGGTAGAAGAGAAGCCCCAGCCTTTCGTCAGAAGTGGACTCGGGACTCGAGCCTATAAAGGAACCTTGGTACAATCGTATTTACCAATTCCTCAAAGACGGAGAGTCGCCTTTCGAGACGAAGAAGGTAGACCAAAAGAAGGAGTCGAGCCAAAAGCTTGCGAGCCCCGAAAAGGTTGGCTTCTCATTATGTCATTCTAGGAGGCAACCTATACAAGAAGCGGTATCAAGGACCACTCCTCTTATGTGTCACTCAAGAAAGAGCCAAAGAGTTGATGACCGAAGTCCACAATGGTCCCCGCGGTCCTCACATGAATGCCGAGCCCCGATGCAAGTGATCCTCGAATGGGTTACTACTGGATCTCCATGGAAACAGATCGCATTCAAGACGTCCGAACCTCGCGACAAATGCCAGCCGGCTTGCTAACCTCAATCATCTCCCACCTCACGACCTGTACCGCATGACGACTCCTCGCCGTTTGCAACTTGGGGCATTGACGTGATAGGGAAAATATCCCCTACAGAAGCAATGGGCACGAAGTTCGTGTTGGTAGCCATCGACTACTTCACCAAGTGGGTAGAGGCCAAGTCCTACAAGGTCCTCACTTCCGTAAAAGTGGCCCAGCCATCAAAGAAAACATAATGTGCGTATATGGGGTGCCCAACGAGATCATTTCGATAATGGGTCACACTTCGAAGGAGACTGCGATAGACCGTCGTCGAATTCGTAGTTACTCGCCACAAGTCGTCCCCGCATGCACCTCGCACCAATGGAGCCGTGGAAGCCGCTAATAAGACACTCGAGCGGATCATCCGAAGATGGCCACCCGTGGTCGTGATTGGCCCGAAAAGCCGCACCTAGCACTCGGGGCTGCGTAACGTCTGTCGAATGCCCACAGGAGAAACTCCTTTTGCCCTAACTTACGGATGGAAGCAAAGTGTTACCACAGCTGGAGTTGGAAATCCCGTCATTAAGGGTCCTCCCGGAAAATGGTCAATGAAGTGGAATGGTTGCGCAATGCATGACGAATTAGCCCCCGCTGACGAGAGAAGGCTAAAAGCCATGGAACACACCCGAGCCTACCAGAGGCGAATGGCCGTGAGCGTTTGATAAAAAGGTCAAGGCCGAGACATCAAAGAGGGTGACTTAGTGCCGAAAGTGAAGCCCCTACCGCAGACAACCCCGGGAAAATGGGAACCCGTCCGGGATCGGCCCTTATGTGGTGCGTAAAATACCGTCGAGGAGCAATGAAGCTTGCAGACTTGGATGGCAACCCTTTGTCCACCCAACCAACGGTGATAAACTCCGAAGATACTATGTCCGATAAAAAAAAAAAAAAAAAAAAAAAAAAAAAAAAAAAAAGAAGAAAAAGTGCAAAGAGTAATGCCCAATAGGGCCGAAACCCCAAAAAGGGCGGCTCTAGGCAAAAGACAAAGGCATGAAAAAAATATAAAAAAAAAAAAAAAGAAAGATAAAAAAATCCTAAGTGCAAAAAGAGTAATGCCCAACTAGGCCGAAACCCCAAAAAGGGCGGTCTAGGCAAAAGACAAATGGTCGCACATAAAAAATTAGTTCACCGTAATGAACTACGTAGACCCGAGCCCCTTAGCCTTTCTTGTAAAAGGGGAACGTAGGCACCATATATGGTTCGGTCTAAACAATAAAAAAAGGGCAATCAAGCTTCCATGAAGTGCGTCCTAAACAATAAATAAAAATAAAGGGTATTTCTGGGCTTTTCATAAAACGGGTCCCAAATAAATCGACATTTGAATTTCCATGAAATGTGTCTTGATTAATTTTTAAAATAATATCTCTTGTTCATTACAAGTTAAAAACTTCTTGATGAGTTCAAGCACGGCCTACCTCTTAACTCGCTAACCCGCTAAAAAGATCTAAAATACAATAAAATGCCTAAATAAACTAATGTGTTTGCAAAATGGCAATAAGAGGATCTTGAGAAAAGACTTGTCACCGTCATTCGCCGAGTCTTCTTCGCCTTTCTTCCCTTTTCCTCGCCTCGTCGAGTCTTCTTCCTTTTCTTCTCAATAATGTCGGTATCCCTCATCCCGACCTCTCGGTATCCTCACCGGAGCCTCTACCAACCCCGTGTCAATGAGCGCTCTCTCTATACGAGCACGAGTCCGCACCTCCTCCCTCCGAGCCTCGCCAAAGGAGCGACTCTCTGACAATCTCTTGTACCGAGCCTCCATATCCCCGACCAAGTCACCTCGATTGGTTATGGCAACTCGCCTTAGCCTCGCCTCCCTCGTAGTCCTACTCGAGTCGCAGCCGCCTCCCAATAAAGCTCGACGTCTATCCTCCAAGATAACCTCGAGTCGCTCCCATCTCCCTCTCGTACTACCCAAGTAGACAAAGTGGTCAAGATGGTACTCTTCCCGCTCCCGAAGATAGCCCCGTGGGAAAGCAAGATGTGTCCAAGCCCTCGAGAAGAAAGAGAAGCCGGGCCGGATCTCTCATGTCCAATGACACCACCTCCATGGTCCTGATGTCCTCCCAATCACTCAATGGCTCCCGTAAAGCCCCAAACCGCCCGGATACCAAGCTGTGGTATGTAGAAGGACGACCAGCAGTAACTCGGAACCCTCACAAAGATAAGACTCCCGAAATATCCTCCCGGGTCCGCAACCTCCAATGTGGTATCCACCAACGGATGTCCGAAGTGGATAGCCTAGCCATCATCGCCTCCGCCTACCCCGTTCCTCGTTGCCTAGGCGCACCTCTCCGAGAAATCACCCAAGGGCACCGAGTCGGCAAAGCCCCGTGCAAAGCCCCGAGCCTCTCCCCGCAGCCACAGAGTCAACATAGCCGACTCCTGACCTCATGAAACGGTCTCCCGAGCCATCCTATCAATCCCATGAAATGTCTCTCCCAAAACCAATGGACAATATCCTTCCCACTCGCAGCCTCTCGACCATGTCCAAGAGACCACTATGACAGATCCCCACTGACTCAAAGAAGTGAACAAAATAGAGAATACGCAGAGAATGAAAGCATCCATAGCCACCGTGGTCGCAGCCATATCTCGGAGACCCAAACCCGCCCGGGATATCGTAAAGGTCAATCCTATCCGGGCTACCATCATCCTCTCAGCCTCTCCCAAAGGAATCTCGTAAAAGATGCAAGCTTTACCGCCACCGGCACGTCTCCGATCAGCGGAATAGATATAGCCTCAATCTCGGGACCCCAATCAAGGCTCAAGTCTTCGTGCGTTGGGACGATTTCGTTGTAAGAGAAACAAGAAACATGTCTCCTGACATCCTAACTTTGCCGCGGCTCTCAACAGTATCCCAATCGGGCGGGAGATCCTCAAATGCCATAAAGACTTGATCTTGAAGGAAGAATCAAGCCCCTTGTGATTTTGAAAGTTATATCTCGCCCAAGATTGAAGACCGGATAGAAAATGGTCTCGCTTTCCCTTTGCAATCTAACGGGATTCTCCATCGCAAAATGATCAAAGATGGTGCTTTTAGGTCCAAAATATGCTCGGGAACAATTGGGACAAGTCTAGAGTGAAAATGAAATGAAATGGCCAAGCCTTGCTTTTATTCGTAAAATAACCACTCGTACGTAACCGTAAGCCGCACGGCTTCATTTGCCCTCAAGGCCACGCCGCACGGCTACATTAGCCCTCTCGCAGAAATTTCTCGCAAAGAACCAAAGTTGCTGCCCAAGGGAGTTTTCACCCCACTTTTTCAACCAAAACCCGTACAAAAACATGTCCGTAAGCCATTCAAGCATTTATACACCATTATAAATCATTTTGGCCCATTTTCAGCCCCAATTCCAAGCAAAAAGTCGCCCCAAGGCTCGTATAATATGCAAATTGAAAAAGCATGAATTAGAAAAGCAATTAAAATGTAAATACAATGTTTTCGCCCATCGGCGCCCAAATAAAGCAAAAATAAACAAAGTGTGCATAAAAATTGTAAATTGTTTGTTTTTGTTCCAAATCTATTCTAGAGACCTCCTAGGCCTCCGATTCTTCTTCATCTTCATCGCCGCTCGCCTCGTAGATGCTAGCCTCCTCATCAGTCCTCCCGGTCACTCACATCGATAAATGGACATTATCGTGCCCATACTCGCCAAATGCCTGTAATGTCGCCTGCTGGGGCCCCCGCCCCGAGGCATAGCACTCGGAAGAGTACTCCGAGGCCGATGAGGTAGACGCCGTGCCCCCGACATGCCGTCTCGCGCCTGTGCTCCCGCGCATCCGCCGCCGCCTTCAAGCACAGCGCCTTCCTCGAAGAGACCGGCACATGTCCTTCCAGCCCCTATTCTCGCCCGACCACCTATCATAAGTGCGAGCCGGAACCCGAGAAAAAGAAGAGAAAAATCTCGTAAAATCTCGTAAAATTGCAAAAGCGTAAAATATGAAAGCTAAAAAGGGAATAAGACCCTAAGAGTACACTTACAAAGGCTGTCAGCGGCAAGGTGTACCGGGGCTCCCTAGCATCGGGGACAGTATCCTCATCCTCCTTGGCACTCCATGGACCACATAGACAGATGCGCAGGAGGGATCGGCGGGTCAAGCAGGCTCATCCTCCCCATATCCCCGAGTGACCGCCGCCTTCACTAGCTTCGTGGCGCCCTCAGCGCCGCTCCACAAACACAGCAGTAGGGGGTGTCCATGTCGAAGTACTCCTCCGCAGCCCACGCCGCTCGGTACTCTAGCAATCTCATCCTCTCGGCCGCCCCGGGCCGCAGATCCGTGCCGGGAGGGTCGAAGGAGTAATGGCATCTAGTGGGGAACATGACCATGCCGCTCGAGAAACGGTCCCCCAAGTAGATGACATCACATGTCGCCCCGCGAGCCACCTCCTCTCGCCTCGTCACCTCTATAGCATCTCCCAAAGAAGATCTCTCGGATACCGCCCTGTGGGTAGAAGTCCACTCCATCGTGCCCATCCTCGTTGATGACCGGCCTCACCATTTTGTAGTCGAAGGTAATCCGGTCTTCCCCGTGAATTTATCTCTCGCGTCTCCTCCAAATAACCATAGCAGTGGAAGATGGTGACATCACTCGCCGGGTTCCAAGGGAAGAACCCGATCACCTCGCAAAACCAGCCCGCATGTTCAAAACATCAAAAGGTCATTCTCTCTCTTATAAAAGTCTCAAGACGTAAAAGAGAAAAGAGAAAAGAAAGGAGACTACCTCAAGGGCAAAAGAGAAGCAATCCATGGAAGCAAACTTTGTTCCGCCGTACATGCATCCAGTGGAGAAGTAGAGCTCCGCCAATCCGGCCTCTCCCCAAGAGACCGTCCCAATCCCGCCAACATCCTCCGTGAGAGTCGAGGAGGCAAGTCATAGCTATCGTCCTGCACTGGCAAAAATGGTGACCGATAGCATCAACCATATGAATGCTCTAGCCTACCGCCAAGGGCCACATCATTAGCAAAGAAAATTTCGTATGGAAGTCTCGGATCGCCACCTCGACATTCCGTGTCTCCATCCCCAGCCTCTTCGAATCAACTCAAACCCGACCAAAGCCTCGAAACTCCTCCGCCGTAATATGGTCCTCCAAGTCACGGGCCTCCCGTGAACTCGTAAGCCCGTAATAGCGGTGAAATCGGCAGTGAGTCACCGTCGCCTCTCCCCACTGTGAAAGCTATGTGTACCGTCCCACCGTAACTCGATAGGGCCTCGGACCAAGCCTCGCTCTTAGAGGTGATGTGGACACCCCTACCGATAGCCTCTACAAATGCATCCAAGCCGTAGCCCTCACCACCGCTTGGGATTCATCCCATCCTTCTCAAAGTCTCGGCATCCTCTCGCCAAAGCTTGACCGCTATCTCCGACGGTCCTCTAGACTTGTTCTCCGTAGACAAGCACATCAAAAGAAGCGTCAGTACTTCATATCATTTCAAAAGCATGCATATATTCAAAAGTGCACATATTTTCAAAAGAAAAGCATTCATAAAAGTTTTTCTAGCATAATTTTTGCATCAAAAACGTGTCTTTCATCACTTGAAACGCGTCATTGCTTTCCTAAAGCACAAAATCACAATTCTTTGCACATAAGCATTATTTTTCAAAAAAAAATGGCATGCATGAATCATTTTCATCTTCCAAAATCATGTTTTCTCATTGAAAATCAGAATTTTGACCTAGTTCTAGCACAAGGCAAGAACTCCGTCTCATATTTTAAAAAAAAAAAAATTTTTTTACTTCATTTTGCGAGAAAAAAGTGAGTCATTCTCATATTTTTCACCAAACAAATTGCACATTGCATATTTTTAGCCTCATAGGTTGTTCATGCATCTCAAAATCATTCAAAAATCCTAGGAAAATCCTAGAAAAATCCTATAATTCGGGTCAAGCCCTAAATCATTCAAAAATCAAGCAAAAGCAATCGAATTTGAGCCAAATAAGATTGCTTACCCCAACCGATCGCGGGTTTGTTGATTTATGCTCCCTTCTCCCCGGATAAAGCTCCGATGGAGGCGTAAGGAAGTCATACTTCCTCTCCGTCCTCACGAGCTCCTTCCTCCTCCTTCTCGCGGCCGCCGAGATGTTTCTCCTCGCTTGCCTTGGTATGGGATTGCCCTCCGGATCCATTTCAAATCAAAGGGAAGCAAAAGGGGTTGAAGAATTTCGAAAAATCTCTCTCTTTCTCTCTCTCTCAAGCTGGCGGCAATAATGCCCAATGCCCGTTCAAACCTCGATTTTAAATAACTGAAAACAGTTTCTAGCCGTACGGCTTCTTTTTCTCCATCTCATGCCGGCGGCTTCATTCGCTCCGAGCATAAATTACAATCCCGCCCCGGACCTTCCACTGGGCATGCAATTCTCGTTATCTTTTAACCAAGATAACATCTTTTCGTAAAATATCCCTTATCTCTTTAGCAATCAAGCTTTATTCCCGCCGCTCCGTTAATTCCGTTATAACGGGATAACACTAGGTGACAACCTCCGAATTGTCGAACTCTAAACTTGTGCTACCTCTATCCGCGAATAGCGAAGTATGCCCAAGTCATTCCAACTTGTGCTACCTCTATCCGCGAATAGTGAAGTATGCCCAAGTCATTCCAACTTGTGCTACCTCTATCCGCGAATAGTGAAGTATGCCCAAGTCATTCCAACTTGTGCTACCTCTATCCGCGAAATAGTGAAGTATGCCCAAGTCATTCCAACTTGTGCTACCTCTATCCGCGAATAGTGAAGTATGCCCAAGTCATTCCAACTTGTGCTACCTCTATCCGCGAATAGTGAAGTATGCCCAAGTCATTCCAACTTGTGCTACCTCTATCCGCGAATAGTGAAGTATGCCCAAGTCATTCCAACTTGTGCTACCTCTATCCGCGAAATAGTGAAGTATGCCCAAGTCATTCCAACTTGTGCTACCTCTATCCGCGAAATAGTGAAGTATGCCCAAGTCATTCCAACTTGTGCTACCTCTATCCGCGAATAGTGAAGTATGCCCAAGTCATTCCAACTTGTGCTACCTCTATCCGCGAATAGTGACGTATGCCCAAGTCATTCCAACTTGTGCTACCACTATCCGCGAATAGTGACGTACGCTCAAGTTTCCCAACTTAAGTTGCCTCTATCTCCGTCATAAAGAGATAGCGCCATAAGCTCTAGCTTCTTCAGTGACAAACCCTCCGAATTGTCAAAATCTCAAGGATCCTAGACATCGTTCCTAACTATCTAGTGATGCTTGAACTACGATCAAGGCTTGATTCCTCCGGATACGTAGGTAGCCTTTTATAAAAGGTCCAGCCATTCGACCACTTTGGTCACCCCGTTCCTTTGTCACTCCTCGCGATAAAGCGCCCTCATAAAAGTTCAAATATTCGACCACCCGGGTCACTCCTAGCATATCCCCAAAAGAGGATCATTTGCTTGACCTCCTAGGTCATTTTCTCAGAAGAGACCAGTTTCTCTTCTTCCTCCCCAAATGATCCTAATTCCGAACTACGATCAAGGCTTGATTCCTCCGGATACGTAGGTAGCCTTCCAAAAGGTTCAGCCACTCGACCACCTTGGTCTCCAAATCCGTCTCGCATTCGCCGCATCGGATCCTTTTCTATCGACAACCCCACTCGCCTTGCAAGTGACGTTGCCGAGGGGCTTCGTAAGTACCCAAATCCGGCTCATGCCTTCCTGCTAATTTTCCCGACATTTCGGTAAATTTTCCCAGAATTCCCTGACCTTCCTAGTGTTCCTGAATGTCCTCGAACAAATCCAAATTTAAAATTAGGGTCTGTAGGAGCCTTCCTAATTAAGAAAACACGTTTTTCTTAATTAGGGGGAAGCTTCTAGAATGATGCCACCTTGCATGGTTCTAGAATGCCGAGTCATTGTGATAATGCCGCACGGCCTCATTTGCAAAGAGCTCGCAGCCGCATCGGCCATTAGCCTTATCCAGACCGCCTATAAATAGAACCCTCCTCTACCCATTTCAACACACAACAACAACAACACCAACAAATACACACACACAACCACCACTCCTGCACGTGAAGAATCCCTTTCAAGGTTCAAGAAGGTGAAGAAGAAGCTCAAGAAGCCATCTCCTCCTCCTCAAGGTCCAAGACCAACCTCCTCCAAGCTCCGTCCAAAGAATCGAAGAAAACGATTGTAACCTCGCACGCCCTACCTTGCATCCTAATTGCATTATAAATTGCTCATTGCATTGTCTTTATATTGCTTGGGACTTGGTAGCTTAAAGATCATATCTTTATAATCCCCTTCCCTTTTTCATGCATTAAGACCTCATTTGTCATAAAAATGTAGTCTTTTGCATAAAGGTGCATCCTTTGCACCTAAAACCCCCATTTTCCAATAAAAATGTTATCTTTATGCATCATTTGCATATAAAGATCAAATCTTTTTCAATAACAATGCATCCTTTGCATCAAAACCCCTTTTTCAATGCATCATTTGCATAAAATCAAATCTTTATGCATCATTTGCATAAAGATCATTTCTTTCAATCAAAAAGCATCATTTGCAACCTAAAAATGTCATCTTTTCATTAAAGATTCATTTTTCATCATGCATTTCCCCTTTTCCCCAACCTTGGAACGGACCGGTGTAAAAGTTCTCATCTTTGCATCGTTCCTTCCATTAAAGGTTCATGATTTCTTTAGGAAAAGGATAACCTTGAACCCTATATCTCCGATTATCGCTTAAGAATGAGTATGAAGCCTCTATACGAGCTCGACCGTCTTAAAGCGTAGGATTGATGGGCTAAGGACATTCCTTCCTAAAGAACCTCATCTTTGACCCAAAAGAGAGTCATTCTCTCGATCACGCAAGTCCCGAGGGTCCCGAGGTTTAAAATGCGATGATCATAAGTCATAAGATGAGGACGGGATCATAATCCCAAATACATAAATTCCAAGGAATCCCGAGCGACAACCAACAAATGGTTTGTACGTCCGGAAGATAACTTGGGACATTTCCCCCCCTTTTTATTTTCAAACACATGCACACAAAGAAAGCACGCAAGCAAACACGATTAATGAAATCTAGGGAGACTTGCTCCGGCAAGGCACTTTGGGTGAACGCCAAACGTTCTTCCCAAGGGGTAACTTAACCTCCGAACCCATAAAACCTTTTTTTCAAAGTTTTGAGGTAATCAAAATGGCGTGGCGACTCCGTTTTTCAAATAACTCGGATGTCTTCAAACCCGCGTGAATTCCAATAAACAAAAAATTTTGGGCACACATTCACAATGCCCCCAGATTCTCTCTTTGGGTCTTGCAATGGTCAGCCGCATTCTTACAAAAATGGCACTGGCTTTCAAATCTCTCTCTCAGGAATAACCCAGAGTCAGGAAACCTATGGCTCCTTACTATGAGCGCTAAGTGGAGCTACCTCCCATCACCAAGCATCATGCCGACTGGATGTAGTTCTCTTTGGTCGTCCCTAATGTCTCCCACTGATTGGTCCCCGCGAGCTACTTTCACAAGCTTCTTGTACAAAGCCTCGCTCCGCCGGCATCCAAAGAATCTTCTTCTTTCGTCACTACCGAGGTCTCATCGCCAAGGGAAACTCCCAACCCCTCATGATCTCTTCTACGATAACGGGAGTTTCACCCAGACACTTTTGAAGGCAAATTCACAAACAGTTTAGGTGCATTCCGTTTGGTAGGGGTACTAATCCCTAATGTTTTTGTATCTACAGCGACTTTAAAGAACATTCTAAAAACATGGACACAAGGCTCGAAGCCCAGGAACCTACAAATCATTGCAAAGCACACTAACACTCCACAAGTGTTAGCTCCTGCCGCAAGGGAAGGGCGTCCATGTAATCCAAGAATTCGTTGATGAAGGGGTCCAAGGGAAGTCTTAGCCCGACCTCGAACTGGCCGTAAAAGAAGGCTACCCTGGTTGAATCCTTGGTCCAGGAGGCTTCCTTGGTAGAGGTCGACCCAAATTTAGCCATAAACTCACCTTCGAATAGTGAGTTAGCCCGAACACTTCCCTATTGATCTCACAAAACTCGTGAAGGATATTTATGCGACTTTCGTGAGCCCTTGCCCACAACCGGCCTGGGGCCACATACCCTAGTTCATTCCTTCCTCGGGAGAGCAAATCAACTGCCGGGCTAAAGGCGTCAACAATTCTGGGGGCTTGGAAGAGGTGGATGATGTAGCTTGTGATTGGTTCGCCCTATCTACGTAAGAAGAAACAGGGAATCACTCCTAAGTACGATTCGTACGACCTACCTAAAGGCGACCTAGATTCCCCCGGAAATCCTTGTCTATTCCTAAGGAAGGAAGGTTTATCGGGCCCTCTAATATAGAACAAAACTAAGTGGTCGAGCAATTCATGAAAGAGGTGAAACCGAAAACCCTTTGGTCGCCTATTTCTAAATCATCTATGGTTTCTCCTACAGCAAAACTAACTCACTGAAGCTTAAACCCCACCGGACAAGATAGACGTACACTCCTCCATGGTCATCTCCTTCCATACCCCACCTTTCGAAGTTTATATACTCTACGATTAACAAGCAATAGCACTCCATACCATACCCCAGTTCACAACTAAAAGTTCTAGCCATGGCGGAAGTTGAAAGGGAAACAAAGATTAAACCTAAAAGCGAAGGAATCGAAGGATACCTTAATTGCCTGATTTAAGACGGGTTTTCGAAGCAAATCGTAAGCTCGAATACGCCTGAGGATCGTAGAAATTGCCTTGCTTGACTTGCTTGATTCGCCCGAGTAGTACCGAAGGTTTGTAAAGATGGAATTGGAAAAGGATTTTCCTTTTATACTTCTCCTTTTCTTTGCCGAAATTGGAAGGGTCGGCACGGTTAATTTCGAATTTGGAAAGTTGGGGGCACTCACGGTAATTTCCCGTTATTCTCAACGCCGCCACCGATGCAGATACTCAAGTGTCCGTACATTTAATACGTGTATCAAGGGCGCATTAAACATATGTCTACTCGTCGAGCTTCCACGCCGACCATCCATTATCGAGCTATATCGTAATTCATATATTTTTCATAACTTCCTCGGTCGACCAAGTCAACTCGTAAAGTCAGCCACCGAACGGAATAAAAATGACTGCTAGGCCCAACGAGCGAAGCCTGCACGTGTATTCAGCATTATTGCCACCACGTCCCTAGTGGTTCGGCCCACTATTATCGTGCCTAAGGCCCAAGAAGAAAGATCGGGCCGACCTAGCTCATTCGTCCGACCTACTCCGGTCCCGACTCGGCTTTGGTCTCGACATACGATCCATGACTTAGAAAAATATTATCCGGCTATATCAATCGCCAAAGCCGACCTAGGCCATGCTAGCGACTCGACCTATAAGACGTACGTTGACCTACGCGTATCATAACGTACGTGCAACTCTTTTCATAATCGAAGTCCTACAAATCAGAGTCATTTACGCACGTGATCTCCCGCATGATTCTCTCCATGATCTTAGGGATTCTACTCAATCCTACTACAATTCTATCTCATATCAACACTATAAATACCTCACATCATCCACTAGTTTGAGGTAATTGCTATTTGCTATTCTAAATATCATCTTGTTCATTATAGTTTATTGCTCTATACACCATACTTACTCTTATTGCTCTATACACCATACTTACTCTCACACCCGAGGTCTAAGCCTGAGATCATCCCGCTTAGTCGTGGGTTCCTTTGTTGCAGTGTCTAAAAGCTTGGTGATTGGTCTTATTGCCGGACGTAGTCGATCAACACTATTCCCGCAATCAATCTCTATCTAATTTTATCATATATTAATCAATAACTTAAATTAATGCTTCGCATCATAAATCTTAATTTAAATCATAAAATTAATATACGTGCTAAAATTCCTAAATTTTAAATTAAATAATAAATTATAAATTAATTTTTTTTATAATGCCCAGATAGAGTCTAAACTCAGAATTTATTCTCAAAGAGAATTGTTATTTACCCCCACAACTTTACTCAATACCCCCGCAATGCTAAGTCTACCCAATATTAACACTAGTCACATCCGCCCTCTTCCTATTTTACCCTTCTTCTTCGTCAAACACACTCAAAACCGCACCACCGACCGTTTAAAAAATTGTAATCCTCATTCTCCTCTACTAGAAATCGTTTCTTCTCTTCCGCATAAACATGAATTCCCAAAATCCCGTTAATTTTCAAGTCTTGCTCAAGCTCCAGCCCAATTTCAAATCCTAATCACTGCGTCTCTAACCCTAACCTCCTAACTCTCGACTCCGACTTATCCACGCTACGTTTCTCAAAACTCTTTCTTCTTCAAATTCACCCAATTCGAAACGCTCCTAGACTCGTTTTCTTTCTTCACATTAAATGGGCGAGCTTCTCGATTCTCGCCACCGTAGCGATGAAATTAAACCATCCTCCACCCTCACGGCCTCCAAGCCCGTCAAGGAAGCGCGGGGCGGCGGAGAGCATATGGATCCAATTCGCGCCAGTCCCGTAGTATTCAAATTAATCTATGTAAGGCAAAAGAAAGAGTAAGAAGGAAAATTAGATTCGATCTGGTGGCTAGAAATGAAGAAGAGAATAAGAAATTTTGGGTTATATGTAAGAAGTTAAGAACGATTTTCTAAGTAGGAAAATGAGGATTGCTTAGCTCATGCGGGGGCTCGAAAGGGCTGGCGAAGAAGAATGGCGAATGTAAAATTATCAATAAGAAAGGTGAGCGGCAAAGTGTAGAAGAGGCCGGTGACTAGTGTGACTAAGATATTAAGAGACTTCAAGATCATGGGACAAAGCAAAGTTGCGGTATGTGTAACTAACAATTCTCATTCTCAAATCAGTTCGAACGTAGTAGTATACATTATCCAATTTGGAATTCGAAATTGGGTTTACATCAATTTAGTGTGCTTGAAAAATGCAAAATTTTGTTATTTTTGGGTCTTGCCCCCACAAAATTATTGTATTATTTCCTCTATTAAGTTGCATGTGCTTGGACATTACAACTTAACGTAGGATTTCTAACAGATTTCGTTAGTAAAAACCCTCAAATTATGCAAAAATGTCACAATGTCACGTTATATTTTAAATTGTAAAAATTGGAAAATCATGCCTCAAATGCGAATATCCTATAAATTTTCAGTTCGTATTTTGTAATTAACCCATTACTTATCCAAGGTATCTCATTCTCATTTATGCCGGAAAACTTATTAAATAAAGATGATCAAAATTTAGCGCAACTTGGTGTTGAGAAGGGCTCCACCGGTGGAACAGAGTGCTCTCCAAATTTCCGGCGGCTTGTAGCTCGAATAAGTTCGTCGCCTCCGGCCACCACCATCCACTCCTCCGACCCACTGGACAGGTTCTACCCTCTCCCTCTTTTTCTCTCTTACACGTACACACAAAATGTGTGATTGACTTCCTTCCGTTGACTTTGCAACCTGCTTACTTCTGTATACTATCTTCAAATTAACAATTGGTTAATATATTGTCTCGTTTGCTACGCAATTAATGGTAAAGTCCAAGCAAATGTGAAATTTACTCTAAAAATGGTGGAAATGGAAGGATGATAAATGGTTTTGGCACATGATATGTTATTCAATTGATAATCTAATTAGGTTTTCCCTTAAAAGAAAGATGAATCCCTAATTTTGAAATATTAGGAATCGAAATTAGCGGATAATAATTGAATCAAAATTGCTTACTTGACTATTTATAAGTCAAGTCTGCGTGAAACTTGAGAGAGACAAGCTTGTGAATGTTTCTTCAGTTTTAGGAACTTTCTGAATTGGCTTAATTTGTCAGCTTAGCAATTTGTTTCATGAATCAAAATATCTAGCCTACTTTGTACTCCATCCGTCCCTAAAAGATAGTCTCACCTTTGATTTTTGGTGGTCAAATTCATTGATTTTGGCGGATGGAGTATTTGCTAGTTTGAAACTATTTATCTCCGTGAATGTGGATTTATTGCAACCCTGGACCCAACCGTAATTCTTTTGAATCACCCTTGCTGCCCTTTTGCTAAAACCTCACTTCTTTATCATGCCCCTTGAAACTAAAGAGGTCATGGTGTTAATCTAACACATAATATGGACCTCTTTTGTGCAACTTTTCATGGATTTCTGATTACATCCAAGTAACATCTTGCTCCATATGACTTTGTTATTTGGGCGTGCTTTGCTTGATTAGAACCATGGAAAGAGCTTATATTTTTAGCCCGTCCTACCATGGCAAAGGTGCCTCTAATTTAGGTTTAAGTCAAAATATTGCATGCTAGAACTTCTTATCGCTTCTACTAGCAACCATCAACTAGGGTGCAATTGCTAGTTACTACCTCCATCCCAAAATAAATGTTTAACTTTAAATTTGGTCAACTTGATTGAATTTAGACCAAAATTTAATGAAAGTTTAATGATCTTCATGAAATCTTAAACATTTATATTGCTCGACCATTAAGAATAATAATAATTGGCAATTCTTACAATTTCATGAAGATCATTAAAAATTCATAAAGGCTTGGTTTAAGGGCAATCAAGTTGACCAAGAATGTGTAAGTATGACATTTATTGGGAACGGGGAGGGGGTGGGGGATATTTCTTATGGAACAAGAATACAAGCATTACCATTATTGGATTTAGGAAATGGCTAGAGCATATTATTAATAACACAAAAGAAAACTAACACATGATTTTATAGCTTTTGTAGGTCAAAGCAACCTCTAAAGTATCAAATTCCAATTAGTTCACGACTCAAAACATGGCTGGATTCACTGACGAATGAAGCGCCCGTGTCAATGTCGAAGCCATCAGTTGAAAATGCTCGAATCTTCCATTACCAGAAAGTTGAATAGCTACTGCCTCTAGAGCTAGA
The DNA here is from genome assembly GCA_022495995.1 of Adenophora triphylla var. japonica. Lineage (NCBI taxonomy): Eukaryota > Viridiplantae > Streptophyta > Magnoliopsida > Asterales > Campanulaceae > Adenophora > Adenophora triphylla. The sequence continues at coordinate 252,855 of JAFEMH010003665.1, forward strand.
TCCTGGGAAATCCTATACAGTTTGTATATACAGAGTTTCGGGAAAACATCGCAAGATCAATGTAGAAGCATATACACCAAGACTTGTCTCAATCGGCCCTCTTCACCATGGCAGAAGTGAATTGCAAGCCATGGAAGCATACAAATTGAGCT